>OX376373.1:49045748-49645748 GCA_947369275.1 Nemotelus nigrinus | reverse complement strand
TTATTAAAACATCACAGGTATAATATCTTTGAATTAACTTCTATAATAGCTATTTATAGCGTTTTCATTTGATTTTAATGCGCCTTATCATGCGATCGGTTCAAGAAATATTTGTATTTACAAATCAAAGGTAATTACTGATTATTGAAGAAAATTAGTATTAAACTCGTTTTACCGAAAATTTATCGCATATACATATATATATATATATATATATATATATATATATATATATATATATATATATATATATATATATATATATATATATATATATATATATCAGCAATATGATTAAGGGAGATAATCTCTGGAGTGGCCGATCTAAGTAGGTCCATGATTTGCTAGATTTAAGATATCTTTAACCCTTTGGCGGCGGCGATTATTTCAGTGAATTTCCAGGTACCCTTATATTTCTATGCAGAGTACGTTTTTGCTAAAAGTAAATATTGCATATGAAAACTTATTATGTTTCATGCTTGCTCATAGTAAAGAAATAGAAAAGTTTGAGCCTTGTGTGGGCGCTTAGTGCCTAAAAGTAGGCAATGATTTTTTTTCAAATCTCGATTTGTCATAACTTCTAACAAAAATAATGGATCGTCGTGCAATTTGCAGAGCTTATTGGTGTTAGCCAAAACTATACACATAGACTTTCAAGACTGTGTGGGCAACCCTGTAGTCACGACAGGCTCCTGAAATAAATCCTTCAAATCATCAACCCTCTTGAAATCTTTTTGATTTAAAAAAAAAATTCATATATTTGATAAATTTTGACCTTTGCCCACGTTAAATTAAAATTTTTAAAATGCCGCGTTGCACAAGAACGGCAGCCCATCATCAAATTACCTCTATTTTCAGCACTCAAAACTTCTATTCACGAGAACCGACAACCGGATAATGCGATCAATATGAAATTTCCAGCACTTGTTGGTATTAGCAAGAACCAGGTCTGATAGAAGTGATTTTCAAATACGGACAACACTGTGGCAGTGATGCCATCTTGAAAAATTACCGAGTACAAAAACTGGTTTTGACCTATAGCTTCCGATTTAACCAACAGATTTTAACGAATTTCACACAGTAGCTCAACCTTACTCAAAGACAGATTTGGTAGAAATTCGGTTGAAAAATTAGCATAATGCTTCCAGCTATGGCAATTTTTGTCTCCTCTGTATTGTAACTTTGCTCGGGAAAATAAAGGTTTTTTTTCCCTATAACTTCCGATGCAGTAACGAAATCAAAACGAAATTTATGTGATAAGTGAATTATTATATTTATATTTCTAATTCTGATGGAATTTTGTTGAAAAATCTTGAAAGGGCTGCCAACTATGGTGAATTTTGTAATTTATTGACTTTTCTTTATGGAGCGATGTTGTCATTGAATTTCCATATGGAAATGATCCTGCAATTATAATTAACAATAAATATTTAGGTTTCAAAAATTTGAAAAGTTTTGAGAGTGGTAACCCTAAAATTCTATTCACTTCTTTAACTTCCAGCGCAGTCATTCTCAACGTTTAACTCAACGTGCTAACACATGATTGCCAGCACCAGACAATTTCGCAAATATTGCACCAACAGATGCTTCCATTTTGTATTCATAAGCAAATAAGCAACCGATGTTTAAATTTTCCGAGTTTTGGAAATTTTTCGGATGGCAGCCCCAGATATAGTTTAATCACTGAAACTTTCGATGATATTCTTGGATGAACACGAAATTCAAAGGATAGCTTGACAATGTTGTCAGCACTGAACATTTTCATCATTTATGTATGTTATAGGAGATGCTGTCAGAAAATGATATTTGTTACTTTGAGTCAGAAATGGTTGATATGATACTACAAAGAAGTGTATTACGTCTTTACACATTATGAAGTCCCTCAAAGGTTATCAGTTTCCTAGCGGTTCTGATGCACTAGACTTTTTTTAAACAATAAAATGAATGCAATTAAAGCGCCCATGTGGGTGGTGCAACTACAATTACGATGAAATCTTAGAAAAATTTTAAACCCGTTATCTGATGGAAGAATGCCAAGGAGTGTGGTTACGTTTAACGTCGTCGAGGTTTCAAGCAATGTCTGGCATTCAGGATCAGTCTACATTTGGGACGTACAGATTTCAATTACGCATTCCGCTCTCCTAATTGGTTGGATCCTATTTACAGAGCAGATTTTTTCGTGTAAGAATACAAAACCACTTTTCCTATAGAAGCTTGTGTCTTGAAAGGATCATTTGTATTACAATGTATTTACAATTAATACACAGAAGATATCTCGATACTGCTTATTGCCAAAATATCCTTATTAGCGGATGACACTTGAATCTTTCGTACGTCTAGGCTACCAGATGCCGTTACTTCAAACATGCTTCAAACACGAAAACGTACAAACAAAAAAAAAAGGACTAGCTCGAACATGGCTTTGAGAAAAATCTTCAGTAAACCATGGTATGTTCGGAAAGTAGACATACAAGACCTTAGAATAAAAGTCGTTGATAAATTTATGCTCGAGAAGGATTTTACACTCTTAAAATATAGTCGAATCATGCTATTCATATTCTGATATTCCCGAATGACCACAAGGACCAAAACCATCTTCGCTTCAGATTGGATACTCCGGAATGGGGCAAATGTTGTTAGTAAAAATCAAACAGCAAAATGTACTGATTTTTAAGCAACTTGACGCAACTTTAATTCATTTGGTTAAAAAAAATTCTACCAAGCAATTTGCGCAATTGATGATAATTTCTCATCCCCAAGGAAGTTTTTTATGACAAAAAAGCTGGTAATAGGTCCGAACTAAGAGGTGATTCCATTAAAACTTCCTGAGAGAAATTCAGGAGTTTCTGTCGAGTCACTAAAGACTTATGTGGCTTGTTGTTGTCCTGATGGAGCACAACTTCCTTTCAATCCGCCAATTCTGACCACTTATGGTCGATTGCCAGTTGCAAATGGTGCAATTGATCACAGTAGAGTCCATTATGTTTTTTGCGTTGATACAAGTGGTACTCAAATATCGAGCTTTTTTTTAATTTTATTTTATTGCAACGCATTAATACTGTATATTCGATCTTTAGCTCCTACGAAGCGTAATCTAGAATTAATGATAATCGGTTATTTCCAGTTCACATAAAATTAATAAAAAATACTACATCATATACCCACTGCGTCAGCATTAAAAGACATAAATAGGCCACGATTCCCGGAACGTACATTCATTTGAATATAAACCGTCGAAGAGAGAACATCAAAATGGAGAAAACGAAATTAGAGCCATCATTAAGTACCTGGTTTTGAAAAAAGTCTAGCAAAGACATAGACAGCGACTTGGTGGAAACGCTAGGAGACTCTGCTCCTCCATCCAACGTGAAAAAAGTCGAAGATGTCGTGTTGGCAGATCGAAGAGTGACCATCAAGCATGCAGCTGAGGTCACAGTGATCTCGTATGGCAGTGTTCAAAGAATCGATTCCAACGAATTACATATGAAGAAGGTGTCTGCGCGTTGGGTGCCGAGAATGTTAACCGAAAAGCGAAAGAAGAAACGAGTCGACATTTGGAGGATGAATCTCGAAAAGTTCCAGGTAAATGAGAATTTGTTGTCATGTTTCGTGACCACGGACAAGACCTGGATTCACCATTTTGATCCAGAAACCAAACAGCAATCGGTGACCTGGAAGAAAAATTCAAAGTGTCGAGTTCGACCGGGAAGGTTATGGCATCAGTTTTTTGGGACGCTGAAGTAATTATTATGGTGGAATATTTGGAAAAGGGAGCCATTACATGAGGCTATTACTATGTAGACCAAATAAGAAAATTGCGGGAAGCTATTGGAGAAAAAAGATGCGACAAACTGCGAGCCGGAGAGCTGTTTCATAAAGAAACGCACCGTTTCACAATGCTGTAGTTGGGATGGCTGCAATTCAAGAAACAGGACTCGAACTGCTTGAACATCCCCCCTATTTGTTGGATCTAGCTCTCAGTGCCCTCTACCTCTTGCTTCGGCTCAAGGAACACCTTCGGGGCAAGAAATTTGAAGATGATAGCGAAGTGTTGGCCGCTATAGAGGAGAGTAAAGACAAATAATTATTTTCTAAAGATATCCTGGGTTTGGAAAAAAAGATGGACTAAATGTATTAACTTGCTAGGAGACTATGTTGAAAAATAAATATTTTTTGGTTAGTTTAATCACCTTGGATCACCAATTCATTATCGTTACTTTTGGATCGACTCTCGTAGATGATCATACGACTGCTAACATGTCGGTTTACTTCCATCATTTCAATGATATTATTTTATTACTGGAATGGAATTGACGAAATCGAAATTTCACGCGCTTGACTGTAACAGTACATTTTCGGAACTATAAACACTTTGCATAATTCAAACCGCCTGGGTTGCTTTTTCGTCTTTATCGAAGAAAAATTTAAAAATATCGCCTATCTTTAACGCGCTAAAGCTTGCAACAGAATCTATTAATGATAATATTGTCAAAGAAGTTTTTTTAAAATTTTTTTTATTTTGTTTTTTTAATCTCGTAATGCATCTCATAATACATCTCAGTGGGGAAAATGATAAATTTTCCCTCCATATTATATGTACTCTGGAATATATTATTTATGAAAATATTGTTTAATCCAGTTAATCAATATCGAATGTGGAATATTTAAAATTCAAATCCGCACTTTAAAAAACTACGATTCATATTAATGCTCTTCCGTTCTGCTCTAGTAACAAATAAAGCGTTTCTATGAACATCAAAAAATCTATTGTATCGAAGTATATTTTCGCATTCCTCCCATGTAAAGTAGGGCTGCAGCCAATGTTGCAAACCCTTGGTTTTCCCTGGAAACATACGCAGTGAACTTAATAGTCGTGAAGTGTATTTTATTTAGTTTCTACGTCTTATCCTTCGGAGCAAATTTGTCTTAGAGTCAATTCGTAAAAAAAATGAAAGCACACTACTGACGCCCAACAGGAAGATACTGCTTTTGATAATTTAGTATGCTACTTAATCTAGCGAACTGAAGTGCAGACATTTAACTTGGAAAATTTAGAATATTCCTTCAATTATTCACAAGAACTCAAGCAATTTCGAAACTACAGTGAATCACGGCGAACTTCTTGAAAATTGCGTGAATTTTTCATTTGTTTTATAAAAGAATGCAGATAAGAGCTTAAGCTTGTAAGTCAATATTAAATAAAGAACGTAACATTTTTAGTTGCGGGTCATCTGAAAATGTATGTATCAATAAGATGCACCGAAAGCTCTTCATATTTTTTAATTTACTGTGATATATGCTTCAACTTATCTCGGACAACATGGAATAGGACATTTTGAAATATGATTAAAGTATAAAGTGCAATACATAAAATATAAACGTAAATCAACTTAAAAGACATTACTTTATGGTTCAGTTTTTCTTCAAAAAATTATTCAAACATGCTATGACTAATTTTGCTGCCCTTCCACCAAGCTCGATTCAGTCAAATTGCAATTACCCTCAATTAATTATTCACGCTAAATATCCGGCTCCACTCGACGCCACCATTTTCGAAAATGCCATGATCGTCCTGACATTTGATTTTCCCCAACGTAAACTAATTGGTGAACTTTTTACAATATTAGTCACATAGCTCGTCTTACTAGTTTGATTGGAACCATAACTCCAAACAAATTTTCACTCTAGTGCAAACATATTGTGCGCCTTAATTAAATTGATGTCTAGTTTGTCCTCGTCCACCACTAGACTCGGGTTTTACAATGTTCACGAGACTGTTCGATTGCATAATGTGCATACTCATTTTGGGACCATACTCAAGTTTCCTTCGTGTTCACAGTGACCGTTGTCCACCGAACTAGGTACATAGCATACACTTTCGAGTGGACTTTGCACGCGTTTGTTTCCCATGTCCTATTTCGTTTCTCGGACCGTATACTAATATTAGCCAGGTATAACAGCCAAGCCTAGTATGTAACCCAGCGAAGTTACATGCCATAAGGCGGCAGAACAATCCAGGTCAAATGACATGGTCGCGAGGGAGCATGCAGGTGGGGTGGTGGAGCATGTGTATGACTGAAACTAGGTTTCCAGGTTGTCGCCAACTATGCTGTACGTTTCACGTTGCTTCCAGTAGTCTACTGCGAAATAGCTAGTGAATTTACTCAAAGCCAAAATATTGGTCACACTGTAATATGATGAATTGAAAAAACATTTTATATGCTGATAGCCCGAATTATGGCCACGAATTGTCGTCTTGTGCTTAAAAGATGAGCACGTGGACAAAATTGTGTCACTATTTTTTTTCCTAAATTAAATAAGCATTTAATATTTGGTGCGTAGAAAATATTGATTGAAAAAAATTTTAGTGGACACCATAAATTAAACAATGTCGATAATGCTGTGCTAATGACAATTCATTAACAATTAGGCCCTTTCTTAACTTTTCTTCGAGGGAAGTTTTGTTAGACTCTGGAAACAGTTGTCAAAAAAACATTTTTTTTCTATGATGAGACCAAAGCTCAAGAGACAACCCTATTATGCTGTAGCACATTTCTAACGGACGCCAAGTTAAGGTAAGGGTTGGATAAATGGTTGAGCTTGTAAGAGATGGCGATGCACGCTTCGCTTAAACACTTCAGGCTTGTAGTCGGAGCGGAGAACATTAGAAAGTAGGCTGTTCCCCATCTGTATTGATTCATATAAGAAAGAACTTGTGGAATTTAACGATTCAACTGGGACTGACCTGAAGAGAATGACTGCGAATAAGCTCGCTGTTTTATTAGTTTTGAATAAGTAAAATCACCTTCACAGACACTTCAGTTAATAAGATGCTGGAAATTTTGTGAAGAATTCTACTGAATCTTGCAAGCAATATTATTAGCTCTGCGAATAATACAAAGAAATAAGTAGAAGGAATATCTGACTAGCAAAGCATTTAATTTATGGGATGACGAAGTATAAATTTTAGTGTATCTATTTTAGTTCATAATGCATTTGAAATCTAAAAATTGAAAACTCAGATTCTGAGCATATTTTCCATTTCCTATCCATAATAATAATTCCCCCCTCTAAAATATATTTTCTGAGCTTCTACATAATTTCAAATCCAGTGTTAATTTACATATTAGCTTCAGGCAATTAATAATCCATCTTCTAACTTGAAATTAAAATTCCTAAGCATAAAACTCGTTGATGACTATTATCGTCGGCATGTGCAGTAAATAGTCAAGTAACATTTTGTGATTTTTGCATGCCGACAAACTAGAAATGGCGACATACCAGAGAACATATATACTTATTTTCAGCAAGATGCTATTATTAGAGTCTTATATTTTGCATTAGTTTGTGGTGTTTGCATTTTATAATTGAAACATGCCAGCACATCAGCAACAATGTTGCAGTCATATTAATAGTTAGTCGTGTTTCTTCTTGGGAGGCTTGCTCGGATACCGAAAGAAAGTCAGTTTTGACATTTATGCGCGGCTGTCGTCTGACTCTTGAGCTATTAAAATACTAATTTATTTGCCTGCAAATGAAGTACGTCGAATAATTTACTGATGTCTAATAGTTATGCATTTCATATGCAAGAATTTTTGTGTGTTTTGTTTTCTGTTTTCGAAAATTACTGGCACAAGGTAATTTTACATTAGATGTGCGGATACAATTATGAGTTCTATGGTTTATCACTTGACTCACAGTACGACGTGTTAGAATGGAAGTGGAACATTATGTTGTTGATTGTAAAAATATTAAATGGTATCGTCCAAAGTCATGCAAATTATTTAGTTGAAATCAAACACAAATATTGTCTACAAAATACGTTTAGATTGCCAAGTGCAAAATGATTTGCTTTCAGATGCAAGTTGAAAAATTGGATTGAAAATGTAGAATACATTCTGAGCTGCACATAATATCTACGGTCCCGAAAAAGACTATCATAGCTTGAAGTAAGGTACTTGCCTTTAGTCCTTAAAAACTCTGCTAGTAATGTAGATATATGTATACGTATCATTGTAGTTAAGCTATTTCTCATCAAGTAAATCAAATCCTATCATACATTCCTATGTGTTGGCGCTACTATCAGAGTTTTAAGGCCCAAAGGTAAGTATCTTACTTCAAGCTTACTTTTACTTACTTTTCTTCGGGACCGTCGACATGAACCATTTATATGATCATATTGTGGATACGCGAACATTAGCATACCGTGTCAAATACTATTCACAACTCCCAATAAACACCACTACTACACACACTCTAAAAAGTGGCTATATAATTAATACTTTGATAATAGGAAATATATTCATTTTTTCGTTTAAAATAACGAATCACAAATTTTTTTACACATTCGATGTGCATTTTTTTGTTTTTACGTCATATCAGCTGAATAATACACACCTTTTGGTAATTTGAAGCAAAAAGAGTGTAAATTTACTAGTTTGCTATTCACCTTTGCGCCAAAGCCATAAAATTACATGATTTTTTAGGGTAAAATTACACGATTTGGTCGTAAAAAAAATACTATTTTTACGTACTTTTGTAAATTTACATCTCTAATAGTAGGAAACCAGTTTTCTACTATTATAAGGGTAAAATTCAACCAAAATTTTTTTGAGTGCACCTACGGAAAACATAAGCAAACTAAAAGAAAACTGTAAAAAAAATAGTCGGCGGATAATAGTTTTTGAAAATAGTCTGTCAATTAAATTGGTAATTTAAATAAGGAACCTTTTTATTTTAATGAAAAGGTTCTCTCAGTAACAACATTGGTAATCCCGACTAAGGAGCGAAGCAACGACATATTCAGACATTTTTTGTCTAATCGACAGGCAGCATCAGCAATTTACTCTACCAAAACAATCGAATGAAGCAGCAATCGAGCCATATGGCTGATGAATGACTTTTGTAGATGGCTTCTTACTATCCGATGTCAATCTATTATAAGTGGAATCAAGCTCAGACCAAGAAATATATTTATATCTCTAGTTCCGCGTTTTTTCGTACTTTATGATCCTCCAAACTCGTCTTTTGAATCCCATCCTCAGCACTAATAAGTATGATTTAGAAGAAAGCATTCATCCACTGAATGCATCCACCGAATCTATTGCTCCTGAAGCCTTCAGGGCCACCGTTACAACTTATAGTCCGATTGAGTTTGTTGCGAGCAAAAGGTAACACTGAACAAAAGTAAGAAGTATACCTTTCAAAAAGTAAGAACGTCGACCTTTATATCGAGTCATTCAATACTATCGAGAACGTTAATTGAACAGTTTCCAATACAAGGAGACCAAGGACCAAGAATTGAAGAGCCAGTTTGCTTATGATTTTTGATCCGTCACAGAGGACAATTATTTGGTCTCTTGGCCGAAATTAAGAACAACATAAGATGCGAGTTCTGACCTAGGAATATCGTACAAGGTCTTCCAGATACCTCTAATGCAGATCGCGGTAATTAGCGAGTGTTTCGGCCGAACTGGTTGAACAGCCTGGTTGAACGGTAAACTTCCCAGTTTCTTAGGTAGATGAAGCAGTTGAGAGGTTCTGCAGGTGGTGAGGACCTGTTGAGAACCCTGTAATTACCTTGGCTTTCGGAGCAAGCACAGGCTGTTTAAGCATTTACGACTGAACAAATTGACAAACTTACGGAAACGACTGATAAAATCATCCAAGTTTTCACTCGGCCACAACAGCACGAAGTCAGTGTTTCTGAAGCATAGCCTGAAGTGGTGACCCTTAGTACACAGATAGAGGTATTCTAATGCAACAGTACCATTGTTTTCGATCTCTCTATACTCATTTTAGTTGTTGACTTTCTCTGCTACTATAGGATAGTCGTCGACACATCAAATGCTATCCCGGCGGATCCCATTTTTGCTAAAGGCAGTTAGTATAGTAAACATCATATAATCTTCCATAGCTGAGCATTTTGATTGCGTTATCATCATGCATTCGTGCAATCACGTTCAACATAGGGGTCTCAGCCTTGCGAGCACAAGGTTGAGAGCCACCTTATCACCACTAGCTCTCGAATCGTGTCGAAACTGCACTGCCTAGGTCCTAATAAGCTCGAGACAGCTGAAAGGAAATTCGATTCCCTGTTACAGTGGCGCATATGACGCCTCCGGAGCAGTAGCTGCTCGTCTCCACTTCACATAGCCCATAACAAAAATGGGAAATTCAGCTTTGGTAGCTTCGACTTCCAAAGATAAATACACCGTCCTCCTAGAACATATATTCAATCGGTTTGCGGACCATGGTTTCACTTTTAACTTGGAGAAATATCACTTCCTTCGAATTCTTCAATTGCTCCAACCCGATGTGAGTTAAGGCAATTCTAGAGCTTACCTCCTCAAGATGGTAAAAAAACCTAAGGGTGTTTTTTGAAGATGATCAATCTCTTCTGTCACTTCGTTCCTTAAACAGCAACACCTCTTTGTGCACATGTAGTTATGTAGTTATGTTTCAATGTAGCAACACCTCTTTGTGCACATATCAACCAAATTTTTGTGGCTTTCGATGAACAAGGACATGCCACTTGGGTCCCAGAATGTATTTTTTGTCAAAAATACAAGATAGCCACGTGAGTGTTCGTTACGTCTAATCATTCCTATGAAAATTGATAAGGACAAAAATTTCTACAAAAATGTCTACATAATTTAAGTGATGGTAAATTAATTAGCAGTTGGATCATTTCATGAATCATTGTCACCAGTCTGCGTGCGAATATTTATAGTAAACCTACAAATTGACTAAAACCCACAGACTAGTTGTTACCTTGTCACTTGCTAATCCGGATATCCATTAATTACGAACACCCAAACTCTGCTGCACCCACGTCATCGAGTCATCAGCCCACAGCCAATGAACTAGCTGGCTCCATCGCATGCAATTTATAAAGTGCCATTCCCTACATTTAATTTGCAGAGGAACAAAAGCGAAAAAATGCATATCGCAATATTACTCGTACTAACATAGCCCTCTAAGCGGAACTGTTATAATTGAAAGTACTTTGTCATTACCGGGGAAAATTGTAAAATGCACGTGGGAACAAACGAAAGAGCTCGTCTTCAGGGCCCACAGTCAAACGATAGACTTTTGCGGCTTAATTGCATTAACTCCCACACGCAGAGCCATACCAGGCACCCAGTCCCAGAGATTCATGCCGTGCAACAGCAATAGCAATGATGACCTGACCTGAATATAGCTCCATTCCAAATATCCACTAGCAGCAATAGAAACAGGGGCGGATGATGCCAAAGCTCCATTCTCAGATACATTTAGGAGCCATCGATACTGCATAGACTGGAGATTCCGTGCGAACATCGACTTCATGTGGCGCTGGTCCTCGATGCTTGGTTTTTTTCTTGTGGATTTTTGCGAAATCGAAAGTGCCCGTTTGCAAAAACGTGCATGTACTTAGCACCATTGACAGCCGGACCAATTAAAACGACAAATATATTATGAAAAGACCCGCATTTCAGACTTTGGTTATTCAGATTTGAATAGATTTGGAGGCGGACAAGCTTTGAGTGGATGTTATTCATTTTTTTGTGCACTTGCCGGTAGTTCGCTTCATGGAGGGATTGACGGACGGACGGATGGACATGAAAGGAGAAAGTTATGCGCGTGGATTTGATTAAGACGCACCGATTGAATGAAGACAGGTTTGAATTGAACTTATGTTGACCTATTTCAGTCAAGGTGCGTGTGATGGTGCATTTTTTTTCCTGAGTAAATGGTACGGATACGAATGAGAGCTTATTCAAAATCGAGAACGACAAACTGTATTCGTATTTTCGGCACTGCGTTTTTTACACAAATTCGTTCATTATGTTTTGATTTGTCAATGTAAATCTTTAATGCGATAGAACAGTTTCATGTTCAACGGAAATTTGGTAAGTGTTCTTTTAACTTATATTTTTTGTGTGAAATACTAATTAGCCCAGGGAAATTTAACATGGTGCTTCGGAAAAATTAGGGGAAAGCTGAATTTCGGTGTGAACCTTAATACTGGCGTGCTGAACAAAATGGGATCTTTTCGGAGCACACTTTCCCACCTATCTTGGAGTGTGGGAGATAAGTTTGTTTACGTGTTTTTTTTTATGGGCTCTTAAACATAGAAAAACAAACTAACAAATATTCCAAGTCGTAGTCAAAATCGGATAATATACACATGCCGTTGAGATAGTGGATACTGTTAGTTACAAATGTCTAGATCACTATATCTCAAAAACGGTTATGGTTACAAGAAAAAGTTCTCTAAGCTTTTTTGCAGGAAATTTTCTAAGCTACAAGTTCGTCATAAATTGTTTTTCTGAAGACGTGACCGTTACTGAGATATTTAGGAAAGGTCACTTCTAGTGACCTGTTTTTTGTGTGGAAATTTAACATGGTGCTTCGGAAAAATTAGGGGAAAGCTGAATTTCGGTGTGAACCTTAATACTGGCGTGCTAGAACCTTAATACTGGCTGTCACTTCTAGTGACCTTTGACCCCGTATAAAGGGTAACGCAGCACTCGAATCGATGGGGACTTTTGACATTTTGTTCAGCACGCCAGTATCAAGGTTCACATCAAAATTCAGCTTTCTCCTAATTTTTCCGACGTTTCGCCTGTTTTATGTCGAATTTCACTGGACTATAATGCACAGTTTTCATGGTACACCAATGCTGCAAATTGTCTTTTGATCACCTAATTACTTTCCAACTGAAACAACTGTAGTATTTTTGCACATTGAAAAAATAAGAAATGAAATACTACACTTTACGACAAAATCCGTTTTGTATCTATTCCATATGCAGGAAATAATTTATAAATTCAAAAAAATCCAAAAATTCTCGAAAAAAATCAGATTTTTAGTGGCTTTTAAAAATAAATTCAAGGAGGACTATGGAGCAAGGTGCTTCAAATAGCATTTCACTAAGTTAAGCACGTCATGCCATTATCCATTCAACTATAAAAGCCGCCGCAACATAGCACTTACTAAAATGTAGCAAAAAATAACAAGCCAACTATTTTTATAAAGAACAATTGACGGCAACAGAGTAGCGCAGCTTAAACGGGGAAACCAAGTTGAATTAAATGTAATTAGACTCACGTTTGCTACTATTCCGCTTTTTTCGCCTTAATTCCTTACAAGTTTTTTCAGGTGGTTGGCAGAAAAAAATCCAGGCAAATTTTCCACCGTAGCCAAAGCCCCAATGAAAAAGCCCTTATTCAGGGAAACACTTCATCAAAGCAACTCTTAATTGCAAAGCCAGGTCCTTGTGTTTGGAAAATTCTAATTATCGCATGAAAATACTTCAATAAAATTACAATATGTGAAAAGCAGGTATTGTACTTTATTCGGCATATGCAGAATACAAAAGCACTCACAAAAAAACTTGCTTGTACGCAATTACGGCCATAAAACGGATGTTGGCGTGAATTTTATTTGAAAATTGCTAAAATTTTGTGTCTGCTAAATGTCGAGTGAATGAAATATCTGCACTTTCATATGTTATATGTATGTTTCCCCTAGATGGATTTGGCAGGCCGTCAGGCATACGAGTACGTAGCAGTCGGGGGTTGTTCTAGTCTGACACATCACCTTACGGTGCTATGCCCATTTACAGGGAGTAATAGTACAGTTTTCGCAATGTGAATCGTGACCTCACCTTGGGAGACGCGGTTACTGGCGCCTCAAATAGTTCTCAAATGGCGTAATTACCCTTTCCGACAATACCGTAAAAAGAGTTGTTGGTTCAATGCTTCGTTGGAATTGTTGGCTCTTATACCGCCTCACATAAATGATGTGTGGACTGCAAAAACGAACTTTATATGGTGTTTGGCGGGAAACGGAATGAATGTAGCTAGAAGTTGATACGTAATGAAGAGACGACAGTGCGGCAATAGTGCGGCATAGTATTAAATTATAACCAGGCAGGTATTGCAATATGGACACATGTTTATAGGCAAAAGACGGGGCAGATGCATGTACGAATTTCGAAGCATCAAATTAAAGACTTAAATTAATTTGAAATGAACAGATATAAAACTTTTTATAGTTTTGCATGCTTAGCTTTATTTGGAATAATTGATGCTATTATCTGATATACATACATATGTTTGTGGAAAAATTAAAGATTCGCAAAACCTAACCATTTCACTGTTCCAATGCTTCCTGTGCATGAATCACAATTGGCGATAGACGGTATCGACTGTTGAAATTATCAGTGTTTAAAATTCTGAAAATCGGCAAACGATGTTGACTTTCTAAATATTTTACCGACAATTTCCCATGGCTTTTTCGCACAGTGTGGATGACATTCCAGCGATTTCACGTTCAGTATTAAATCTGAGCATCTCGAAAGTTTGCGGATGGTTGGCATAGACCAATGACTTGACGTAGCCCCAAAATAAAGAAAACTAATGGGGACAAGTCACTCGAGGGAGGCGGCCAGTTGACAGGACCGTTTCTTAAAATGATTCGATTCTCAAATTTCGACTTCAATAAGTCGGCCAACTGTGTGACATGTGGCGCCATCTTGTTGAAACCACATGCCAACCAGGCTATTTTCCTATAATTTTCGTAAAAATAACCGATTAACATGGCACGGTAGCAGACCGTGACTGGACAGCCAAGATCGTTAAAAAAAATACGGACCAATGCATCAGCATGAAAACCGTCCCAAACAGTCAATGCGCATGTAATTGCGGCTTCGAGATGCTCACTTGGCCAACTTTGGAAATTTTCGTTATTGACGAATCCGGTAAGCCAAAAATGTGCTTCTTCGTTGCATGAGATTTGGATAAAATTCGAACGCGAATTTCGATATTAAATTTACACTATTTTTAAACATTGCTGAAGCGTATAATCTATTCATGATTAAAAATGGCAATCCTTCAACTGTTCAAAAGTAAAATAAATTGACAAAAATGTCATTGCATGACAAGGAAATTTCAGCAGATAATTGGGGCAGCCCCAATAGACAACACTGTATATATAATAAATATAATAAATATATAATACATAAAGTTAAGAATAAAGTTGAAACTACTTTCGCTAGTTCGCTAGAGTCTTTCCCAAGAAGACCCCTTCTTTTCAAATTTCGCTTGGGTGGCTGGGCTCTCTACGTTCAGGTAAAGACCTCCGGCCACCTTTTTTTTAGTCGGTTTCATATATTGGTTTAAGGTCCCATAAAATCTGAGGCCGGAAGCTTTCATCATACAAACAAATCCACCTCTAGACAGGGAGTGTTTTTCATAATTGTTTTTTGTGTTGCAAACAGCAACAGAGGACTCTAAAAGATATCAGGAGACTCAAAAAATAAATCAGGGGACTGTAGAAAATATAAGAGTCCAGAAAAAATCATGGAGGTCAAGAAAAAATATGGATACTATAGACAAAAATCCGGGAATCTGAGGAAAAAATCATGGGAGGTTAGGAATATTTCAGGAGGAGAAGAAAAAATCTCGAGAGTCTAGGGCATAGGGCAAAAATCGTTGGGCTTAATAAACAAAATAAGGGAAGTCAAGAAACATTTAGGGGGCTGTAGGAAAAAATCCTGGGAGTGGGAGATATTATCATGGAAGCTAAGAGAAGTTCAAAAGACTCTAGAAAAAATCCTAGAAGTCCAGCTTCCATGCTTTAGAAACCGCGTTTTTTGCGTCTCGGCTGAGTTTGCTAGCCAGTTCATACCTGATAACTTTTTGGTCTTTTACAGACGAAGCACCTTGACATTCTGTTTGGTTTTGTATTACGGCTAGAGTGTCATGACGGATGAAAGTAAGTAGCATCTCTCTTTCCTTCTAATAAATCCTCCCCCATTTTCAAAATCCATCCCAGCAGGGTGAAAGTAGCACACCGCACTCTTAACGCAACGGCTGCTGGTTTGCTATTTTGCTACTTTCACCCTGCTGGAGTGGATTTTGGAAATTGGTGAGAATTCACTAGAAGGAAAGAGAGAGGCTACTTGCTATTCATCCGTCATGAATTGAACACACTTTAGCCGTAATACAAAACCAAACAGAATGTCAAGGTGCTTCGTCCGTAAAAGACCAAAAAGTTATCAAGCATGAAGCACCTTCACATTCTGTTTGGTGGAGGAGTGCGGAGTGCTCTACTAATGCGAATAAGGGTCTCACGGTCACTTTATCCAGAGGACATCTAATACTATTTTTGCCTCGTTTAGAGGCGATCATCACACCCGTGTCAGGCATCGTGATTATACTATTGTTCAGTTGAGATGCCCTCAAATCCGCTGTTTGTACACCGCTACATAATCTTCACCACCTCCAATTCACAGGACCTCAAATGGTTCGTAACGGGTATTCGTAATGACTATAAGTCACTAAACTAGTCATTAAATTAATAGTTTACAAAACCCAGTTTCAATAAATTTGAATTAGTTGGAAAGTTAGAAGCTATAAACTGTTGTATGATGTTGTATTATGTTGATCTATTTGGAGTTCACAGTTTACTGCTGTGAGCAAGCCTGGCAAAGAATACCAATGTCTTGATGTCACATGGCTGAATGAGGAATCCTTAAAGAATGCATATACGTTACCTCTTATAGAACGAATATAAGCTCTTCTACAGGCTACTAAATCCATAACTAGCCTGGACCTAAAAGTATCTGTTTTGCGGATACCTTTCGATGCGGAATCGCAAGCTGCAATAAAAAAGTACATCGCGATGATCTACTTGTTACTAGCTCATCTGTTGAAGAACATTTGAATTTATTTTAATAGGTGGCACAGCCGCTTCACGCAGCTTAACTGACCATAAATGTAGAAAAGAACAAGTTCGTTCAATGGGAGGTAAATACCTTGGCTATGGATTGCATAAAGGTCGAAACAGAGAACGCCTGAAAAAAGAATTCATGGAATAAAGATCCGATAGTTGATATCTAATTTTGCGGCAGTAATATTAGCTCTAACGGACCTGCTAAAGGCTAAACTTTTTTTCCATTGGAAAGACAACGCTTACAATGCTTTTTTGAGAGACTTCTACAATAATTTCGGCACCAGTGTTAGCCAATCGCGATTTCTTCCGAAAAGTTTTAATCTAGTGTGACACTAGTGCCACCGGTATTAGAAGCGTCTTCTTTCAATAAGACGAAGATGGAAAAGAGCACTTAGTCAACTACAGCTTTACTGAATCAGAATGCTTGGTTGCAGTGCAGAGCGTTAAGAGGCTCAGATAATATATCGAACGATAACCTTACAACATCATTGCTGGCCATGCTAGCTTTAAATGGCTCATGAGACAACAGGACTCCACTGGTAGATTGGCTCGGTGAAGTTTCCAGATGCAGTATTTCTATTTTTGCATCGAGCACTTATCGATTTCATGGGCCCATAAAATCGCACGAAAACAGGGAATGCGTAAAGTTGGATTATTTCACAAGTTTGTGTGGCGCTAAATACTACCTAAAGCAAAAGAAGGAGCGATTTTTAAGTTCTTTCAAAGCACGCTTTCTGACATATGGCGTTTGTACATTCGGACAATTAAGTGCAATTTGGCTACAACTATTTCTTAACATTTGATTCTAACTGTAAATTGAATTGGTTTCGATAAATGTCAAAACAACCAGTCCTCTCTTTAACTATTTTAAGCTAATACAAATTCTGTAAGTAGGAATATATCAACGAAATAAAATTTGTACATTAACAGATTTGCTCGCGGAAGTTATTAAAATATCAAGTTTTCGTTTGACTTACAGAATTATAATTCCATGCAACAGCACGCTGAGAAATGACCGCACTGAAAGAAAAATCTTGGTAAAACCAACAATTTTCCTTAGTTGTTTTTGCGTCAACTACGGGCTATAGTTAAAACAACCATAAAAAAATAGTTGATTACTTTTATGCACCATGACGCGTGGTTGATAAACAACGTCCGTGGTGCAAAAAAAGTAAGCAACCACAAACAATGGTATTCCAACAATGTACATAGTACGAAATAACTATAGCCCATTTTGGTGTGTTCTGGCAGGGTTAGCTCTAGAAACGTACAACCCGGGCATTTGTCTGTGGTGGTAAACGTAAAGGGTTTAATAAAATCCTACTGTTTTGCCAAAAGACTAAAAAAAAATATTTGCAGCCCATAATTCTTAATGTTTTTCAAAACAGCCATTTAAAGCGGCACAGATAATTAAATAAGAAAAAAAGCTAGGTCAAAGCATATACACTGTATGCGCTCACTGCTTCGGCGCTGCACTGCATCGCAATGCGTGTCCTTTACATGCATACATTAATTGCTCATACAGCGTAATATAAAGGCTTCACAGCATAACATGAATATGAATTATATCGAACAGCAAACCGAACACAATTTTGCCATGTAGCATATGAAACTTCTATGATAGAATAGGAGTATGAGTATGAGTGAGGAGTATGAAAAATCAACAGTTTTCCTTAGTGGTTTTTGCATCAACTAGGGCTATAGTTAAAACAACCATAAGAAAATTGTTGATTACTTTTATGCACCATGACGCGTGGTTGGTAAACAATTTCATTCGGAGCATGAAAAACGTCCAAATGTTGAAACCATTCTACTTTGCGTAGAATAATTCCAAAGACGTTGCTCACTGAATTAGGTTTGTTGAAATCAACTATTGCAAAGTAGTTTAAGTACCATAAAAACTGTTGATAATTCGAAACGTTAAAGTTTTGAGTGAATTGATGAATATTTTTCTATTGATCAACTAATTTTCGTGGTTATGAAACAATTAAAACAGTTGATTTCATGAACGTTGCGATATTTTTTGTACAACCAGAGCCGACTACTTTTATATCGCTAAATTAACTATATTAACATAGTAAAAATAACTATTTTCCGTAGTTCATTTAACGATTTTGAATGAATCGTTGAAATACTATTAAAAATAGTTTAACCAACCAAGAGTTTTTCTTTCAGTGCGAAATAAATATATTAACATCTTAATATTGTTATAGTAACAGCATTGTCATTAATACATAATTTTAACAGCTCAATATTTTATGTTAGGAAGTAACAATATTATATTTGCAGTTTAACTTTATATGTTCAGGCTGTTAACTTTTTATGTTAAGAGCACCTGTGAACATATTTCGGCAAAATGTTTTAACATCTTAACATAAATATACTACTATGCCAATATAAATGTATTAACCAAGTGTGGTGAAATCGTTGTTGACCAAAACAAGCACAGAATGGAAGCATTCAAACGCAGTGCCTCTCTCTCCACAGAAGTAACTCGTTGAAAGTTCACGCTCAAAAGACCTGCAACGTTGTTGTGAAATAATCTGTTGTGAAATAATTGAATTTTTGCGTGCCGCGTGAGCCGTTGTTTTTCGTCTGTGCCAGAATTAATAAATTTACAAATTGTTACATTTCAAAGAACATCTAGACCAAACAACCCCAAAAACAAAGCACAATGCTATTATTGTATGTTAGGATGTTAATGTCAAATATTGACATGCTAATATACCAATATAGTATTGTAAGACGTTAAGATAACGTATTGCCATGTTAATATTAAATATTGGCTTACTAATATAATATTGTAACAGACAAATTCACCACCCGCATGTCAATATATAAAATTAAAAGAATGCTGTGTTCTGCCAATATAATGTTATTGCTAGGTCAATATAATAACGTTAAGAAATGTTTTTAATATAAATATATTAGTTGCAAAATATATTAAGGGTAGAACAATGATTTTTTAGCATGTGGTCATTGCACGAGCTAAGCATATTGCTTCAGCTTTCACAAGTATTGTTGGCAAACAAACAAATAAAACAAATAGCTTAACCAACAAACAAAAAACAAAATCAATTTAGCCAATCGGAAGAACGTTGAGATTTAAACGTGCAACATTATATGACATCTTTAGTGGACTTTAATCAATTATTTTAAGCTGCTGAAAATTTAAGCTCTTTCGGCTTTTATTGGCACAATGAAACGGAACTGCCTTAAATCTAATACTATACCTCTGCCAATGGTAAAAGAATTCAAAGTCCAACATTTATGGCTAAATACTTAAGCTACATGAATCTCTCAGTAAAACTAAGGTTTCGTTTTCATTAGTCCTGCTCCTTTAATTATTGAAATTGAATTCTTTGAAAATGATTTCATAAAAAGAAGTAACATTACCAATTAAGCCTCTTGGCATTAGAAATATTGGAGCTAAACGAAAAGACGTTCCAAACAATATCAAGGCTCCCCCTCCATGAAAGCCCGGACACCAGCTGCTCATTTTAAAAGATATCCTGCTTTAGTGGTTTTTGAGCATGGGTAGTTAAGTTATCATATAACCAATTATCTTTCGAGTAATATTTGTTTTATTAATTGATGGACTTATTATTCGGCATCGGCATTCCCTTGTGAAATACGAAGGATGCATAGGGACTATTTTTCAAGAATAGCATTGTAGACTTTTCGACGAATATTTCCGCCATGAAATGAGTTTAAATAATTACTGAATTTCAGCAAGATTAGAGGTTTTTTTTTAAAGAAAACTCACTTAAAAGCTCATTGAGTAGTGATGTTAGTACTTCCCGAGGCAAACTACAAATCTGTTCGTATTCTGTTGGAGTTCCTTAGAAGCTATCAAATTACGCTAAGAACGTTTGTAGTCTTAAAAGAAAATGTGCAAGTGTATAGCAGATTTTCTATCTCAACGCCGACTACTGCAAAGTAAGCCGTATCGATGCATATCTTCGACCAAGCCACACAGCTTACGTGGCCGGGCGAAGCATGAATGTCGTAACCTTCTACAGGGGCCAGCTTCACTACAGATGCCGTCAACGTGGCCGTCTTAAGCTATCATAATTCTTTGCACACTTAAGTTTTCCCTGTCTCCACGTATTCGCACATGATTGTAGCCAGGTCTAGGTACAAGGTAAATGCGGTGCATTATGAGTATTTCTGAAGCTTCAACGCGCCCAGCAGCATTTCAAAAGTTGCATTATATGTGCAGTGAAACCTACCGGCAGTCTGAGTGTGTATGTGAGCTAGTTTGCATATTAAGCGACCGGAACCATATGCCAGCTGAAAAGAGGCAATATAGACGGTGGCGCCAGCTTTTCATAGAACAACAATGCCGCCAAGTCGCTCACGTTGGTATTATTAGATGAACGAGCTAAAAATTGCAATAGATTGCAACGGCATTTTGCAGCCCGTATGCTTTTTTGCATTGTTGAGTCTGTCTTTTTTGCGTATTTTTTTGTCTGGGTTCAGACGTAATGACTGTATCCAGTGAAAAGTTGATGCAGTTAATTGTACATAATTCATCTAATTAGGTGTTATTAAGGTATAATCATACGTACAGGTAGGCAAGGAGAGCTCAGTAAATTAGCATTTACAAGCATTGGTGTTTATTGTATCAAGGTACTTTATTTATCCCGCGACCAGGTGTAGAAAGATAGCTTATTATTTTTAATTCTGTTTAGTGTTCTCATATATCTGGCGTCTCTAACTTATTTTGAATCTTGGAATGTGATGAATTACTTGATTGAAGGCAGTGTTGTCGAGATAATTGGGTCGGATTGTCACCTGACAATGAACTCAAGCATATTCAAGCAGGGCGTTTTGCTTGACTTCCAGATGATCTGACACTAACGCACGTGTTCCGAACAAATTTTTTAAAGCAATTATTTTTGAAAGCGGTGTCTAATATCCACAAGTCTGTAAGAATCCAATCGGCAATGACTCTAGTTTCAGCCTCCGACTAGATATGTCCTCCTTGGAAGTTGAGTCCAGTCAGTATGACTGTCATGTCTCTATGATTCTTCTCACCCTAGATGAGAAGGAATACTGGAGTGCCATGGTCAAGTTCTAAGAGGAAGATCTAACTTTAAAAAAATGTAAATGCATTTACGGTCGGCACAGTCGACATAGAGCGATGATAAGACATTTCCTTGTGAACATCAATTTGTCGCCTTCTTGTAGACATTCATTTGTTCACAATTACCTCTACCACGTTCTCACTATTAGAGATCGCTCCGCCAACTTTTGAAAGCAAAAAATAACGAATGAATCCGCAGGCATTTCAGCGTAAAAAATGTTAGGCTGATCGGCCTAAAGGTCATTTGATCTGATTTTTCAACCCCCCGGCTTTACTCACTCACTTCACTTGCTCATAGCCCAAGACTGGTCATGACCCAGATATTTCTTGTAGGTCTATTTCCATCCATTTTGATAGTGATCACATATCTAACTATATACCAGCATTTTCTGCAGCTGGAATGAACAGGAGTTTGGGTCAAAGGTACAGAAGCAATCTTCGAATCACAGGAGCGCTTCAGAGGGATTTTTAAGTAATGTCTGTATGCAAGTACTTTTGGACTTAGTAAACTCACCATCTCAACATTTTAGAGAATCCAACTTCGCTTACTGATCCTTTTCCAGGACTTTTCACAGCCTCGAGGTGCCTCTCAGAGCCTCACATAACAATTTGAAAGATTTTCTCTTGGAAGTCACCATAAAATTATTATAAGTTCTTGACGAGATTCCATATACGATCAGGTCATCATCTGTGTTGATGTTACAAGTTCGATTGAGGAGGTTTTGGAGCTAAACTCGACTACGTGACCCTTATAGCCATTAGACAATTTTACCGATTGTGTGTTTGTTTTTGAGGTTGTTTTTTGGTTGTTTGTTTATGTATTTTCATTGTGATATCTTTTCGTGTTTTTTTTTTGTACGTTTTGTTAGTTATTCTTCAAGTTTTTGTCCTCCTACTACCAGAGGACGAGCAGGGATCAATAATTGAAGAATAACTAACAAAAATAACAACACACTGAAGATAAAGAAACAAACAAACAAAAGACACCTCCAAAAACAAACACACAACAAAAAAAAGCCACAAAAAAACCCATTCTGTAAAATTGTCTTACGACTATGGGGGGCATGTAGTCGAATTCTACCGTTTTTGGTAGCTTCCCTAAGTTTTTACACCATCTGCATTTGTTCTGGCTGCTCGAAAAGGCTTCTTCAAAGCTTCCTAATATGGCTCTATTCAGAGTGCTTAGCCGAGATTCTACTCACTGTGGCGACTCTAGCATACAACTAAGATAGTTGTGTCTAGAAGAGTTCGGCCAAACTTACCTCAACTAGTGTTGCATCCGTGGCTAAAGAGAACAAAATATCGAAGAGCAAGATCTCACCAGGCGCGCGCCATCCAGTTATTGATCTCATCATTATGAATATAGTGACTCATCAATAAGAGTACTTCTGTTCGGAATGAAAAAGGTGGGAAAATGACCGATACCAATGAAGTCATTGGCCAATCAGAGACAAAAAAAATCAAAGAGTCTGTCTCCTTGTTTCATTTGTTGTTATCCCAACTGGTGTGCAGTGATGGGCATTGGGATGAATAAATGTGTAGCAGATATTGTTAAAAAAAAGTAGCAGATTCAGAAAAAAGTAGTAGAAATTAGACATATACATATATAGTGTATAAAAAAAACCGAGAGCAACTACTTTTTCTGAATTCTAAGAACTTAGCCAGACGAACAGCGAAAACACTGCTCAGCATGTTTACAGTAGTTGCGATACGCTCGGCGTTTTCTTATCTTAATGCATAATAGTTCACCGAAGTTTCATCAGTGCCATCTTCACTAAAAAGTAGTTCCTTGGAAAAAGTAGTAGATATCATTAGCTACGTAGTAGAGTAGTATATCCAGAAAAAGGCAGAAAAAAGTAGCAGATCTATTACAAATGTAGTAAATGTCCATCACTGCTGGTGTGCTGAAAGTTAGCATCAAAACTCATCAGACTCTATAGTGTCTCCAAGTCAGCGTATTGAGCTAGTGGAATCACCTTCTGGCGGTGGCGGGAGTCAGGAGTCAAACAGAAGGAACGCTGAAGCAAAAAACGCGCGTTTTTGCCATTACCACAGCTCTGTATGATGACTGCTGACAGATTCGCCCCTTGAAAACTGACTCAAGCGCGTTGGCAGCAATAAGGTTGGAAAATAGAAGACTAGATTGAGCCCGCAGATACTGCCGTATCGAGCCTACGGCTCTTGTAGAAGCACTATGTAGGGGACTGCTTGCATTTTTGCCAATTTTAAGAAGAAAAGACGAACTCTTGGCACATTGATCTGGACAAACTTTATAGCATCAGGTATAAGATTCTATACTTTCTCCAAATAGGATCTGAGGTTCTACTGCCTGGGATCCAGTTTCTTGGAAATAAATGCAAGTTTCACTGCATTGATTTCCCTGTGACTGAGAGCATCCACACGTTTGTAAGGCCCAGAGCACAGAGTAGCCTTCCTCCTATACTTATTGCAGGCGTTTCTTTCGCATTGCCGGAGTGTCTTCTTCATTGCTTTTTCCCTCCTCTTTTGTGCTCTTGCTTCTTCGACTTTCAGGTGACGTTTTATTCGCTTTTTTGTAGCCTGCAACCATGAGATGCGGCTAGCAAGTTGGAAAACTCGCTGACCATGGACATGACTCGCTGGAACGCAAAGGTTGGAAAGGAGGAAACACACCGCGGAATCACCGGCCAATTTAGTCTTCACGACCTATGCAACGACAATGGACAACGACTGGTCGACTTTGCGAGTGGCAGAAATCTCGTCGTAAGCTCCACGTGCTTCCCGCATCCTGACATCCATAAAAGGACATGGGCATCCCCCGACGGCCACATCTTTAATCTGATTGATCATATTCTGATTCAGAAAAGGTGGGCCTCTAGTATTTTAGATGTGCGAACCTTCCGTGGAGCCAACTGCGACTCCGACCACTACTTAGTCAAGACTCGATTTCGATGTCGAATATCACTGTCGTATGAAGCCAGAGCAAGCTCAAGACGCAAGTTCGATGTCGACAAGCTTCGAAACAAGACGATGGAAGCCGAATATAGATCTGCTCTGGAAATGGAACTAGTTTCCACGCCTAACATCACGTCTATCAACGAGGTTTGGACTACTATCAAAAGCGCAGTGAACGCAGCAGCCGAAAAAGTAGTGGGATATACAGCCGGGCAACGCAGAAATGAATGGTTCGACGAGGAATGTCAAGCCGCGTTGGAAGAAAAGAATGCGGCCTACAAAATCCACATTGAACGACCAACTAGAGCCAAGAAAGAAAAATAGGACGATCTTCGGAGAGTAGCTAATAGAATAATTAGACGTAAGAAACGAAAGCATTTTGACACCATGCTGAATAACATGAATGATAACTTTATGGCTAACAACACTCGACAAGCGTACAAAGTAGTGAGACACTTAAAGCAAGGCTTTAAACCACGAACTAGCCTATGTAGGGCTGCCGATGGAAGCATCATAAGTGGCTCAGAACAGGTGAAGGAAAGATGGGCGTCCTATTTCCAGCAATTACTGAACGGAAATGTCCCCGCACCCGACGAATCACCATCATTAATTGGCACATACCTTGACAGTGCCTCATCTCACCCCCCTACACTGGATGAAGTCCGACAGGCCATGGACCGCTTGAAACCCAACAAAGCACCGGGCATCGATGGTATCCCCGCGGAGCTCCTGAAGACAGGCGGGATTTCCGTTTTAAGGGCAATACATGGATTGGTGACAAGCATCTGGCAACAAGAAACGATGCCGGATGAGTGGCCAAAAAGCGTTATATGTCCCATTCACAAGAAAGGAGATAAACTGCTATGCGAAAACTACAGGGGCATATCACTACTTTGTACGTCGTACAAGCTCTTGACAAAAATTTTAGAGTTAAGGATTTCCCATCACGCTGAGAAAATTCTTGGTGAATATCAAGGTGGTTTCAGACGTGGAAGATCGACAACTGACCAAATATTCACGGTCAAACAAATTTTGGAAAAATGCTGGGAATTCAACATTGATGTCCATCAAATATTCGTCGACTTCAAACAAGCGTACGACAGCATCAACCGAACTGCATTATATAAAATTATGCTGCAGTTCGGAATCCCAACAAAGTTGGTACGACTGGTGAAAATGACCATGACCGACTCCACGTCAAAAGTGCTGATTCAGAATAATATGAGCAACTCGTTTTCGACGAATACAGGGCTAAAACAAGGGGATGGATTAGCTCCGGTACTCTTTAACTTAGCGCTTGAGTATGTCATCAGAAAAATCCCCGTTGACACGAGAGGAACTTTATTATTTAAGACGACACAGCTAGTAGCTTACGCTGATGATATCAATATTATGTCACGTTCGTTCAACGACGACGCCAAGGAAGTATTTGTACCTCTAGACGAAACCGCCAAGGAAGTTGGTCTTCAAATTAACGAACAAAAAACTAAAGTTATGACTCAATCAAGGAAAAGGACGCCAATAAGACAAAACATAACAATAGGGGACTATAATCTTGAAAATGTGGACAACTTCGTGTACCTAGGGACGAACCTCTCGAGGGATGGGAACGAGCTTGACGAAATCAAACGACGGATTCAATTAGCCAATAAGACATTCTTTTCGGTGCTTCCCACTTTAAAATCTCGATGCTTACACAGAAATACGAAGCTCCGCATCTATAAAACAATTATTAGACCTGTGCTATGCTACGGAAGTGAAACCTGGACGCTGACCCAGGCATCTGAAAAAGCCTTAAATACGTTTGAGAGAAGGGTATTGCGAAGAATCCTCGGTCCAATACGGGAAGAAGATGGATGGCGAATCCGATACAACAACGAGCTGTATACCATGTATGACGAGCCGGAAGTCTCTACCGTCATACGACTCCAAAAACTACAATGGGCTGGCCACGTCGAACGAATGAGCGACAATCGAATCCCCAAAAGATCTCTCAAGGGGCGAGCGAGCGGAGCCAGGCCAGTCGGTAAGCCGCGCAAGCGATGGGAGGACTCGATAGATGCTGACAGCAGGTCACTTTTGAGAGCACCGAACTGGAGGACGCGGTCACTGAACCGAGACGAATGGAGGCGAATTATTAAGGAGGCTAAGGCTCGATTCGGGCTGTAGTACCGCGATGATGATGGATTCTTGACGATGGTAATCTGTAATCTTCTGCTGCAACGAGGGTCCTTCATTTGTAGTCTTACATGTGGTTTGAGCTTGCACTTAATTTTGAGAGTATTTTGACCTCAATAATTCAAGTACGAGAAAGGTAATGGATTCGAAAATATTTTTCAAACCGATCCCCACGTATGGTGGCACAAACGTGATGAATTTCACGACGCAGGTTGTTTACTTTGAACTAATCAAATATAGTCCAACAATAAAATTCAGCATCTTAGAAAGATATTTTGCGATTATAACCAAGTTTATGCAAATTTTCTTTGAAATTATTTTTCAAATTTTATCTTTGAAATAAATTTAAAAGCAAATATCGTCAGCTTAATTTTTTAGTATATTTTCATAACCTTTCGGCCATTTTGTGAAGCTTACACAAATTATTATATCAATCAGTATTAATTATCAAATCGAAAATGAAAAAATTCCCAGGAAATTCAATGTTCGGTTTCATACGAATTTAAGCTGTCTACATGAGTTTCCTAACAAATCAATCTAAATTCTTTGGAATTGCAAAACTGCTTCGACGCCGGAATTTAGAAATTTTTATCTTTGGCGACATATGTATGTAGGGCAGATAGGTTGATAAACTTTCTGGCGCCATTTATCTGCCTAGGTGTGAACATTATCAGAGCTTCTTTTAAAAGCTTGAATTCACATGTACACACGTGACATTCAAGTCTAATCATCAAATAAAACACAAAAGTAGTTGCTGGTTCATTTTGAATTGATCATTTTGCCTCTACTCTTAGCACCATCATGAAATGCACATTTCTATGTTTAACACGGTAATTACTAATTTTGTTGGCACCGCGAGCATATGAATCCAGAACAGCAATTATTTTGTGTCTTATCTATTATTACTGAAATGATAAAAACAGTGTTTAGTACTGAAACTGTATATTGTCATTGTTGTCGTAACGAATATAGTACGGACGATGAATAAAGCCAAAGAAAACTTTAGAAAATTATGAAAAAAGACGTTGAGAGTAAATTGTACACATTTACAGATAACAATCGCTCAACATACATACATAAGTGCATGACTAGCTTTTAGCGTCACATAATTTTGATTAGCATGTACGTGAGATTCACTTCGGATTTGTCAATGTTCAGTTGCCGCCTGCGTTCGAAGTTATTTTTTAAAAGTTTTTTGAAGTAACGGTTTACACAGCTTAGTTTAACCCCAAAAAAATTTATTTGAAATTTCTATTCCATGAAGTCAAACTGGATTAGAGTCTGTAGCATTCGTGTGTGGATTTTAAACTACAAAATTTTCAATTGGGTGCCCTAGAAGCAAATTTTTTTTATCAGAAATTGCATATCCGTATGTTGTTTAAGTATTTTAGGTAGATTATAGTCGTTAAGGATTGATTATAATAATAAAATAAAAAAATATTCATTATAAAAATATTTGCATTAATTATTAATTTTTACATTGGATATTCAAGTAAAGATTGTATTTGAACATATTACTTAAAAACAATAATAGCTTCGCTTGTGGACACTTTTTATATAAACTTACGGCAACAATATTTTTAAATAAATTGCTTATCAAAGAACTTTCATAGTCCTTCTTAGGATCTAGTCGTTGGGATTAAAAAACCAACTAAGCCAATATTCCCTACACTATTACCGCTTATCAGAAAGTAAATTTATGCACGAACCACGTACAGGTAACGTTGGCCTCAAAGACGTCATTTGATTACGCATAAAATACTTTTCGTACACAAATTCTCGATTCTGAGAATAAAATCAAATGTAAGCAACAGAATTAAAGATTAATGCTGAAACTGAAAATATAAAAAGTCGGCCGGTTTATACTGTACGGTGTTTTATGGCTTGAGGGAAATCACCTGAGAACGGCTTGTTATTGCCCCGTACTATGTAGGTATATGAGACCACAGTTTTACGTGCATATCAAGTGTTTGTCAACAAATTCTATTAACGTCATTCGCGAAATGCATGAAAGCAAACGTTTTTGCTGGCGTCAATATTGAGTTTACCTACATCACGATGATTAACTACGAACGGTGATTTTTTTTATCGATTAGACCTTAACATTGGCCCCAATGTGCACTGGCGAAGATTGTGCGCTTATCTAAATAATTGTTAATCGAGTCACTGGATACGATAGTCTCGTAAATACTTTTGTAAATTATATATGTATGTGGCAGACAGCTGTTCTATTTATAAATTAGCTTTGAATAAAACTATTGATATTGAGTGATACACATATACGATCAACGGGACGTGACCTGTGTCGTAAAGTGATCCAGAAACCCAGTTTAGCGCCATGAAGTCATGCTTACGCTTTGACATCGTGACGAATTCAAATCGATTGAAGATAATGAACAGTAGAAATATAGGTGGAGGTAAATAAACATATATGGAACATGGCGCAAATTATTAAATTCGAAGCAAATGAGATGTAGAATTTCTGTAATGAGGTAAATAACGAAACGACTAGCGATCATTTTTGCAGCGTTGTGTTTTCACGAAGATGCGACAGAATCTTTCATATTAAAGAACGGTTATGTTTATGAAATTTCTTTGCAGGAAGATTTCTCCCGGGTAGTGACTAATTGTATCTTTGATTCATGCGAATGTTTAGCCACTATGTATAAAGTCAGGAAAAAAGCACCTCGATAAGAGGATTATAGTAAACTATAAAATATTTACAATACGGTTGAGTCACTTCTTTGAGCTTGATACGCCAATTTGAGTGACGGAAATGGGCTGATACAAACATGAATCATTGGGAACTGACGAAAGAATAATTGGAAAATTTTAAGCCAAGTCATTATCATCCGGCACATTTTTCGATGACATACACATAATCAATTAGTTTATTATATTCCAATATTAGAAGATATAGAAATTTTTTTTTTTTTGCTGAAATGCTCTATTTATCCAGCGTACTCTCGGAATGAAGAGTAGCGATGGCATTTCTATTAATAAAAATCGCAAATCATGCCATCGTGGCATTGACTCAAATAAATCACGACCAACAATTGGAAATGAACTTATTTGTTTTTGGCTATTTCAACTTCTAAAATAAGTTAGTTCAGTTATTTTGGATTTTATTGCACTCTACTGATCAATAAAGTCAATTAACTTTTGTTATAAAAATGGCAAAACCAACAAATGTGAATTTAAATCGAATGCAAATAGTTGTGTTTTAAAATTTCAGATAATTCTATCGACTAGTTTAGTTGTTATAATCAAGTTAAGCGTACATGTCAGAGCTTTTCGAAAATAGAGCAAATTGAAATTCCTGCTGTCATACAATACCTCCATGTCAAAGGGTTAACTGCAACTGGAATGAGCTGGATTTGAATTTAGGAGCTTCTTCGACATTGTTTGTAACAATAAGCAGATGGGTGGCAGAATTTAAACGTGGTCGTTCACCCATTTTTGATGAGCCACGTCTAGATCGCCCAAAATTCGTTGCGAATACGGAAAACATCACCAAAATACACAACGCAGTGTTACAGGACTGACGAGTGACAGTGCGCGACCTTGCTGACATTGAAACGATTTCATTAAGCCGTGTTTCTGGAATTTTACATGATGGTTTGCAAATGACAAAGCATTGTTTATCGTGTTTACTCATGATCGATCAAAAACGCATTCGATTGGACATTTCGCAGGAATGATTGAGCATGTTTAAGCGCAATACAAGAGGGTTTTCGCGACATATATTTGACCACTACACGCAAGTCCAAAAAATGAGTTGAAGCAAGCGGAAGAGCTCCGACGAAGGCTATAACGGTTTCGTCGGCTGCGGAAAGTGATGGCAACATTTTTTTTGATGCGCAAGGCTCATCGATTATCTGGAGAAAGAAAAACGATCAAGACAAAATGGTCTCGTCTGGTAAGGAAAGAAGTTATCTTCCATAACGATAATGAATCCGCTCACAAGTCTTCAATAAAAATGGCAAAAATTCATGAATCACTCTATGAATTTAGCTCCAGCGACTTTTGTTTCTTCCCGAATTTGAAAAAAAAAGACTTGCTGATTGGGACAGGACTGGAGAGATCGTATTTTAGTAACGGTATTAAAAAATTATACTGCCGTTGTATAAAGTGTGTTGAGTGAAAATGATACTATGATGAAAAATAATCGGACGTTTTCTTTGTCATTCTCATTACTTAGAGAATATAATCTCTATAGCCCTCTATAATCGCATCGCTGACGTTATCTGAAATTTGATTGTTGCGTTTTTACGCGAAGTGTACTGTAGTACACTGGCAACAGCCAGCAGTTTTACTAATGCACTATGGACTTCTGATGCCAAAAACCGACGAGTAATATCCGCTTAGAAGGGTTGGGTGAAGTGAGGTGGACGCATGATTAAATGCAAACTCGAGAGAAAGTCTAGAGCACCAGCCACTCAAGAAACAGCGCAGGCTGCTGTGGGAAACACGGTAGGATGATTGTGAGGGACTGCACAAACTCTTCCGTCGACGAAAATAGGCCAACTGACAGAACAATGAGTTTACTCTAATGTAGCAAATAGATATTGGCCGAGGCCCAGCGAGCCGAAGTCAGACGAGGCCGCCAGCATGTGGACGGCATTTGACAGCTCGTCACGAATCGCCTTGGCTAGTGCCCAAAACCCATTGCGATCGGAAGTCGCACGAGCGCCGGCGAGTGCTGTCAAAGTCGCTTGTCTGGACCGTCCACACACTCGGGCTCGCCATATCTCGCTTAGGCTCGGCCAATATCTATTTGGCACATAAGAATTGTCTGGATCTATGGCTTAGGCGTGGCAACGGAGAGGTAAACTTCTTCCTGTGCTAATTCCTTTCAATAAAGAACTGGCAATAACGGCTTGTCGAGTACTAAAAAAATGAGTGAAACGGGTCAGAGGTTTAACACAAGACCTTTTAATTGTTGCACAGTTTCATAAATACGATTTATAATATACGAGGATCGATCCAAAAGCAACGATAATCGATGTGAACCAAGGTAATTAAACTTCAAAAAATATTTATTTTTCAACATAGTTTCCATAACTTAATACATTTACTTCATCTTTTTTCCAAACCCAGCATACCCTTAAAAAAATTTTGGCTTTACTCTCCAAAAACGCCCTAACAGCTGCCATCACTTCTCTATCATCTGCCCCGCTTGCCCCGAAGGTGTTCCTTGACCCGAGGAAAGAGGTAGACGTCACTGGGAGCTAGATCTGGCGAATAGGGTGAATGTTCAAGCAGCTCGAATCCCGTTTCTTGAATTGTAGCCACCGCAACTACAGCCTTGTGAGCCGCTGCGTTGTCTTGATGAAATAGCACTCCGGCTCGTAGTTTGCCGCGTCTTTTTTCCACAATAGCCTCCCACAATCTTCTTATTTGATCTACGTAGTAAGAGCCTGATATAATGGCTATCTTTTCCAAATATTCCATCATAGTAATTTAATATTCCACCATGCCGAAATCGACACCTTGAATTTTTCCAGCATCGGTGAAGAGGGTCGCATCCAGGTCACCGATTGCTGTTTGGCCTCTGAATCAAGATGGTGGATCCAGGTCTCGCTCATGGCTACGAAACGTGACAAAAACTTCTCCAGATCTGCCTGAAACTTTTCCAAATTCACCCTCGAAATGTCGGCGCGTTTCTCCTTTTGCTCGTCGGTTAATATTCTCGCCACCCAACGCGCAGAGACCTTCTTCATATGTATTTCGTTGGCCACGATTCTTTGAACACTATCTCAGCTATATGCCTGATGGTCACTCTTCGATTTGGCAACACGACATCTTCGACTTTTCAGTGAAAGACGTAGATGGACGTCCTTTCCGGTATTCATGTTCAGTGGATGTTCTTCTCAGCGTAAACTCCTTGATCCAGCGTGCAACGGCGGAATATGGAGGAGCAGAGCACTTAGTGTTTCCGCCAAGTCGCTGTCTACGTCTTTGGTAGATATATTTTTCAAACACAGGTACTTAATGACAACTCGAATTTCGTTTTTCGCCATTTTGATGTTCTCTCTTCGACTCTTTGTCTTCAAATGAATGTACCTCCATCCTTGGAACTGTATTTCCCTGGAGCTAGTGCTTTCAGCACTTTGACTCCCCTCCTCTATGTGGGTGGTTTCTTCCACCCTACTCAACCCTTCCACCCTTCTTCTGCTGCGTCACTTTGTGCAGATGTTCCGCACTATACCGTTAGCTGTCGAAGACTCTGGTATATTTCATTGGGACGCGTTACTACTTTTAGGTGTTCCATGGTACTATTAGGGTGTTCGTCTAGTTTATCAAATAATTTAAGCGTTTTGTCACGTATGTATACTTCTATTGTCTCTGTCCGTAATTGTTTGTGTATGTCCGTATTTCTAATGTACCATGGAACCCAGAATATTTTTCTCAGTGCGAGATTCTGACATATTTGTAGCTGTTGTTTGTTTGTTTTGCATGTCTGGTCGTATAATTTGTTTGTAAAGTAATGTCTTGTTTGTCGTGTTCAGTTTGTTTGGTCTTATCACTGGTTTGAGTTTTTGCAGTACTCCGTTTAATGTTTGTCTTTTCTTTCTTATGTGGTCTGTCCACGATAGCCTGTTATCAAATGTCAGTCCTAAGCATTTGGTTGTCCTTTGCCAGTCAATTTCCTCCTCGTTCACAGTTAGTTGTGGTGGTTGCTGTGCGTGGCGTCTTGTTATGAAGATGGCTTGGGTCTTCTCGGTATTTATTTGAATTTTCCATTTCAGAAAATACTCCATTAATTCATCAATAATATTCAGGATTGCAGGATTGAAGATATAGCATCTGCATGCTTGGAGGTGTGTAGTATACAAGTGTCATCTGCGTACAGGGCTACTTTTGTATTAGGCATATCCGGGATGTCTGTTGTGTATAAACTATACAACATTGGAGAGAGTGGTGAGCCTTGCGGGACTCCAGCTTCTATTGGCCGCATTCTGGAGAGGTGATTGTTAATTCTAACACACAAAGATCTGTCTTGAAGAAAGGATGCAATAACTTGCACGAGTGGAAGTGGTATTTGGAACGCATGTAGTTTCAATACCAGTCCTGCATGCCAGACTTTGTCAAACGCCTTGGCCACGTGAAATCCGGTGATTTTCGTTGGTTGAAACCTGAACGAATGTCTTGCACCACTCTTGTGAGCTGGAGTTCGGTGGAGTGTAGTGGCTTGAAGCCGAACTGTTCCTCCGGAATTATTGATTTTTCTACAACTACTTCAGTAAGCCGATCAAGAAGAAGACGCTCAGCGATTTTACCCACAGAGGAGACTAATTGGTCTCCAATTTTGGGGGAAATGGAGGTCTTTACCTAGCTGGAGTTCGGTGGAGTGTAGTGGCTTGAAGCCGAACTGTTCCTCCGGAATTATTGATTTTACTACAACTACTTCAGTAAACCGATCGAGAAGAAGACGCTCAGCGATTTTGCCCACGGAGGAGAGGAGACTAATTGGTCTCCAATTTGGGGGGAAATGGAGGTCTTTACCTAGTTTAGGTAATACATGAATGTACTTCCCTGGAATCGTGGCCTATTTATATGTTTTTTTTTTGTCCTGACTTAGTGGGATATGAGGTAGTAAAAAAAAGTATTTTTGAATTTTCTGCGAACTGGAAGTAGCCGATCATCACTACTTTTGGATCAACCCTCGTAGGTTACGAGCCATGTAGAAAACGGTCGATAAACCAAAACAACACCAAATTAAGACACTCAATTTATACTCAATAGAGGTTAAATAAACTGACAGATTCCATCGATTTGGTAAATAAGAACGGCTCTGTTTCTTAGAGACGGTCTGCAGAACATCTGATAGTAATGATCTGCAACAGCAATTACGGGCGGATTGTTCTAAAAAAACAGATTTTTGATCGGTACTCAGTGTTCAAAAGTAGAAAAAAATTATTGTGCGCTGTCAGGACAGTTACTGCTTAAGTAATCTAGTAGCGGCATGAATATTTTGAAAAGGATTATCATAAGAAAATCAACAAAAGTGTAAATTATTCGAAAGGACGAAAAAGAGGAACTAGTGAATATTGAAAAAAGAATTTATGGAACTTTTTAGCACCACAAACAAACATAAAATCAAAACTCGAGCTGAATTTTCTGTTCTGTGAGAGAATCTGTGCTGTTCAGAACATTTTAGTAAAAACGCGAGAAAATCGAAAGCATATTTGTAACACACAAGAACCGTAAAACCACGTCTTCCTGGTGCGTTACAAATATCTATTCACTTGGTGACGAAATGAATGACATAAAACCACAAGCTCTCACTTGCTGACACCATTACTTGCGAGTCGCCCTAATACAATTGACGCACTTTCCACAATAAAAACATTTCACTGCTCTCGTATTCATCCGTCAGTCCATCAGGGCCGATTTGCACTTTATTCAAATATAAGGAAAAATTAACGACATTTTAATTGGTTCGCTTGCGCCAGTAATCGGTTATAAAGTTGTTTGTTGGAAACATTAAAACCTAAAGCAGACCTATAGTTTGTCGTAAGTGCTTACGGAGAAAACTAATTGGCAGGTAAATATTAATGGATACCACACAAAGAATTTTTATGAAGTCAATTCAAATGGGGTGCGTCAAAGTCAGTTTCGTTGGGCGGTCAATTGTTTATCTGTTTTCCGGTGACAATACTAATACTCGCACAACCCAACGGAAAATATTATTGCGACAAACAATACCGTGAGATATGCAAGGTGAATTGTCAATCATAATAGTTTGCATCGATGGAAACGTTATTGAAACAACAAACAATCAACAGTTTTCAACTCAGGAGAAGGCGTCTCTGCTGATCAAGAGAAATATGTACAATAACGAATTCACGAGTTTTCTAATGAATTATTATTTTGCTTCAAAATTCTATTGATGATTTATTGCGCTCCGAAATGTCTCTGTAAACAGATAAGCCATAATTCACGTGATTGGCCTTGTTTGCATGAATATTATGCAGGCAGTCGATTCGGGTACTTGCTAATAAGTCATACCTCGTTCGTTGTATCTATTGTAAGTTTGTGTATCAGCGAATTCACGTATACATCGTTGTAAATATTTTGCAAATAAATTGTTTCTCGGAATCATACCTGACTTGATCACACTTATTTATTAATGGGCGGCAAATGCCGAGTTCCACGAAGAGTTGCTATTTTCTTAATTTTTTTTTTGTCATTTGGGAAAAATTTTGAATGAAATGAATTGCTAATTTAGAATTTATGACGAGAAATTGTTATGACAACCACAATGTTTTTTACCTTCTATTTTTATTTACCTTTCATTCAATATTTACGTTTCGATAGAAAAAATATCTGCAATTAAAGTATGTAACATACTTTTGGTACAAAAAATCGATGCTAAGCATGACAAGTAATCAGAGTAATTTTATTTATGTGGAATTTTTCAGATTCTTATTTGGTGTTAGCAAAAAAGCGTGATTTGCGTAGATGTTTAAGAAAGACGTGAGTGTTTAAAGCCCATTTATGCTGTCTGATCAGCTTTTCTACTTATTTTTCATTCAGCAAGGATGAGAGCATCAGCTTTTACTAAAATTTCGGTGAGTGAGAAATACGATAAACAGTAAACCCGCAGTCGGACGAATGTTGCTTCGATACGCATTCATTTGAATCTCGGCTAATTAATTTTAATGGAAATGAATTTTTAATTAATAGAAATTATTTCAAGCAGCAAAAAATGGAAGCATATAATATGGAACCTTGTTGTTTCAAAGCTGTTGCAGAATATGAATTCTTTTTGATTGTAGGTTCGCAAAAGAACCAGCTTTTTGAACTGTCATAATTTATGATTTTTCTCGCCTGGAGAACAGAAAATTAGCAGCTAATCAACGTTTGGGATACTGTATTTACTATTGTTTAGAAAAGCTAAAAAAAAACTTTTCACGTATAGAGAGCCCGAAGAAATCTAGAGGAATTGTAATGTATTTACAAAAGGAGTAGTGAAAAGCCCCTTTAATGTTCACAAATACCCACATCTCATACTTCAACTATGGAAACCAGAGAATGAAGAACTGACTCGCATAATTTTCCTCGCTGGTTTACATGTGACTCCTCATTTAAGGAATGCACCCTAGTGTGTATACGTCGTTCAACGAGTATCTCCAGGAATTTCAGCATTGACAATGTTAGACTGATCAGTCTAACGTTTATTGGATCTGAACAGTAATCTATCCCAATTTTTTTTTACAACATCTTCCTTAACCAGTCGCCAAGCATAGGCGCGCCGTAGGGGGGGCCAGGGGGGCCGGGACCCCCCCAGACCCTAGGTTGGCCCCTCCCAGAAAAATAAATATTTCCAACAGCAGACACTTAAGTTTTCGCCTTTAAGGTTTTTGTGGTTACAGCAAGAGTTGCGTAGTGCAGTAGTGTAAGCCTATACGAAAGCATACACACTACACTCAGAAAAATGTAATTTAATAGAATCAAATTTAAATCAAAAGTTGAAATCACTTTGAAATGAAAAGCGAATCTTATATGAATTCCACTTTATTATAAAAATTTTCTTTTGAAATCAAATTTTTTCATCATTGAATTAATAAGAAACGTATATGAAGCCAAATTATATTTGAAATTTTTTGAATCAAAAATGTTCAAATATGATTTGGCGCCATATACGTTTTCTTTTTAATCCAATGATGAAAAATTTTGATTTGAAAAGAAAATTTTTATAATAAAGTGGAATTCATATATTTTGATTTGAAAAGAAAATTTTTATAATAAAGTGGAATTCATAAAGTGATTTCAACTTTTGATTTAAAATGATTCTAAAAAAGTGATTTAAAGTGACATTTTTCTGAATGTACTTATAACATAGAGACTGTGTTATTTGCGGTATTTATTACGATATTATTTGACTTATTTCGAGAAATGGACGGCAATATTTAATTTCGACAAGTTAAACGTTAAAAAATGACGAAAAGCACCTCGCCAATAATCCTTTTTTTATTAAGATTATCTGTTCATTCCTACTAGGCAATATACAGGTATTTAGATAAGAACACTTTTATAAACTGGCGTTTTATGCAATTATGTTTTTCACGAAACATAGTTTTAGTATTAAAATGGTAGGCAATAAGGTAATTAACGTAGAATACAATTTTCGAAGTCATTTGAAGAATAAAAATGGCATCCCTGCCAATTTTATGCTACCTATGACCTACTTGGTTTACACTCAGGTTAAATGTGTGTGAATTTTATTATAATTTGATAACTGCATCGGAAGTTAAAAGGTATAGCACATCGATTTCACTGAGCGTTTTTTCATAGTGACACAGCCGCCACATGGTTCTTATTATATTCATTAAACTTTTGTCAGACTACTCAAGACCAGTATATCCTATGAATTTTATCCGATCGCGAGATACCGTAAACGCAAGTTCCAGGTGCTAAAAATATAAATAATTCGGTGCGATTTTTGTGCGATTGGGAATTGGACAAGTTTAGATTTGACTGTATAAATATAGTATCAAATTTATCAAGCATTTGCATTTTATTCTAACATCCGTGTGAAAGATTTGTGTTTACGTACTTATGGTAGCTACAAGGTTGCCCAGACATTATTCAAAAACGACAGAATCTTATTTTTTATGCCCATTTATGAGTCTTGTAAATTTTTTGATGATCTGATGACTCGGTGCGTAGCTATCACAATGCGAAATTTTCCATAGAGTTTCCATTATTGCCAAAAATACACCAAAATTTCAGCTCGACCAAACTTCGCGATCCGGATAGTAAAATTCATGCACAATGAGAAAACTCTAATAGTGCTTGGAAGATGGTAAGTGATATGGTGCTTGAACAGCCTTGGAATATTGTCAAGATGAACCAAAATTATTTGGAAAAGGTTATCGACCTTACGACGTGTCTCAGTCGCCAAAGACGTGCTTTCAGAGGACATGATGAAAGTGGTGCCAGTGATAACCGTGATTTTTTTTTGGAATTTTGTGCATTATTCGCAAAGCATGATTCAACTTTTGAAAATAATTTTAAAAACAAGGCTGCGAACTACTGTAGTGGCAAAACACAAAATGAATTGATGAAAATAATTGCTGAAATCGTTCGCGAGGACAATACAGCTGAAATAAAAGATTGCGGATTGATATCCATTATGGCAGACGCAACAAGGGTCCACGAAGGAACAACTCTCCGTGGTTGTCAAATTTGCTAAAGAGCTAGCAGTCGAAGAAAGGTTCTCAAGCTTTGTAGGCTGCTCAGGAGCTAGAAATGCCTCTTAATTAGCAGATATAATTTTGAGCCTGTTAGACAGCTACGGACTTAGCGAATTGCCTGTTGTTGGACAGTCTTATGATAGTGCTAGTGTCATGTCAGGACAAAAAACTGGTGTACAAATCTAAATTAAGATGAAACACATCCTGCAGTCATATTTGTACACTGTCTAGCTCATAAAATTATCCTGGTTGTGATGGACATATTTTTCACAATCGAAACGTGTACATCCTTTTTCAATGCCATCGAATCCCTTTACCTACACTTTTCGAAGCCATCACAACACGAATTGTTGAAGCAGCTTGAAGAGGCAGTTGGTGTAAACACAAGGCGTGGAATGAGAAGTTTAAGCTCGACTCGTTAGTCAATGAGATTTCACAATTGGAAATATGTGATCGATAGCTATGGGACTATGAAAGAGGCTTTAGAGAAAGAAATGAATGAAGGAAAATACAACGACTCAGTTTATTCGTTGGGGATCTTTAATTCAATCAGTAATCCTAAATTTGTAGTAAATGTTTTCATCTTTCACTATGTTCTTTTTATAACGAACATGTTAAGCACATATTTCCAAACTAAAAATGCAACCATTAGGGATGGGATAAATCTTGTGAATGGAACAGTTAAAACATACTAACTAAGTGAGCAAAAAGACTTGTATGTAGTTTGGGAAAAAATTAAATTATTCGCAGAAAAGAACTGTCTGGATCCTACATTTACCAGAAGATCGCGAAGAAGGAAAACAGCAAAAAGCACTAGTTTCAAAGGTTTTGCGGTTTCATCTAGGCTCGGACACGTAGTTAGGGCTACAAAGATATTCCTGCAAACCAAATGGCTCGAAAAGAGTAAGTTACAGCACTTTTCATCTTGCCAAATTATTTTCGCTTTTTCTAGGTTTTCTAGGTAACAAAAGTTTGAAGCAAGAGATCAATTTCTTCCTTCTAAGCTTAATATATTCCAATTTCTTCAAAGACATTTTGAAACTAAGTTATCCTCTTCTTTAAGTATAAGTTGAAATATATTTAGCTTTTGAACGAAAAAATATTCTTACATTTTTAATTATTTCCATTCTATTCCATTATGATTCATACAAGCTTTCTTTCTTAGCGGTCATTTATAACGCATGTGTGCACATTATATGCATGTGGTAGTAGCTCATACGTATTCACAGACAAGAAGTTTACTTGATAATGAATTATGCATTAGCAAATAATAAAGAATAAATCAACAAATATATAATGTATTAGTAAATTATATAAGTTGTATGAACAGTACGTGTACAAACAAAAACAAAATCATCGCATGTCTTGAACCTTTCAGTCCCTGGCCCCTGCCAGATTTTAGGCCACGGCCCGCTTATGTCGCCAAGATGACGAAACGTACCCCAAGGTTAGGTGTCACCACAAGATTTCTTTTAGGTCAGCCTCCAGGTGGTCAATTCCCGCCTTTGGAATAGTTGGATATATCCAGGCCTGACGATTTGAAATTCTCAAAGAGCATGCCTATGTTCCTTACCTTTACGCTGGTGCCCACGGACTTAGCTATGCACCAGCTTTACATATTGCCGCGGATACGCGAATACTGCAAAAAAATGAAATGCATATAAAAAAGGAAAATATTTAACAAATAAATAAATAGCAAATAAATGAAACATTGATATCTAGCTTAAGATTAAGGGGTACAGATGGCTGTGAAAACGGAGGATTTAAAGGATAGTTTGGAAGTTGTTGGGGAATATAGATTGCTTATGCTGTTGAATATCCAGCTGCATCTACTTATCGGCTCATTAAATTCGTAAGTACTGAAATGTGGATATTTCTTTAGCAAACGAGTGGAACTAGTGTTCATTCAAGGGATATTTATCACCATTTTACTGTTCAGGAATTCAACTCTAATAATGCCCTTAATGACGTCAAATGTGAAGCAGCCCGCATTCAACTTCATTCTTCTGAATGCAAGTGTCGACAAGTTTATATGACACAATCGAAACTCATAAGGGGGAAAGGCTATTAATATTATAAATATTATTTAGTTCCCTCAAGGTGAAAATAAAGACTGAAAGAATACATTGGTCAGAAGCACAGAAGCCTTCAGCGATTCTCAAGAGGGTCTGTAGAAACTTCTTATCGAGCTTGCTAGGTCACCAACCGTGCGTTTTAGATAATATAGCTTAACTGAGTGGCCCTTATCCAGCAACACAGTTGACGTCATTCTTGGACCATTTAGTCCCTCACAGATGATCTGAATGCTTCTCCTTTGGAAGCCCTTACTGAATTTTTATAAGGTGTTTGTAAGATTCTGTAGGCGACGCAGTCATCCTGTGTTGCTCTTACAAGCTCTGTTGAGTTTTTTGGTATCATTCCTGAGCGTCTGTAGTTTTCGGTTCCACTAAAAAAACTGTCTTATCGCATCTGCTTTTGCTGGCAAGACAGATCTTTTCATATTTTCCGAGTATGGTTCAATTCAGAGGCTTCAGCCAAAACAAAATAACCGCACTGGTGTTAGAGGTGGAAAAAGTGTTAGAAATTCAAGTGTTTCGAGTTATTAGCCTCGCAGAAGTTATATAATTAAAGAATCTGTTTCGTTTGGTGTTGCATTGTTTGCTGCTCTAGCCTGTATGTCAGAAGTAAGCATTGTAGCCCGCGAGAAATTCTAGACCTTCCGATTCAGCGTGCTGAACCAGGTCCTTCAGCTGGTGTAGTGGCTGAGGGAGCCAAAAGAAAGGAGAGCGAAGCGGTAATCCTGCGTTTCAGTCCAACATTATCCCGATATTTTACGATGACTACTGAAAGTCCTGGCTTGAAAACTATCTGAACTTGGTGCTACCAAGCATATTGGAGCCAGAACATAATTCCTCCAATCATTTCATCAAATTTCCTTTTATCATGAAACTCCGTAAATCCCGGAGCTGAAGTCGAAGATTCTGCTACCTATAATCCAATGCTCTTGGACAAACACAATCTAGACTTGCAGTTGTGCCAATTTGCTGCTCAAAACAAAAGTCGAGGCCTTGCCACGGTGAAAGTTGATCTGAACAAACCTTATACCTGCAGGCATAGAAATGTCGTTTTGCTCTGGAGACATATCCACTGATTGGCACAGAAGAATATACTTCAGATCTTCTTTTTTTTGGATAAATTTATTGCAGTATCATTCGCTTTCACTTGCATAGCTTCGCTAGGAGCAAAACAAGATAGGTCCTCTTCACATAGACAGAGATGTATTGCTGATAGTTTTAAGCACAAGATTGGAAGCAGGATTGGGATTGATTAATTTTAAGTTTGTTTTTCGACTGATTTCATTTCAGCTGCAAGTCTTGTCTTCAATGTAGACAAGCGCGCTTATCTGTTCTACTGTTTTTTTTATCAACTCAGAAGTCCCCAGCTTAGCATAAAGATCAAACTCTCACATTTGCCAAGTCATTAAGTAAGATATTTCAGCTAGGAGATAGAAAAATCTCAAAAATAAATAAGATTTTTTTTTATTTTCGATGGAGAAAACTGTACAGGACTGGCAAGTGCACTTACAGAACATTGCAACAACAATGCTAAAAAGGCGTACACTGGTCCGCTAGTTCGCTCAGTTTAAATTACTAGAATACAATAAATATTATAATTACAATAAATTATTAGAATATAAATAATAATGGTTCCTATCGAAAGAGGAAGTCGATAGCTGCTCAGCCACTAGCTATTGGTGCAAGGTAATGGAAGTCACTGGAAGCTCGAAGTGTAGGTAGCGTTGTCGACCCATTTCTTCGTATGAATTACAATACATTTAAATCGGAGTTAAGAAGAATGGTTACAGTTTATTTTACTTTCTTTTACGACTAAATATAATATAAATGTGAAAGCGTGATGATCTACTAAAAATATGTAGAACTTTCGACTTGCTTCGATCCTTAGCTCCAACAGTCGCGTTAAATTAACATTCCGAGCTTATTTTATTTTCAGCTTATTTTATTTTCAGCTTATTTTGCAGGAAAATCACTTACTAAAAGTAATCCCTCGACAACCCTCGAATGGGTCTACGGGGTGAAGCTGGTAGAGAGCTGCATCACAAATTTACAATCAATGTGAATACGAGTGTAAAGTGATTAGTTCCACAACTTATTTTACTCTACTCTACCCACTAGCCTATTCAAGCTTAAAAAACTACTTATTAGCTAACTTAAAATGCGAAAAATACGTTTTTGGTAACTCGTTATGAGTGTGGCATCCTAATAGAGCACAGAATTTCTCGAGGATTATCTCTTTAACGTGCCTGCAAAAAACGATATTACTGAAAAAGCTGGTAATATATTCTCACCTAGATAGCAAAAAAAAAACTAGGACGACGCATATAAGACAGTCAGTAAATCCACTATACATTTCGCACCTTGATTAATAGCACTCTATGACACTTACCTTCTTACTTTCAAGAGCCTGGTCTACATATCTCACATTACTTCTTTGACATAGTATCCTCTTTTAAAACGCATCAATCCAACCCGCAATGCACATATTTGTAACGAGCCATCCACACAAAACATTTCCGCAACAAAGAACGCGTCACATAAATAAGTATCTTCCGGCTGAGTGAGGACTAGAAGTGGTAGCGTGCCCAGTTTTGCAGAGTCACCCTGTCGTCACTCGAAAAATAAGTGGCAACATTTTAGCATGTGAAGGTGTTAAGGAAGAATGCTTATTGGCGCCTGACACTTGTTCCATAGTTGCATGTCGTTGTTGTCGGTGTTTTGCAGCATCTTTTGATGTCGGCGTGCGAAGTGTGTAAAGCCCGAACGGGGACATGTTAATGTTTGTTAGTTTCGTTTTGTTATTTTTTTCGCAAGCACTCGAAAATGACGCAGTGCAGACAGTCAAGTGACTGATTGACTACTCGATTGATTTAATTGAAATCATAAACCAGTCAGACAACGTCACTTGAAATTTATTGTCAACAATTTTATGGCTTGTTTTTTTTAGGTTTATGTCGATTTCCACATCTCGTTTGCTTGTTGAAATGTTTTTTTGAGAACGAAACCCAATACGATTGATGCAAGCTAAGCTATCGAGTAGCTAATTGGTCAGATTAAACGTTTTTAACAGGAATATGGCCGATAGTGATGAGTTGCATTCTCTAGATTTGTGTCGAGAGACATCTTAAACCAAATATTTACATTTTCAAATAAACCTGAGATGAGTTGCGCTATTTGGCGTTGCAGTTTATTGTAGACAAGAAACAATTAGTGATTCGTCAGTTTCTGCTGATTTATTGATTTCGTAATATGCGGAATCAAGATGTACAAATGTAGTTAAATATCCGGGACGACATTCATTCAAATTGAGCAAATAATATATGTATGTATAACTTTAGCAGATAAAATGAAAACAAATATTGCTTATACTTCCTTTGACGGAAAGAAGATCAATCCGGAAAATAAACATTAGCTTATTGAAACTCAAAAAAATCTATCTTGTGTAGTTTCGAATTATTTGTCAATTGTTTCGAGCAAAACTTTTTAATCGTCTTCCAAGCTATGTACTCAGCTTTACATAAGTTAGTCGACTCTGGAAACCTCTTACAGCGACAATGACCGTAACGAATACTTTCAATAAACTAAGATCACTTGATAATCTGGAACAGTAATCAAATCTTCAAACAATGAATCTATGCTCTACCTACGCTGCCCTACCAAGCATAAACGTTCTATCTGCATTTTTCAAATTTTTAAGCTAAGCCGGATTCGAAAACTACATATTCTATTAAATCATTCTACAAAATTTGAAAAATTTATTTTTGTGGAAGTATGTCAAAATCGATATTGAAAAATGTGTTCTCCATATACATATGTATTTATGTCCAGTACAAATAAAAGCACATATCATTGAACATCGTTTATGCTTCGTAAGGCAGTTCGTTCCGTTGTAGATTCCACAAATGCATTCAATCGTGATATGATGTAGAGATGCTAATTTCGAAAGTTTATGCTTCGAAAACAATATGTATCTCACAAGCGAATGAATTAAGTAATCTCGTTCTAAGAAATCCGTGTTATGGCACTGAGCATTGACGTATTACAGCCGTAAGCAACTGCCAACTGTACTACAAATAAGTATAAATACTGCGAATGAGCATGCAAACGAATAAAACAATTTGTTTAAATTTTATGAAATTTTCGGAAATGAGGTAAACATAGATTCTTGTACTTAGAATGGAGGTACATCGATACAACAGAATAATACAAATTACGTTGCAAGATATTGTTAAAAGATTCTATTACTGAGCTTTTTCCCTCCCGAAATGGTTTTATTTTTGCTCGTCATTCGGTTTGTTGTTGGTTGCGAATTAAATCGTTTATGACTGGAGCGAAAGCAAAGTAGAACACAAGCTATGAATTGAATGTGTAAACTGACAAGTTTTGTATACATGGAGTGGGAGATCCTGAAAAGAAAACATAAAATAGATTTCAAGGAAATAATAAAAGCTTATACATTAATGTAGTCTTCGTTGTCGTCGTATCGGTACCGGGAAAAGCATTGCGTTTAAAATTACTTTTCTTCGAAATCCTTGCTTTGTTAGGATGCTGTGAGATCCGATTCGACGGACAATGAATCGTTATAAGATTTTGGTTGTTGCAGACATTTTCTGGTATTTATAGGAAAGGTACTTTGACAAGTGCCTAGTTATCAGATGATTTAGATTTCGTTTTAACTAATGATTTGAAATTTGATTTCATATAAGGTGTAATGTATGAACAGAATGAACCGGTGGTCGGCCATGCAGTAGTAATTCATCATGCAGTCAAGTAGTCGGCCACTTTTTCCAATATTCTAATAAATAAGGTAACCAAATTCGTAGAACTGACAAGTGAACATTTTAGTAGAAGCAACAATATGTTTTCTAGGGATCTTTGTAGTTATGAGGCTGTTTATGAAGCTTAAATAAAGCTAGAATTCAGTTAATAATGAGTTGGTCATCAAGTAGAGCAACATTATGTTTTCCACGATGCAAAATCACACTCTCTTATATTCTATTGGTATGAACTTACTTTTTTCAATTGGGCGCTTTCAGTGCTTGAAACCTTTTCTTGAAAAGTATATAAACAAGTTAGATTAACACTCAAACGAAACTAAACATTCATGTCACTGAGCAGCCAATACAAAGGAAGGTCACATTAATGTACCGCGAGAGCGTTTCACGCTCTACTTGCATTCGACCGTTTTCACAGTAACTTCTTACACACTATTGTTCGCTATAATAAAAATTTCCTATACCTGAAAACCTAACATTTTGACATTGATTTTTTGACTTTTGTCCAGCTAGAATCGGGATTCAGCCCAGTGTGCGCCGTTATCACTTATTATTTCAATTGGTTTACTTAAGTAATCAGCCAAGAAGGAATACTGCTCGATTTGAAACGTATTTTGAATGGTGACGAGACCTAAAACTTGAACTGCAATATAACCTAAGGGTTGCAAAAATGTGTAGTCATGATAGGAAAAGCAAATGAAACGACTATAACGCTGCTTACTACTACAACTAATAGTTGTTTATGCATACATTTTGTTCTTCCTATATGTTATCAGTAATGATGTATGTAAAGCTACTCTATTAGCAACTTTTCCTCTTCTTCTTTTCATCATTTTGCTGCAGTTCCACAAGAGTATATCATTGGTACATTGCTCTTTTTGATTTTCCTTCCCTTCCCTTCATTCATCAATTTCTCTGGTTTTCTGTTAGTGATGGGCTCAAAAATGCCAAACGAACGAACAGTTTTTCCAAATAACGACAGTTTTTCTAAAAAGATCATTTTTTCTAAAACGAACAATTTTTCTAAAACGAATAGTTTTTCTAAAACTAATCGTTTTTCTAAAACAAACCGTTTTTCTACACCGAATAGTTTTTCTATAACCAATCGTTTTTGTAGAACGGACCGTTTTTCGTTTGTTAAAACGAACTATTTGGTAATGGAGAACTGTTTAGTTGCGGGAAATAAATGTTCAGAGGCACAGCATGAAATTAATAACCGTAGATAATACGAGGTTGTCAGACTTGTTATGTGCGTATTTTTGAATCTGGTTAGGGTAGGTAGCATTCAAAACAACAGTTGCTGTTGTTTTGAATGCTGCTTACCAGAACCAGCTCTCGATGGCATACGACCATGTATGTTGATTCTTTACGACCATGTGTACTGATTGACGTATGATTATACGGTTGATCAAGTAGATTATATATTGAAAAATTGGGACAATACAAGTATCGATTCAGTTTGGAAGCGCTTAGTACTATCAATGAATATTTAGGATACGATGGTGGAAGACAAAATACATAAAATACGGGATCGTATCAAAATAACGAATTAACAAAATCCCGTATGTTTCGAAATCCCCGAAATAAAAAATCCTGTTTTTAAAAATCCCAAAACTCAAAATCCTGTACTTAAAAATCCCGAAATTCAAAATCCCGAAAGTCAAAATCCCGAATCTCAAAATCTCGTGGAACGAAATCCCGTATGAAACCTATTCATATAATGAAATAACAAAAACAGTGATTTAAGTTTTTATTTAGGAATGAATGTCAACATAAAGACATATTGTACGCGATTCTTCTCATGTAGGAAATACATATTGGCCCATGCCAGACCAACAAAGCATACGGCCAATATGTGTACACCCCTTTGGTGTGAGATGGCTACGATTGGTCGATATTGGCCTGCATTCCGATCTGAGTGGATTTTGGGCACCAACATGCACCAACCAAACGGATTTGGCAGGCTGACAATAGGCAGCTGAAGCTCACCAACTCCGGCCATGGTGTGGACAGCAGCATCTGTCCTCAAATTGGCATGTGGTGGCCCAGCCCGAGACGGTGTAGCTTGGGCCAATATGTATTTGAAGCATCAAATAATCGATTTTTTTCAGTTTCAGATCTTTTTCTAAAAATTTTTTAATTTTTTGGTACCTTGCCAAATTTTTCTTCTTCATGGGTACTGATTCTCCTCTATTAATTTTCCTTATCGTCGTTTTAGCTACAATAAGTTCCTTGGACATATCAGAAATTAGTTGGTAAATACCCGCATTCTTCCTGTCAACAACTGTTTTTAATCGTCGATGCCATGCTTCGCCGCTGTTCTGTGTTCGGGGAAAGTTACTGTCAGCAACATCTTCTACCGACCAAAATTGTGGATCGACTGCCGGCGTGTTCCCGAAACATAATTATTTTTAAACCAATTTGATAATCTTTTGGCGTCTGGATCATCTTAACTATTATCCAATTCAGAATTCTTCTGGCACTACGAAAGCCAATGATTTGATCATTCAGACTTGGATGTTAAATGCTTCACTTGGTGCCAAATAATTTGTCCAAAATGAAACAGGCAGCCTTTGAATTGCGCTTCTGGGAAGTAGTCTTTTGCCGCTGACGGAATTGCCTTCTCGAAATCCGAAATAATTCTTTCGGGCTTAAAAATTATTTCCAACTCACTTGCTATTCTGCACAGTTCGCTGAAAAGTTGTGAGTAAGATGCCTTGGTCTTACAGCTCATAAGACAAAAAATAAGAGGTACGACATCGTTTTCAAATTTCTCGTGAATGGTGAATAATTGGCGCATGATTGTTGGAACTATATAAAAAGTTCCATCCATTAGCCAGCAATTCATTTCTGAAAGAAACTTTAGGCTAGTCTTTGTTCCCAATATAATATTTTATTGGCCATCAAAATTGGTTTCGGATAAAACAAAAAGTTTTCCTTCCACAAATTTACTTGTTTCGAGAATTTTGATTTCATCCAACGATGCTGGCTCCTTAAAATCCGTAAAGCGTGCGCACGAAATTTTAACTTTTTCTGCCGCTTTTTCTGTCCCACGCGACATGCATCTTCCGTTTCAACAATGGACGTTGTAATAATTTGCGATGGTGGCAAATTTGACGACGCTTCCAAACTTTGAACTATATTGTTAGCTTTGTTCACCTCGTTTTCAAACGCTAAGGGATCGTGCGAATGTGCTGACGGGGGTTTTGAAATCTCATGCTTACCTTCTGTCTCTCGCGTTGTAACGCGGGCTTTGCAATGAAGACTTTTTCAGTTTCGCACACGCCCAGTTAAAAAAAAGTTTATTTTTCCTATTCAAATGATAGACAAAACCATCAACAACTAGCTTGTCACCCCCTTTGTTAGATTTCGTGACAACTATTTTCATTTTGCAAAACGCGGCGGATATTAAAGATCACTTTCACTGCAACTATGCCACGATCACAGCCGAAATGAAATCTCTATTGAGTTTTTCCAGGATTATGATTTAAATAATGTATGAAACTGATCTCAAAAACACTCTACCTCGTCTTACGCCCAAACGAAAGTAATCAATAATCGAACCGAAGCCTACTAACCATTTCTGAATAGAAAAACATTACCAGATTATTATAATACCGTTATGTATTTTAAATATCATGAAATACAAATACAATTTGAACAACTTGCTTTACCTTTCGGACGAGGAGCTGAATTAAAAATCCCGTAGTTTTGCATAATATAGGTAAATATATTATATACTATATTATGCAAAACTACGGGATTTTTAAATCAGGATTTTGTATTACGGGATTTTGTATTACGGTGTTTTGTAATACGGAATTTTGTCTTACGGGATTTTATTTTACAGGATTTTGTAATACGGGGTTTTGTAATCGGGATTGTTTAAACGGGATATTGTAATACGAGATTTTGTACCCAACCCATAAAATACGTATAAGAAAAAAATAATGCGTAAAAATTCGTTGTACTGAATTAATTGAAGATTATTCAAACTATGAACGATATTTCTGAATTGAATTACATACATTTCAAATATATATCAGCATTAAATTTTTTTGTCGTTAACAAACTGTTGCTATAAACAGTTTTAAAAAGCAGTTGTTTCTCTCTATTAATAAAAAAAATTTTGGAAATTTGGTCGGATTATATTTTTCTCTTATAGTAGACACATAAACGTACGAAATCCGACGTGTATATATATATATATATATATATATATATATATATATATATATATATATATATATATATATATATATATATATATATATATATATATATATATATATATATATATATATATATATGTATATATATATATGTATATATATATATATATATATATATATATATATATATATATATATATATATATATATATATATATATATGTATGTATATATATATATATATATATATATATATATATATATATATATATATATATATATATATATATATGGTAAAGGTGTAGTTTTAGGGTCCATCCGCGGAGGGGGTGGGGGGCTACTTTGTTTGATTCAGGGGAGTATTCATATAACATCTCCATAACAATTTGGCGGCGGTCACCCCCTGAGAAAAAGTTACAGCCCCCTAAAGTACGCGTATTTGAGGGAAAAAGGAGTTAAATGAAATGGGGTGGGAGACCCGGAGGGGGTGCGGGGCTAGTTTGCTTGATTTAGGAGGGTGTTCATATAACATCCCCATAAAAAAATTTCGGCAGTCACCCCCTGAGAAAAAATTACAGCCCCCTAAAGTACGCGCATTTTCAATTTGTTTGCACATTATACTGCTATTATAATTAAAAACTTAAAACTCATAACGACTGCTATAAAGAAAGGAATTTATTTAATATTTATATTTAATTTACAATAAAGTATGCAACATTACAATTCGCACACCCTAAAATTTACCATCTGGCGACGATTATGGTGAATCGACCGAGGAAGAATCTTTTACAAAATCATCTTCAGCGATTGGAAACATGTCTTTGATTACGGAAAAGAACTGCTCGATGCGTTCTTTGAAATCAAATTTCCGCTTGAAAAGATACTCAGCGATGTATAAAGGCCAATGGCGCTTTGTTCTTCCGAAATGAGGGATGCTGTGCCGTAGTTCCCTCCACACACGCTCAATATTTTGAATGTGTGCACCAGTTTCAGGATCTACAAAGTTAACTGAATGGTTGGCATGTAATGACTCGCTTTTTCTTTTTGTTAATTAATTTCGGCACATTTGTCAGACATCGTAGCTGAAGACTTTCCTGATTTAAATGTATATACGCACCACATTCACGGCACACAACTTTTTTCCTAATTAAATTGCGGTCGGCTAAAAAGTCAATTAATTGATCACGATCACGCGCGATACTCACAAAATCGGTAAGGTTGATCATTTTTCAATTGTTCACTCACAGAACTTTTAAAGTAAACTAACAATTCTGTTTGTGTGAAATCACTAATAATTTGTAAATCGCATAACGGTATACATAGGTAAACGTAAACAAAGAGTGAAGCGTCTAGGACGAATAGCCGTTTGGAATGGGGGGTCATCAACTTGGATGTTGTTAAGGGGACTACCCACAGTACTCGCAAACAGTTGCCTGCTCCCTCCAGGGGTGGAATCTTAAACTACACGTTTTTTACATACGATCTTGCACATTAGGCATATCTCATATTTTAGACCCTGCACGACACTACCCCACACGGCACTAAGCCACCCCGCACGGCACTAAACCACCCCGCACCCCGCGCGGGGGGTGAAAGGGGGGCGTGGCGGGGTGGTGCTGGGGGTTGGGGGCGGTGCGTTGTGGTTTAGTGCCGTGTGGGGTAGTGTCGTGCAGGGTCTAAAATATGAGAGATGTATAATGTGCAAGATCGTATGTAAAAAAGTTGAAAATACGCGTGCTTTAGGGGGCTGTAAATTTGTCTCAGGGGGTGACCACCGACATTTTTTTATGGGAATGTTATATGAACACCCTCCTAAATCAAGCAAAATAGCCCCCCCACCCCCTCCGGGTCTCCCACCCCATTTCATTTAACTCCTTTTTCCCTCAAATACTCGTACTTTAAGGGGCTGTAACTTTTTCTCAGGGGGTGACCGCCGCCTAAATTTTATGGGGATGTTATATGAACACCTCCCCGAATCAAACGAAGTAACCCCCCACCCCCTCCGCGGATGGACCCTAAAACTACACCTTTACCATATATATATATAATATATATATATATATATATATATATATATATAATATATATATATATATATATATATATATATATATATATATATATATATATATATATATATATATATATATATATATATATATATATATAGATATACGCCCATCACTATTTTCTGTATGCTGACGATTTAAAACTGTTCGAGTCATCAGGTTAACAAGCGAATGTAATCTTCTCAACAGGTGTAATATTCTTTGCCCTTGAATGTTAGCAAATGTAAACAAATGACCTTGTCTCTCAAATTCATGTCTGTCTCAATCTCTTACTTGTTTTCCAACAGCTAGTTATTACCTGTTAATGAATTTAGAGACTTGAGTGACACCTTTGATCCCACGGCAGCCCTCATACGAGTCTAGGAGTTGAAGCTGGTAGAGGTACAAATTTACAGTCAATGTGAATTCGAGTGTGGAGTATTTAATTCCACGATTCACTTTACCCCTGATTAATTCAGATACACATTCAGAGTAAGGTGTGCTCAAAGCTGGGTGCACGATCTCTCGTCCGAACCTCGATTCGAACCAGGGACCCCACACACAAGAAGCCAGTGTAATCTCCCCGTGCTCAATACCTTTCTGAGGCACTCGCAGCAAAAGTTCACACGCTCTTTTTTCTTTGATTTGAATACTCCTCAAATGCTTTACTTTCTACAAATTCCTTCCTTGGAATATCGTCAGCTGTTCCTTAACGAGTGCTTCCTGTTAAAATCTCAGTGAGGAATTATATCCGGCTTCGTCGATTCAATTCAACTCCCCCGCAGCTCGATACATGACAATTTAGATCTCAGGAATTTTTCACTGTTCTGTTCGTGAATGTGTAATTCTTTTATCACCTAATCAGAATCGCTCAGTGATAATGAATTTGGGCTTGGTCCTCTGCCACAATTGTTCTTTTCATTTAAAAGACGTTTGGAACAATTTGTACTCGTCTTAAGCATTGAAGCGTTAATCATTCTGTAATAAATAATTTTTTTATCTCCTCTTCATTACATTGTCATAATTGGATTTTGTAACCTGTTCGAATGATTTTGTCAATAATAAAATAAACAATACGCCCATCGAACGATATTGTAACTAGTATATCAGAAGGCTGGTTCCTTGAGAAAACAGATTCAGGATGAATGCACGCCGAAACATTTTATGAGTACATTGCGAACCGCGTTGATCAACAAATACCAAAGACAGTTTTGCCTTTAGATGAGAGCCATAAGTCAAACATAGCAATGCAATCAAGTGAGTTTTCCGACTAAGTGGGTTTTAAATTATATGTATGCTCTACCACCCAAAAACCGCACACATCTTCCAGCCTGCTGATGTGACGTAATTTAGGCCTCTTAAGGGGTTAGTCCACTGTTAAACTGCTCAAAATGAACTTTTTTTTTAAACAGCTACCAAAAAGAAACTATTCAAGATATCGATTTGAAATTTTACATACATGTTTATTGAAGTTTAAGGTTAATATTTTCATTGGAAAAAATTATTAGAAAACAAAATGGCGACCGCCCCAATGGATCGCCGCAGCGCTGCCGAAGAAAAATAAAACAAATTGCGCCTCGTAAATTCCTGGACAAAATAAGCATCTGTGAACAAATTATCAAAAATATTTCATTAGTTTTGAGTATAAAGGACTGCACGGGCCTAAATTTAGAAAAAAAAAAAAAATTTGACGCTTTGGGAAACATTTTTTTGATTGAAAAAACGCGAAAAACTGGATAACCAATGTTAAAAAGTATACCAATTTGTTTTTAATCGCTTTAGGGCTCTAAATTTAGGCCCGTGCAGTTCTTTATATTCAAAACTAATGAAATATTTTTGGTAATTTGTTCACAGATGCTTATTTTGTCCAGGAATTTACGAGGCGCAATTTGCTTTTTTTTCGGCGGTGCTGCGGCGATCCTTTGGGGCGGTCGCCATTTTATTTTCTAATAATTTTTTCCAATGAAAATGTTAGCCTTAAACTGAAATAAAGATGTATGTGAAATTTCAAATCGATATCTTGCATGATTTTTTTTTTTGGCAGCTGTTTAACCCTAGAACTATAAACCTATTTTTTTTAACTGTAAACTACAAACCGGGTTAAATATTTACCCCACGGGCTTTTCGCTCGTAAAATCGTTATGAAAGCAGTAATGTAACTAATAAGTACACATTTTTTTTCGTTTTTTCATGCTACAGGGAATGGTAGAAAGCAAATTTAATTAGTATTAAGGTTTAGCTGGTGAAAAATTCACTTGAATAGCTAAAAGTGCTGGAAAACGGTTCAAACGTCATTTAACACACAAAAATTTATAAAAATTTTTCTTAACAACCGATTTTGAAATTTCCAACGGGATTTTAAAGAAAATACATAAGACTTTGAGAAAAAAAATTTCATCACAATGTTCTGCCAAAAAAGTCTATTTATTTGGGACTCTGAAAATTATAAAAATTGGGAATCTGTTAGATGGAAAAGTCAAATAAAAATATTGTTTATCAAAAATTTACTTCGGTTTCTGTTATGCAAAATACAAAAAAAGAGAAATTTGATACATATAAAAAAAAAAGGAAATTGAAAGTAAAGTTACTATTATATATTATATAAAATATAATATATAAATATATTATATATTATATATTACATAATATATTTATTTTTAAAATTTAAAGTAAAGTCTCGGATTCCGACAAAACTTTCACCAGTTCATCGACGCTTTTCAAATTGTATTTTTTCGCCATCATCTGCCAAAAAATTAAATACACATCAATTTTTTTGCTACTCTCAATGTATGGATACTGAAAATATGAAAATAATCGCCGCAAATTATAGATCTAATGTTTTATTGTAAAATAAATTTATAATACGTGAATGGAATTTATTTTAGCACAAAAGAGAGAAATAACTTACCTACACAAAATACTAACGGAAACTATAAACCGGGGTAGATATCAACCCCACACAAGCTTTACGTCTTCACTCCGCCAAAGTAAACAAGATAATGATGGGCCTCGCGATATCGCGCTATTGTTAGAAACTTAAACTAAATTATGGTATAGTTCTTCAGCCGATAGTCGTCACTTATGGACTTAGAAACATAGTTCAATGTTTGTCTGGGGTAGATATCAACCCCGGTTTGTAGTTCTAGGGTTAAAAAAAAGCTCATTTTGAGCAGTTTAACAGTGGACTAACCCCTTAAGCAGGATTAGAAAAAGTGTTCGTGAATGGTGATTTGGGGCATCCACAACTTTGTTCAACACTGAAAGGTACTCAGATTGAAAATAAAAATCTGGCAACGGTCATGAAAAACGGATTCAAAATATGTAGACTTTCTTCTTTCTATGTCGAAGCTATTTACTTTTCAATGTGTGTTCTTACAGCTAGGTTAACTCTTGTCTGTGGTTAGATTCGAAGCAGAACCTTACACTAGCAGCAGGACTTCTATCTGCTCAACTGCACAAACTTTCTCTTTACCCACATTTACTGAATTTAATTTATTTGAAATAAGACGCAGTTAGTTTCAAAGATCAAAACGAAAAGATAGCTGTCAATAAACTAAAATACTTCTAGCTTCTAAGAGGAGAATAGATTTTTAAATTACAAACTACGGTTTTTCAAACGGTTTATGCATTAGCACTCTCTTCGCAGAAAGTAAGGATAACATTACCACAACGATAGCTGCAAGCAAATAATTTCAAATTTCAATTTCATTTCGACATCGCTTCAGGCCATCGTAACCAACGTTAATCAAAATTTTAGCAACAATATACTATGCGATTTTTTTCACTTGCTAATACTAAAACCTACAAGCCGAAATCCATACAAATTCCAGACCGCGCAAACACGCAGCAAGCAGAGGGAGTGATTCCGAGCACGTGATAATGTGAAATGCTTGTGGCAACGAGGTAATGAGCAACGTCGCGCTAGGTACATTCGAGTTGTACGAGTATTTTGCAGATGAATGAGTCTATGAATGGGCGAAGGCATGAATGAATGAATCCGAATTCCACAAGCAGCCAACATACCGTAACTAGCACGGACCATTTGTTGTTGACTAACTATCCGTCACATCAATGGAGAAATAAAAAAAAAAACTTGGGTCGTTAACAGGGTCCATTCATCATGAAACGAGCTGACCAGTGAGTGACACAGCGATACCCTTCCTCAAAACTTTCACGTGAGTTATCGGCGATGGGAAATTAGATTTTGTGTCGATTATGTTCACTTACTTCGCGCAAAATTTTCATTCGATGTAAGTATGTACAGTGGGTAAAAAAAGTTAAGGCACGAGCTCTTAGTATGAATAAAAAACCTATTTTGAATGCGACTTTAATAATAAATGATGATGTTTTCGCATTTAATTAAAAGTTTTGTATGTTTACTTTAAGAACAATATAAAAAAACTCTAGCGCACCTGAACCGCTAGAAACACTAATGTTCGAAGAACAGTAGAAGAATCGTGCAGGTTTTGAGTGCATATTTCACCACATGTGCTGCTTATTACGACCAAACTGTTTCAAATGCCACGTTTTACTTTGGTCTCAAGAATGCATTATAACTCATATGGTGGAAGGTTTCAGATATTACCACTGGCATGAATTTCAACGTTTATGAGAGCAAAACACGGGTTAATTATATTCGTTATCAGTTGCTTATTCCACATAATTTTGAAAGCAGCATCTCATATAACATCAATGAAGAAAATGCTCAGTGCCTGCAGCACTGTAACTGAAGTTGGTGTTTGGGGCTGCGATCCGAAAAATTTGCAGAACTTTGCGAATTGCAACATTGATTATTTATTTTAATTGTAAATGTTTCCGGTATGAATACTAACTGTAAGCGTTTATTGATACAAAAGTAGCACAACCGACTCGTGCTGGCAACCTTCTGCCAGTATCAAAGCCAAGAATATATCACATGTGCTTCACGTTGTTATATTACATTCGAAGTTAAAGGAGTATAAAGAAATTTAGAGTTACCTGCAGCGAGTTTTTTCAAATAATCGAAAGCTTAATATTTGCTGTTTATTGTCACTACAATATCATTACCATTTGAAAATTCTACGATAAAACCGCTTAATAAAGATATTGCAATTAAACACAAAACCAACAATAGCTGGCAACCCTATCTTGGCTTTTCAACCAAATTTGGCCTGAATAATGTTTATGACAGGTTTCATTAATTGTATGAAATTCGTATTGATTTCATGACTGCACTGGAAGTTATAGTGCAAAAAGTTTTATTTTCCTGAGTGAATTTTCAAAACCAAAGACACAAAAATTACCATAGCTGGTAGCACCAATCAAATTTTTCAACCAAATTTCCACCAAACAGAGATTAGAGTTAGGTTTAGCTACTGTGCCAATTTCATGAAAATCTGGTAATTTATTCACATTTCATAGGGCAAAAAGCAGTTTTTATTCTTTGTAATTTTTCAAGATGGCACCACTGGCACAGACTTGCCCACAATTCAAAATCGCTTCTATCAAATCTAGTCTTACTTAAGTCCAATGCATTCTGTAAATTTTAGCTGTATCTGATTATTGGTTCGTGAGTTTCCGTGAACATAAGTTTTTGATGCTAAAAATATAGGTTAACTGGGAGAGGGTTACCGTTCTTGTCCGACATGAAATTTCCAAAGTTTTATTTTGAACGTGTAGATAAAACATAAGATTTATATACAGATTGGTTTTATTGTAAGAAACGGACATTTTTTTGAATATTCGATGGTTTGAATGTTTTCACTTCCAAATTTTTTTTTTCAAAGTGAAGACACCAAAATTATCATAGCTGGCAGCTCCAACCGAATTTTTCAACCAAATTTCTACCAAACGTGGCTTAAAGTAAGGTCCAGCAATTGTGTGAGTTTCGTCAAAATCGAACGATTCAATCAGAATTTATAGGGCTAAAAACAGTTATCTTTTTAAGTGGTTTTTCAAGATGGCACCACTGGCACAGAATCACCCGCATTTCAAAATCACTTCTATCAGACCTGGTCCTATTTAAGACCAATACATTCTGTGAATTTCAAATAATTCTGCTCATCGGATCGTGAGTTTCCGTGAACAGAAGTTTTTGATGCTAAAAATATAGGTAAATTGGGCAAGGGTTACCAGGCGTGCCCGTTATACCATATCTTTTTTTTTTTTTTGGTTATGTAAGCAAAGCACAAGATTTACATATGAGTGGCTTGTTTTTGAAGAAACGGCATTTTTTCAAGAGAGACGATGATTTGGAGGTTTTCACTTTCAGTGCCTGCCCTAGCTACAGGGTTGCCAGCACGCTCATTAAACGCTACACAAACCTACAACTAAATAATATCAATATGTCCTGAAAATTTCGTAATGATTGATTAGCTCTGTCAAAAGTTATCGAAATTTAAAAATTTTCAAATTTTCCCGTCCTCTTTTTAGGCACCCAGCGCACACATAGGGTTAAAAAATTCCAAAGCATTATCCGATTCATATGTAAAACATGTTAGAAATTTATTTCGTTAACTTTATTTTTGCGAAAATTATTTGTGCACGAAATAATAGGTATATTAAAAATATCACTTAAATGGCCGCCGGCGCCAAAAGGTTAACAATAACTGACATTTAAAGAGACCTGGACCTATTCTGCATATACACCAATGTATCCTGAAAGTTTCAGCTCAATCGGATGGCGCGTTCCCGAGATTATCTCACTGAAATTTTTTGATGATATATATATATATATATATATATATATATGGAAATATGAATTTTTGGCCGAATCGATTTTAATACTAATGTTCGAAGAACATTAGTAAAAACCGGTAACGAAGCAAATTTCACAACATTAAAATAGCGCAAAAAAAGTTAAGGCACAGCGCAGTTTTATCTGAAATTATTTGTAATTTCTGGAAAAAAATACCGTTAAATGTAATCAAAATCATGAAAATATGATATTTCTATTCGTTAGGAATTTTGTGTTTTGAAAAAGTAATTTTATTGACGGTGTTGTTAAAAATGAGTGTGAAAAGGAAATCGGTAGATGCAGAAATCCGTGAATGTATTTTGCGACGTTGATAAACATGAATGGCGTATTCTGAGATTGCAATACTAATGGGAAAATCAAGCTATACAGTGAGAAATGTAATACCAAAATATAAATCAACCAAATCGCTTGAAAAAAAGCATCGGTCAGAAAGGACTGAAATCTTATCTGAGCGTAAAAGAAAAATTTGATTATCAGAAAAGTTAAGAAAAACCCTAAACGAAGTGTCCCAGTTTTACTAATTAAGGTGAAAGAACGAGTTGAAACGAAATTCGCTACTCAAACTATTCGAAATGTAATAAAGAAAGCGCGTTTTAAGGGCAGAATGTGCCTAAATAAATCCTATATTAGTACAAAAAATGAAATTGTTAAATTACATTTTGCTTAAGAGTTCGTAAAAAAGCCAAAATCATTCTGGAAGTCCATAATTTTTTTTGATGAAGTAAAAATTAATATTTTTGGATCTGATGGGCGGCGATATGTTCGGCGAAAGCCTAATACAGAGTTTAGGAGGAATCATACTACTCCCACTGTAAGACACAGCGGAGAGAACATTATGCTAGGGAACTGTATAGGGCCATCTGGTCCTGAAAATATAGATTTTGTGAACGGTATGATGGATCAAATCTGTTGCCTGGGTATTCTTAAAAGAAACATTAAACAAAACTGCTGAAATTGTTAAATATTAAGTGTAAGTGTTTTTTTTTTGTACGCCTTGTTTGGTTAAAATAAATAAATAAATAAATTAGGCATTTTATACAGGGTGGAGCGCCACAGACAGATGGATTGCAAAATTGAATAAATCACAAACTACTGAACATTTTTCAGGTTTTTTATTTTTCCTCTATTTTATAACAATGGAAATTTAAATTTACAAAGTTTCAAATAATATATCACTCAAATGTGCTCCTTCCCCCCGTATACACTGTAGCAGCGTTTTTCTGAAGTTTTCGTGCACTCTATGAAGCATTCTGACAGGAATTTCTGCGATATTGGTCCGAATATTGTTCTTGAGGGCTTCCAGGGTCCTGAGGGCGGTTATTGTAAACTTTAGATTTGAGGTATCCCCACAGGAAAAAATCGCAAGGGAACAAATCAGGAGATTGCGCTGGCCAGTTCAAATCTCTTCTTAAAGAGATGTGGCGTCCGGGGAACCTTGCACTCAAAAAGTCCACGATAATCCTTGCTGTGTGGGATGTGGCTCCATCCTGCTGAAACCAGACGTCTTCCAGTTCAAAGTTATCCAATTGAGGCAAGAAAAAATCCTGGATCATGGTCATGTAACAGCTGAATTGACCCAAACGGCTCGGTTGTCTTCTTCAAAAAAATAAGGGCCGATGATCCCATTTCTTGAAAGTGCACACCATACTGTAAGCCTGTCGCAGTGCAGAGGTCTCTGGTGGAGCTCCCTGGGGTTTGTCACACTTTGACAATTCGATTTCGATGGGGAACACGGCCGCGGGGGGCAATATCGAACCTCAAACGAAAGGCATGCTGAACGCGGATGATTGAATGGGCTTTTTCAAAATAGGCTTTTACACGAATCGTACGCTGTTGCACAGACCACTCCATGCTGGCGACTGAGTGGGGACACAACACAAACTTCCCATTCTCCCCACTCGCCACGCCCACTCCCCACCACCCAAATATGCTACAAGAGGAATGCCCCCACTCTCAGATCCATCTTTTTGTGGCGCTCCATCCTGTAAAATTTTGGCCTGTATCAGGACAACGATCCGAAGCACAAGTCGGCGCAATGTCGGCTTTGGGCTGTTTGTGACAGTCCAAATGCTACTAAAACCCCCTCAGTCAATGAACTTAAACCCGATCGAGCATTTATGGCATCATCTCAAAAACAGAGTAGCATTGCGAAAGGTAAAGTATAACAAAGGGCTCCAAGATGTCATTATTGATGAAGGGCCAAAATTTCACCCATTTTTTGTAAAAAATTTGCGAAAAAGATGCCGAAACGACTGCGAGAAGTGATAAAAATGGGTGGAATAGCCACAAAGTATTAGTGCTATGTAAGTTAATTTTTTTGAAATTGATCAGAGCACAACTGAAATAATTTCAGATAAAATTGCGCTGTGCCTTTGAGAACTTTCCGGAGCACACCTTTCCATCTACCCTGGAATGTGGTAGATAAGTTTGTTTGCATGTTTTTTTTATGCGCCTCTTAAACATAGAAAAACAAACTCACAAACATGCCAAGTCGTAATCAAAATCGGATAATATTAACATGCCGTGAGAAAATGTTAGTAACAAATGTTTAGATCAATATATCTAAAAAACGGTTATGGTTACAGGAAAAAATTACTGAGATATTTAGGAAATGTCACTTTTGGTTACCTTTGACCCCATATAAAAAGTGACGCAGCTCTCGGATCGATGGGGACTTTTGACATTTTGTTCAACACGCCAGTACCAAGGTTTACACAAAAATTCAGCTTTCCCCTAATTTTTCCGAAGAACCATGTTAGATTTACCCGGAATAATATCTGATATATCCAATTGTAGTATGATCTGTATCAACTAAATTTTACATCAATGCAACATTAATTTAATGCTAGCCGTACGCCTACATCATACAAGCAAGAATTTAAACTAATGCTGGCCATATCGTGGCAGGAACATAGTAGAATGTGTGTGGAAATGCCTTCATTCCTCTGAAATTGTTTTGTAGCGGTTTACCAATTATTACTCATCCGCCGGTCTCTTTATGCGTAAGTCGTTTGATGGAAGTGTGCAAATGCGAAACTGACCTCATTATTGCAACCAAACGTCAGATTGTCTTTTCTTTTGATGAGTGGGTAGTACATAAAATGTGTGTAGATCATACGTGCAGAATATGTACATAATGTATATTCATTGGTTTCTACATGTTCAAATGCAATTGCGTTTAGATTTTATTATTTAGGGATGGTAGACAGTAAAATTATGATTTATTTCATTCCCATTCTCGCCTAATAAGGAAACGGTATTAATCACAAGCCAACATAAAATGCACTGGCGAGCAAAACTATTCATACCACAAACCGTAGTAAAATCAATACAGCAAAAAAACTTTCACATGATCAGCTAGAAAGAAACCTATTACCTGACCGGATATCTCTTAGGCAAATTCGATAATCAAAAAAAGGTGCCTACACATATCAAAAACGATTGAAACATTAACCGCAACTAAGGCGTCGTTAAAAAGACGATAAAAAATCAACCTACTCTACATATATTTGATGGCATTTCAAACTTCACTTTGGAAATTCGATTGGTAAATGAAGCTCCTATTCGAATCAAAACAAACACATCAAATACATAAGCCAACAAACAGATTTATGACCTTTCTAAGACAATTCTTAGCAAAAATTTTTCTGTCATTTTTAGTTTATTTCGATTCAATATTCAGTCAAACTTTATTTATTGACGTCGATCCATCGTTAAAATAATTTGTAAAATATGGACTATCATTACAGGAGCTTAAGATACAGTTGACACGTGGAAAGATAAAATTAGTAACTATCAGAAAACTATGCTTGGGAATCGATAAAAACAAAAGATCAAAGTCAATATATCGAATAAACATTTGGTTGCTCGTGTAACATAAATTCTGAGCTATTCGCGACACATTCTTATCTTTCTATTAGTAGTCAACTGACATGTACAGTAAAGATAGGGCGGTGATGCACGTGGGAGTCACTATAATTTATTAAATTAAATAGAGCCAGAAAAAAATTTGAGACATTTGGTGACTTTGTTTCTGTCACGATAGTTTGACGGCTTTTGAATACGAAAATCTGTTATTGAATGCAAGACTTCACCTTGCATCCGTTTGCGTGCAGGAATCTGTATTTGATCCACGCAAATATCTTTATAGTTACATAGATAATTAATGTGGCAGTCAGGCCATTGAAATAGAAGTTTATATATTGTCTATTATATAGGAATTAGGAACATAACTGGATCAACTAAAACACGTATTTACGTAATGATAGGAAAATATATCAACCGGTATCAATACGAATTGTTCGTTTCAGTGGTTTTTAGTGCGATTTTTTTTCTAAAACACCAGCGATTTTTTTTGTAACATGACACTAATTAGTTGAATAAAACGTTAAAATTGAATTGTTTTAAATGTCTACCAATTTTTTCCTAGCTTGCAAAAAAAATATTTTAATAGAAAAACCGATTTTTCCTTTCGAACCTAGATATATTTATTTTTGTGAAAAATATCGATATTTCGAGGGTAATCTGCCCTCTTCTTCAGTGTCTATCGGTCTAATCTTAATCTAACTTAGGTATGTTATTTATAGAGCTTACTTTTAAAGTATTGACTTATACTAATTACCAACTAATTGTCTATTAATTACATTACTTAAATATATTTAACGATTTATATTAATTACATTTTCTACCTTACTATCAAATGAATGTTCAAAAAACCTGAACAATGGTGGTGCACAGTTTCCTTGGTCTGTGTTTAGTCTTCTATTCATTGGGGTTTTCCATATGTTCAGGTTTTCGTACGCATCCAGTTTCCGTACCTGCTCCCGAACTTTTTTGAATATTGACGAAAAAATAATTGGAAATCTTATAGTTGTTTTTTTGTTTTTCCTGCGCAAAGTGCGTCGTTAAAATATCACGCTGTATTTTATACTTTTTCTTTTTGACAAGATTTCCAATTATCCTCTCGTCAAACCCATTTTTTCTCGCCGTATCTTTAATATATTTAACTTCTGAGTTAAAACTTTTCTGATCCATGGGCACTGTTAATAGCCGGTGAATCATTGACTTAAAGGGCGTCATTTTTTGGGAATGCCAATGAAAGAAACTGAAGGAGCTGACGAGAGGAAAGGATACCATGGAAAAGAAAAAGAATGCCGTAGAGACTATCCCCAACTATGTGGTGAACAAGTCCACGGTTCAATTCACAGGAGAGCAAATGAAGCTGCTTAACGAAGATGTCAAGGAAACAATATTCCCAACAGAAGACTTGGTAGTAGACATCGAAGCAGCGGTTAAAACACTTCCCGAAGAGGAGAAAGCACAGATTAGAGGCAATGTGGCTAAACTCATCAGGAAGGAAAATCGTAAGAGGGGGCACACTGGGAAGGCACAAAGAGTGCTCAAAGGGTTGGCTGCTAAACCGGTCTTTTATACCAAAGCCGATAAAGGAAATGCTGTGGTCGTAATGGACAAAGACGAATATGACCGATTAATTATGGAAAAACTCAACAACGGGAATCATCATGAGCTTAGGAAAGATCCCTTACCAGACCCTATCAAACGAGTTGAAAGAGTCTTGAAAGAGTGCAAAGGAACAATTGGAGAGGTGAACAAGCTGCGGGTCTCAAACTCGTTATTCCCAAGAATTAGGTGTCTTCCAAAGATACATAAGGAAGGAAGTGAGCTTAGGTAAATTGTCACCGCTACAAACGCTCCAACAAGGAGAATCACAAAGTGGATTGTAGACGAGTGTAGGGCCTTAGGGAAGATTAGCGATAGAACAGTTAAAAATCGAGACGAGGTAATAGAGCGGCTTGGAAGAGTGGCAACAATAGGGGAGGATGAGCTAGTTGTATCATTTGATGTCAAGGCTCTGTTCCCAAGGGTGCCGGTAAAACGTTCTTTGAGGACGGGCTATTAGAGAGGAATAGCTCACCAAACTTTATGAAGAAGGTTCGCTTCCTCGGGTTTGGTTGAGATATGTAGACGACATTCTAGCTATCGTTAAAAAATATGCTTTGAGAGAAACTTTGCAGAAGTTGAACCAAGCCCATAAGGACATCCAATTTTCAATGGAAATCGAAGAGAATGAGAGACTACCCTTCTTGGATTTAATGGTCATAAGGAAAGAAGGTCTTCTTAGATTGAATATCTACCGGAAGCCCACACACACCCAGAGGACAACACCAACAATGTCTGATCATTGGTATTCCCTAAAAATGGCGCCCTTTAATTCAATGATTCACCGGCTATTAACAGTGCCCATAGATCAGGAAAGTTTTAACTCAGAAGTTAAATATATTAAAGATACGGCGAGAAAAAATGGGTTTGACGAGAGGATAATTGGAAATCTTGTCAAAAAGAATACAGCGTGATCTTTTAACGACGCTCTTTACGCAGGAAAAACAAAAAACAACCATAAGAGTTCCAATTATTTTTTCGTCAATATTCAAAAAAGTTCGGGAACTTCTTGAACGCTTTGATATTAAAGCAGTTCTAACCAGTAAAGCTAAAAAATTAGGTACTATACTTTGTCACGTGAAAGACAAAAAGGATAAAAAGGAAAAATGTGGAGTTTATCAAATAACCTGCCCAGAATGCGACAAAATATACATCGGTCAAACGAAACGGTTGGTTAGTGTTAGACTAACGGAACATAAACGGGAAGAAGGTTCAGCGAGGAAAAGGAATACAACATTAGTACGATCAGCATCCATCTTTCCCAAGTCAACATAGGGAGGAAGGAGGAAAGTATGCGAACATCCTGCAAAAAGTCAAGGCAGACCTTGCTAAAGAATTTAAGCGAAAATGTGATCCGTATCAGACGAACACAAGGGCTGCTTCTTACTCGAACTTAAATTTACCGGAACGAAGCACGATGAAACTAGAGGCGATTCTTGGCAAAAAGACGGACGAATCGTCAACGGCTCGCAATTGAATGGCGAGACCTTGACGAAATTGCCACGCAAGAGGAAATTTGCAGCGCTCTAGGAGACCAACTTTGGCTCACAAACTTGAATGAATCTAACATCACGATTCTAAGAAAGATTTTTTAAGAGATACTCAAAATGGCTACTTTACGTAAGGCCTTAAGCAAAAGGTTCAGTCCGATCCAGCTGGGTGATTTGTAGGCTTCGGGGGCAGATTTCTATTAACATGTGTTTTAAATATCTCGTGTTTTGGCGCATAGCGAATGACTTTGAAAACTCATAGGACCGATCGACGCTGCGTCGAAGATTTGGAGAAGAGGATTATGTAGGCAATGTCCCACCTTGTCAGTTCTGCAGCGATAACAAGTACATAGCGAGTAGTAACAGGTGTCTAGATTTTAAGCAGGCTAAATGTATGTTGTATAAATGAAAATTGATATGAATCGCGTACAACTTAACAGCAATCTTTGTGGAGCAGCGCAGGATGAGCTCTAATTTGCTATACGAAGCAGCGAGTATGACAATGATCGAGTATGAACGAATGCTGGACAACAGGAAGAATGAATAAGCAAGGAACATGAGAAACAACTGAAGGCTGTCAAATTTGGCCCGTGGGAGTGTTAAAGAAGAAGGTGGCTTTATTCGGTAAAAATCTGACATAGTTCAGGCCAACTGCCGTAAAACATCTTTTGAAGATTTCCATCTCCTCAAATTGAACCAAATGTCATGTCAGAACCTTCGCTTAGCACTGCTTATTATACAATGGCTCAAAGCTTATTTGATACAGTGACTATTTCAAAATGCAAATCACTGTAACTTTGAAATAAAGAACCCTATCCAAAAAATTTAAACGTATTTGACTGGATGCATGTTCAACGAATACAATGCAAACAAAAAATGTTCCAGCAATATTTCTCGAAGTCCGGTAAAGAGAAATACCACTGGCGCAGAAAAATTGCAGCTCACAGCTTATTTGATACAGACACTTCAATGCGTAAAACTTCTATTTGTCACGCCATTTAACGGTCTTGTTTTTGTTTCTTGAGCTTTTGATTGTGTTTAGACATTGGCTTAAGTAATTTTTAGCAAGATCTTGTTAGCTGAAGTGCCAAAATGAGCCAAAATTGTAAAATGGGTCATCGCACCACAATTGAACAGCGCGAATTGCTATTAAACCACTTTAAAAAACGACAAAGTGTTAATAAATAAACAATATTTTCACCGTAACCGACGAACGATACATTGTAAGGAAAGTGAAAGCAAACACAAAGATTTCCGCTCCAAAATTGGTTACTGAGGTTCATCGTGAATTAAGGAAGTCCTGTAGTGCTGAAACCGTCCGACGAGTGCTTCGCGACTATGATTTCAACGGGCGAGTAGCTCGTAGGAAGCCATTCATTTCCAAAAAAAAATACAATAAGCCGATTTTCCTTTGCCAAAGAGCATGTGGGAAAGCCATCCGCGTTCTGGAATACGGTTATTTTTGCGGAAGAGTCCAAGTTTAACATTTTTGGCTCCGACGGAATGTCATATGTCTGGCGCAAGGCAAACACTGAGCTAAACAAGGAGAACCTCAAAGCTACTGTGAAGCATGGTAGTGGTAATGTGATAGTTTGGGCCTGCATGTCCGCAGCCGGAGTCACAACTTTAAAGTTTATTGAGGAAACAATGGACCAAACAAAGTACCTTGATGTACTCAAAAACAATTTGCTGCAAAGCACTAAAAAACTGGGTGTTCGCAACCAATTTCGGTTGTACCAAGACAATGATGCAAAGCACAAGTCGGGAATTGTGCAGTGCTGGCCAATTTGGGATTGCCCTCCGCCGGCACAGTCACCGGATAGGAACGTCATTGAGAATCTGTGAACTTTGTTGGATGACAACATTAGAAAACACAAGATTTCTAATAAACAAGACCTAAAGAAAGCACTGCTAGATGAATGGCAAAAAATTACTCCTGACATCACAAAAAAACTCGTTGACTCAATGCCGAATAGGCTCCAGGCTCTGCTTAATGCTAAGGGCTATCATACGAAGTATTGAAATCAACTGGAAACCTCATAGTTCACAACAATCTGAATGTTTAATCAAACTGTATCAAATAAGCTGGTATGAAATTTGTTATTACTTTTGGTTTTTTGTTTTTAAAGATTGAAAACAGCAACTTTGTAACAAATATAAACTTGTTTAATAAACAACAAACATTTTTCTTCAAAATGGCGTTCAAATTTTTTTGATATTATGTTATTATGTTTTGAGTTATTGCAACTTAATTTTTTAAAGAAGCACTATATCAAATAAGCTGTGAGCCACCGTATATATATGTATACATATATATATATGTATATATATATATATATATATATATATATATGTATATATATATATGTATATATATATGTATATATATATATCTCTATATATATATATATATCTCTATATATATATATATATTTATATATATATTTATATATATATATATATATATATATATATATATATCTATATATACATATATATATATATATATATATATATATATATATATATATATATATATATATATATATACATATATATACACATAGTCACAAAATTGAAGGCACAAGCAATAAATATGAAAACTCTTAGTCGTTTCTAAACTAATGTCACTTTATTATCACAAATTTTTTTATTTATTATTAAATGGAAGACTAAAAATACAAAAATGAATAAAAAAATTTATTAAATTCAATTTTTTAAAGAATTAATTTACAAAAGAAAAAATTAACAACAAAATTCAAAGCACAAAATTAAAGGCACAAACTTCAAGATCACTAGAAAAATATAAAATAATTTATTATTAGTAGTTAGTTGGATATCCGTTGGCTTTGATTACTGCTGCTAGTCTTCTAGGCATACTTTCCGCTAACTTTTTTCTTATGGTTGGGCTAATATTTTGCCATTCCCTTGCTATTACTGACTTCAGCTCGGATTTATTCGCAATTGAAAATTTTCGGATTTGTTGCTCAAGTACTGACCACAAATGTTCAATTGGGTTCTGGTCTGGGGACTGAGGTGGAGTTTTTAATTGTTTTGGCGTATTATAAAGCAACCATATCTTTACAATATGTGCGGTGTGCTTTGGATCATTATCTTGTTGAAATCAAAACACATCCGATAGTCCTAATTTATTAACACTTGATTTTAAATTCCTTTTCAAGATATCGAGGTACTTAAATTTGTCCATAGTGGTCTCAATAAATTCCATGCTGCCGACTCCTCCTGCAGACATGCAGCCCCCAAACCATCACATTACCTCCTCCATGTTTTACGGTTCCGCACAAATTTTCTTTCTTTAGCTCGGTATTCGCTTTCCTTCAAACTATTTGTCTGCCATCAGAGCCAAATAGGTTGAACTTACTTTCACCACTGAATATTATGTTTTTCCAGAAATCTGGACCCTCATTTACGAAAGTTTTCGCAAACTCTAACCGTTTTTTTCTATTTGCTTCTGAAATAAATGGCTCTTTACGGGCTATTCTTCCATTTAAGCCATGGTTTCGCAATGTTCTTCTAATAGTTTCCTTAGATATTTTTTTTTGGATCATATGAGGAACTTCAGCCCTCAAATTATTAATCGGCTTCTTTGGACATTTTTCTATTTCCCGTCGAATGTATTCCTCATCTTTAACTGACAGTAACTTTTTTCGTTCACGTCCCGTTTCATTAATATAAGTTCCGTCATTTTTCCATTTGTTGACTACAGTTCTTACTGAAGAAAATGATCTCCCAACTATTTTTCCTACTTCTCGATATGTTTTACCTCCACAAACAAACTTAATAATAATTTTTCTTTCCACAACTGTGGTTTCCTTTCTCCGTTTATCCATTTCAGCTTTTTTTTATTTATTTATGTAAAAATACTTATTTTTTTTTTTAAAAACAACACACTTATCGCAACTAGTCACTAACTTTCACCTAAAACTCAATATTTGTAAAGAATGAAAAGTAATTGCATCATCAAATTCTACGAAATATCTTATTAGATGCAAGTGTGCCTTCAATTTTGTGTAGCTCGCAAGTGGTACAGTTGACATCAAAATAGCAAACTTTGTGATAGATTCGACTTTTTTTGTATTAATTTGGTGTACATTTATAAAGAAGATTACGCACTAACAGAATAAAATGCCAATTCGATAAATGTACTAGAATTGTAGTAACATTGAATAATATTTTGGCATTTATATAGATTGTGCCTTCAATTTTGTGACTATGTGTATATATATATATATATATATATATATATATATATATATATATATATATATATATATATATATAAATATATACAGTCACTCAAAGTGAAAATGATCCACTCGGTGCGAAACAATTGCAACGTAATTTAATGATAGAAAATAAATTAAAAATGGACTGTTGCTACTTAAACATGATTACTTCAGATGTGCAAAATCAGTTTTAAATGTGTAGTAAATAAAAAATTTATTCGATTCGAAAATATAATAATATAAACAAAAAATGTATATTCCATAGTCAAAATGAAAATGATCCATCAAAATACAAAACACAAAAAAAATATAAATCAAGAATTTTCTTTAACAAATTATTATTTAGTGTGATGGCGAGCAAATTATTATTTAGTGTGTTGGCGAGCCTAACAGCTGATAACCTCTTTGGCATTGAAGCAACAATTTTTTTTGTGAATTTTTGGCAGATTTTCGACCACTCCTCCAGAATGACCTCCTTTAATCGATTTCGACTGGATATTTGATGCTCCCTAAGACGCTCTTCTAAATGGTCCCACAAGTGTTCGATAACGTTTAAATCTGGTGATTGTGCTGGAGTTTCCATAACTTTGGGACAATGATAGAGCATCCATTCTCGAATGAGTAACGACTTATGTTTGGGGTCGTTATCTAGATAGACCTGGAATTTATCTTAAAGACCCAATTTTTCGGCACTGGCAGGTAAATTGTCCTTCAGAATTTGGAGGTACATAAATTTATCCATGTTACCGTCAATAAGGAGAATATTACCGACTCCATTAGCTGCCATACAGCCCCAAACCATAATCGAACCTCCACCATGTTTTACACTTGGACGAACATTCTTCAAATTCAACTCTTCATTCTTCTTTCTCCATACTCGAAGCTTCCCATCCGATCCAAAAACATTGAATTTGCTTTCATCAGCAAATATAACGGTATTCCAGAAGTCTGGGCCATGCAAATAGTACTGAGTCGCAAATTCTAACTGACGTTTCTGATTGTTCGCACTTATGAACGGTTTTACTCGTGGGGAGCGACTGTTAAATCCTTGTTTTCTGAGGACAATTCTTATTGTTTCGTCGCAGACATTGATACCCAAGGCCTTTTCAACGTGTACGCGAATTTTCGGCGCACTAAGCTTCGGATTTTCTCGGATAAAGTCTACTATCCACCGTTCGTCACGATCGGAAAACGTTTTTTTGGACTTTTTCGAACCTTATTACCGATGAGATTGTCTTTAAATCGTTCAATTATATGTTGTACAGTTGACGCACTCTTGTTGACAATCTTTGCTATTACGCGTTTACTTTTCCCGAACTTGAAATGATGGATTACCAGCTCCCGTTCTTCGTATATTGTATGGCGACCCATTTCGAAAAAAACTTGCTCAAAACGATAAATGTGGAACAGGTGACTGCACTCAGCGAAAGACTAAAGTCAAGTAAGGAAATGTCAAATACATGTCAACAGCTGATTATAAAATCTTAGTAGTGAACTATATGAAATAAGTACAATGGATCATTTTCATTTTGACCCCATATTCAGCTTTCTAGCAAAGATTGACCTGTAATTTCAAAGGCAATGTAACCATTTTGCATATAACTTGTGTATTTGCTACTTACACATTAGGAATTACTTTTGTCTAGAAACAAAGTAATTTCCAATAATATAAAATTGTATCCGATGCACATTAATTTATTTTCACTGGGTGGATCATTTTCACTTTGAGTGACTGTATATATATATATATATATATATATATATATATATATATATATATATATATATATATATATATATATATATATATATATATATATATATATATGTATGTATATAAATATGATTTTTCGGCCTTAGTTATTTTAATACTAATGTTCTTCAAACACGAGTAATAATTAAATTCAACTTAAATATTCTGCAAAAAACAACATTTCATTTTCAGCACCGACACCAACCACCAGCTAACCTAGAAACAGATTTTCGATAACATGTAGTTCAAATTTCTTGTACACGCGCGCCAATACTGTCTATTTGTTGGAAATTTCACTGTAGGAAAAAATTTTCCCAACCATGTGAATAAGCTCCTTTCAATTTCCAAAAACTAAGGTGAAGAATTTTCGCATATTGAACTACACGTGCCGCTGGAAGTATCTGGCCAGCATTAAATTTTGCGTTCAGGTCACCCGTTAAGCAGGTATGTGTACGTACAGTCTACTAGTCTCTAAATAGACCGTATCCCATTCGAAGAAAACTATTGCTGTTGCGTGTATGGCAAGCTTCTCTGAACATGCAACTTTAAAGTGGTAGACATAAACGTACTGTGTTCAAGTGAAATATCATCATAAACAATGGAATACCATTATCAAAATTGCTTTTCTAATTACGTAAACGATCGTAAACGCAAACGTTGGATAAGGTTCAACAAGATCAGATTAAGCACGGTATGAAAAAAGTTGATAAGGAATGCAAATTTTCTTTCAACGAAATATGTAGTAAACTGAACATGGGAAATTTGCTTATTCATGTTGTTGAAAAGCTGTAGATACAATAATAGCACTAAAGAAATAAAAAATCTGATTTAAGAAATTGAAATTGTCTAATTCGACACGCAGCTCAGACCGAAAATAAGCTCTTCTAATTAAACAATAGGACATAGGTTGTAATTCCTTCGATGAAACTCAATTTTCATGCCGATGATGACTTTCAAAAAACTAAGCAAGAGCCATACGTGGGTTGTTTCTACTGAAATAAACTACATGTAGACGCTACTGCCGTGGCGTTGTATAAGTAAAAACATTTTATGTTCCAGTACCAGTGTCATCATAGTATCTCGAAGAAAATTTTCTTACAACGCAATTTTCCCGGAAAAAGATCTCCACACGAAGCCTGCAAAGCATCATCACCCATCTCCAAAATAACTTAATCCTTGGTTCGATTCACCATATCCTCCCAGAAAGAACAATCATAGATAAGTATATGAAATATCCAAACCGAAATGGCCCATTTTTATAATGGGATTCGCAGATGACACCAAATTGCAATAACATGAGGCTTGAGAATAGTCACAAAGTCAACATACGCACCAAATACGTATGTATGTAAGTCTCAAAAGAGAGGGCCCTCATTTCTAGTTTCTGTATCGAACGCCGCGAACTAATACGGTCGTTGACTCTTTGCAAGAGAATAACAGAAATCTGTCATTGTCGTTCAGGAAAAAGGAAAATATCATAGTTCCACACAAAAGCACCCCCAGGCTGTGATTTATGAGAAAGAAATTTTGACAAGAAATTAATTTCGATAAATGCTCAGGATAGTGGTCCTGGTCAGGAACTGTTAATCTATTTGGAATCTGTTCTTCAAAAGAGCTGGGGTGTGAAAGGCTAAGTAACCGAAAATGCGGGTTTATTGCTTCATCATAAGTGTTTTCAATCATAAATCACTGTATCGTCGGCGACCCGAATCACCCGAGTGCCGCCACATCTGAATAATAGCCAGCTACCGGGTAGCTTTTAGAATGTTTTCTGTGCACCCTATTAGGAGGTTTTGTGGAAATGTTAACCAATTCGATATGAGAGTTTTCATTCCGCTGCTCCGATATTTGAAATGACGACAATTTAATGTGTTAAGATAGTGTAGGTATCAATTTTTTCTAGGCTTTGATTCATTATTTTTTTGAGTAATCTTTTCTTTTGAATTTGTAGCGTTGCAATTTTTTCAAATTTTCAAGAAACGTTAGATATTAAATTTAATTCAATTCAAATCTTTTTTAAGGGCACTGTTTCTGGTTCGTGTGTTTTAATATTTTTTAGATGCGACTGATTCATCTTTGGTCGATAAAATCAATTTGGGATAACGAAAGCAAGGGTCACTTAACCATCATTCCCTTTAGTCGCAAGTCCAAATGAACATTCAATATTTGTCGGCCACTTATTAGCCCCACATCGTTTTTAGTTGTTCGATTTCTGTTGATTGGAAGATTTCGTTTCATAGTTTCTATCGTTTGTTGAACACTCCCGTCCGCCTTTTGATCTCAATACAGAGTTCCCTCATTCTTTACGTCGCGCTCTGTTTATGGTAAATGTGCTATCAAATGGAATAATCAAATTATTAATGATTGTAGTTTGTCTTGGTGACAAGTTAACCACAGTATGTTTGCGCACAATTAGCTATGGAAATTGTGTCGAAGGCAACGAGCCAGGGTATATGGGTTCACTGCTACATCTTGCCAACCTGCAGTACACAACAGCACAGATTTATTTGCTCAGCTTCGTTCCATCTTCGATAGTGATTTGTACGTTATTTGTCATAAGAGCCAGGGGTTTAACAATATTTTTTGATTAATTGAAATCAAATGTCGTTGACGTTGTCTGCTACTTCCTGAACGCAGCATTTACTGGTATTTTTGGATAATGAAGGTAAATAAATGTTTTCTTTCGTGAATGAGTCTACCCTTATGATAGTAATTATAGTTATTGGTCGCACAATTGATTGAATATGTTTTCTAGTTGAATAGATTCATTTGGACTGATTTTTTAGACTTCTTGGTAAAGTGATAATATACCCATAGATACATTTGTAGATATTTTTTTTTTTACTTCTTGGTAAACCGATCCCATATCTACCAATGATGAATGTGAGAAATGTTCGTGTGATTGAAAAAATAATACTGTTGTAGTGTTTATAAGATGTGAAATATATGTCTTCAAATTAACACGTTGAGTGCCATTGCATTTGTATGTGATTTGTAAAGCATATTGCCATTCAATTTTTTACCAAGCTGTGTGAAAAAGATATATTATATTTCATCAGTGATACATAAAAAACATGGCTATAGTTGTTTTTTTTTTGTTGCAATTTTTTTTTTCAATTTTTTATACTTTTTGGATTATTTCATTAAAATCAGCACTCAATGTGTTAAAATTTTTACTTCACTGAGGTTCCGTTAGAAAAAAAAAATTGGGTAGTGATTATATTGTTATATTTTCGTTGGAAACATAATCCGTGGAGTCGTGATTCTCTGAAACGTGATCTTTTTTAATCTGTGTTTAATCTGTGTGCGCTTAGATAATTGCTTTCTAAAAATAAACTGGAAGCATTTTCAACTAGTGAGCAGACCGAAAATTGTTTCAAACAAAAATTTTTACAACAAACAGGGAGGTAATATTATCACCGTTTACAAAGATCTGCATATCAAGCAGAAGTAGATAAAATCATCATTTTATTGAGATGGTATATATGTTCTAGGCAAGATAATTCGAACATTTTCGCTAGGTAAAGAACTTTATCAGCAAATCACCTCATCTGGATTCGTCAAATGCAATCGCTTTGCCTCCGAGAATTCAGAAACGAGGGTCCTTCATAGTCGAAGATATTTGTGATCAGCTTTTTTAGCTCGATCTTAGCTCGGTTGCATCTTACAGCTCCGCAACGGTCGTTGAGAGCATCTGCAGTGAGTATTACCCCCTCGTCATCAAACAGTGTACGAAGGTCGTTGGTGAAGTTCTTGGCACTATGTGGCCTGTATGCCGAAATTATAGTCAGCTCAAGAAAACAATTTTGTACTTTTATAATGGTGGCGTCTGAACCTTCGAAACATGGAGTTGGAGAGAAATGGTGTTTGACATTCCTTTTCACCAGGATGGCGGTGCTTCCTCACCTACCAGTCATCCTAGCATTGCTTCCCTAGATGTAGTTGAGGATCCGAAGATGATTGCCAGTTTTGAAGTATGTATCCTGGATGACCATGATATCAAATTTGAAGTCACGAACTGCATCAGCTCAACTCGCTTATCCAGGGTGGAATTTTTATTCCAAGTGAGAATGAAAATTTGGTCGATAAAACTCGACTTGATGGTCTCGAACCGGAAAATTTCATCACAAAAAGGTTGTATCTGCCATACCAGAACACAGAAATTAATGAAACATACAAAAACAAACGAAAGAAAAACTCAGAAACAAACAAGATACACCCAACCCCAAACAAAAGTAACAACCAAAAAAATTACGAACTTCGCTTGTCATTGATAAAAAGCAGCAATGTGAAACACGTAGTCGAGCTTAGCCGAAGATTTTTTGGTGCGAATAAGGAGTTTGGGATATCGATCTAGCAGCCAGTTTGGGCGCTAGCTCATTGGTGTGCTTAGCGCTGGAGCTTGATTTGATTTTCTCAGATTCTTCGGGTATTGGGGACAGCCCCCATAGCAATCAGTGCGTTTATCCGCGCAGTTGACACATTTTGGCCATTCTTGGCCAGTCAATTTCCCTTTGGTCTTGAAAGTTGTGGATCGAAACGCATTTCACACATCGCGGTTGGCCGTGAAATTTACTGTGATGGGGAACGAGGGCGGTACTATATATAGTCGAGAGTCAATAATGTTTATTTCTATTACGGTTATTGGAACTGCGTCTGAGGGCATTGAGACATTCTGTAGTTGGGTTTCGTCCGCTGGAAATCTTTATTTTCCGCACATGGGGAGGAAGACGTTTGGGTCGTTTTTTGCAATTTTGGTTTATTGAGGTCTAGTTTGTTTTTCGGTGAGCTTCGCAACAGATGGTTTGTTCCCCACCATTAAATCTAGCATTAATAGACAAAAACCAAAAACAGCAAATGATGCTGAATATCAAATATATTTCCTTTGTACAGGGACATAGAAGCTAAGGTTTAACTCATTTTTTTTATATTCATGGTTACATTCCATGCCGTTAACCGTTGTATTTCAATTTCATTCAAATTCGGCTTACGTTTCAATTTTAACCGGACAATTTCTCACAGGCATTATTAAGATATCAAAGAAAGCTGTGAGACATTGTACTTGCGCAATTTGCATTATAACCAATTAAAGCTACACTCAGAGAAAAATCGTTGTATAAATAAAAAAAAACTCTAGCGCACCTGAACCGCTAGAAAACTAATTTTCGAAGAAATTGTCTTTGAGCGACAAAAAAGTGTGGAAAGACGTAATATACTGTTTTGTAGAATCATATCAACCATTCCTTATCCAAAGCAACAAAACTCAACTATAAAACAAATGATGAAAATGTTCAGGGCTGGTAACACTTTCCGAACGAAGCAGCAATAAGTTTACCATAACAAGCTCATACTTAAATCAACTTATCCTTTGAATTTCGTTCTCATCGCAGGATATCATCGAAAGTTTCAGCGGTTAAACGTTGTTTGAGGCTGCCATCCGAAAAATGTTCAAAAATCGGAAAATTTCGAAATTGGTTTCTTCTTTTTATTGCCAATTCTTTGCATATGAGAACGTAATTTGAAGCATCTGTTGGTGCAATATTTATAGAAATGGCTAATGCTGGTTACCCTGTGTAAGCAGCAAAGCAAAACATATACCAAATCTGCTTCACGTTAAGTTAAACCCAACCAGTAAATTTCGTTTCAATTGAATCACTGCGCTGGACGTTATACGGGTGAAAAGAATTTTAGGGTTACCACCCTCAAAACTTTTCAAGTTTTTAAAGCGTTAATATTTGTTGTTAATTTTCATTGCAGGATCATTTCCATTTGCAAATCTAATGACATAATCGCTCAGTAAAGAAATTAAACAAAATTACAAAATGGTCATAGCTGGCAGCCCTTTCATGATTTTCGTACGAAATTTCTACGACATTTGGTTCATATTAAAGTTCATTTACTGCGTGAAGTTCGTTCTGATTTATACACTGGACCGGAAGTTATAGGGAAAAAAGCTTTATTTTGCTGAGCAAATTTTCAAGATTTAGGAGACAAAAATCACCATAGCTGGCAACTCTATTCTAATTCTTCAGCCAAATTTTCACCAAATGTTACATAGATTAAGATCCAAGTATGAATTTTGTCAAAATCTGTAGGCTGAATCGGAAGTTATAGGCCAAAAACCGGTTTTTTTTCTCAGTGATTTTTCAAGATGGTACCACTGGCACAGGGTTGCCCGCATTTCAAAATCACTTCTATCAGACCTGGTCCTAGCTAATATTAACATGTCCTGTAAATTTCACTATGATCGGATAACCCGGTCGTCAGTTCTCGTGAACAGAACTTTCGAGTGCTGAAAATAGAGGTAGTTTGGTGATGGGTTGCCGTTCTTGTGCGAATCGGAATTTGGAAAATTTTAATCTGACGTGATGGACAAAAATTTAGATTTATCAATGATTTGAGTTTTTTGGCAAAAAGCAAAAATTTTTCAGGAAGGTCGATGATTTGAAGGATTTTTTTTTAAGAGCCTGCCATAGCTACAGGGTTACCCACACTGTCTTTAAAATCCATGTGTGCTAAGTTCTAACCTACATCAATACGCTCTATCAATTTCACGATGATCGAATGTTCCTGTCAGAAGCTATGACAAATCAAAATTTGAGAAAAATTCCTTGCCCACTTTTAGGCACTCAGCACCCACACACGGCTCAAAATTCCCAATTCTTTATCATAAGCAAACCTAAAACATAATAAGTTTTTATTTCCAATACTTTTTGTTACAAAAATTTTACACTGCTTGGAAATATAGGAGTACCTGGAAATTCACTAAAATGCCCGCCGCCGCCAAAAGGTTAAAGATAACTGAATTCGAACAAGTCATGGACCTACCTACTATATACATCTACGACATCCGAAAATTTCAGCTCAATCGGATCGGCCACATCCGAAAATTTCAGCTCAATCGGATCGGCCACTCCAAAGATTACTTCTATTAACCGATTTGCTGATATATATATATATATATATATATATATATATATATATATATATATATAAATAAAGAAATATGAATTTTCGGCGAAACGAGTTTAATACTATTGTTCTTCGAACATTAGTAAAAATTAGATATGAATCAAATATGTTCAAATATGATTTGGCGTTATATATGTTTCTTTGTAATTCAAATAATCTGCCTTCATTTCAATAACGCTGTATCAAAATGGTCTTGTTTAGCACAAAATGTTTTGTTTTACATTCAATGATGAAAACTATGATATGAAAATAACATTTGTATAATAAAGTGGAATCAGAATGTATGGGCTTATTTTATTCAAATAAGATTCGTTTTCTATTTAAAAGTGTTTCAACTTTTAATTTAAATTTGATTCTATGTACTAAATTTTAAGTGGAGAAATTTTTCTGAGTGTAGTCGTACGTGTTTTCCACAGCAAGTTTATATTCTAATTCGGTCAGAATAAACTCGAAAGTCGAGAGACTCTTTTTCTATAAGCACGAGCAAGCTTACCTTATTTTATTCACCCAGTGTGAGGCTGCATTGGGGTGCTTACTCAAAAACGGTTTATGCATACAAATGATTCGTATACTTTAAAACCAAAATAAAGTGTTGTTTGACTTCGAATTGAAACAAGTGTTTTTTTTTATTTTGGTTAAGTGATACGTGGACGCTACTATTATTAATCTGAAATCTGATTTTGGTCGTTCATACGCTGCTCTGACTGGCATGATTTCAAATCTGAAATAAATTGGGAAATTGCATAAACTCGGCCCTGGCAGAAAGAATAAAAGATCTTTAAATGATTTGTTCTCATTGCACCCGTTTGATTAAATGGCATTCTTCCGGCAGCATTGCAATGGACACAGTTAAATAAAGAGCCTTTAAAGTTTCAAGTCAGATATGATCAAGAAATGTGTCATGTCAAACCAAATCTAAAAAAGGTATTCCGGCGGTAGAATTAGGTTATCTAGGACAAAATGGTGATTATTTTGGGGGTTTTTAGAGATACAGAGACTTTTTGATTGAAGTATCAGTCGAAGCAATCATTCGTGAGCTGTGTGCTCAAGTAAAATGTATTTTTTGTTAATCTAGTTAATAACTGACTATGACATTGATGTATAGCTTAGTATCATAGTCATATTCAAATTAGATGGAAAAGAAGAACTTAAGTTTGATGACAGAACCGCATCAAATGTTTCGTTAAGATTTTCTAAATAGATTACAACGCAGTAATGGGTGCTGCTTTTCAGATCCAGCTAAAATATAGCTTCAGCTCAAGAATGTAGCTCGACTAAGCATTTAAACTTCTAAAGCGAAAATCTATCTTCTAGCTTTTATCTTCACATTTTTCTCTTGAAATATGTGGTTATCGTCATAATTTGCACATTTGAGACGTTTTTTTAAGGGCGAATTTGGTGCATTTTTAAAAATCCAAACAAAAATAATTTTCTAATCAAACTTGATCGTATTTTGTAGGTGAATTTGAATGAGTATACATTTGAATGTGAAGTAATTATCTATCAAAATATTATTATTCAAAAATCTTTAACTGTTATATTCGTAATTAAAATATTTCTTTGAGCGTTTTATTACTATAGGCTGGTACTGAGCTAATCGTGAAGCTAAATATTGACATGTCTCCATTATCTGGTCATTCTTTCGAGCGAAAATTTTGGCAATGAAGAAAAGCAGAGACACTGCTCATTTCTGACGGATAAAATGTCAAGAATTTCACTTTTCGATCGATTTTCTTATTGGAAAGACATTTCCACTGCTCCATTTTCAAATTGAAACACCAAATGTCACTTTTTAGCTCGAAAGAATGAACTGCATAAACTAAATTGGCGTGAAATGATTGGAGACATGTTTCAGTGCAATCTACGTTTTCAACGCGAAAGCAACTTCAAAGCAACTTCAAAGCAACTTTTCATGCTAAGAACTTAGTACCACTCTTGCTTATTTTCAAGCTAAATTTTCGCCGAAACAGATTTCACGTGAAATTTTGTATGAAAATTTCACGTGAAATCGAACTCAGTACTATGCTTATCATACTCCTAGCCACTTACCGTATATACCTAGTTTCACTCATAATTTAGTCGCTAGTTTAACACATACCTGCAAATATAAAAACGAGCATGCATTAAAATTATGAACTAAGTTCTTCGTAGCTTTGCATTTATAAATTGATTTGATAAAAATAAGTAAACACTATTGTCAATTATGATTTAAGATACTTTTTTTAACAAGCTTCTTATGTAAAGAAAAGACAAGAAAACAGAAAAATACCAAAGAAAAGAACACTTTCAGATCTTCAATTGACTTTTCAGCTTTAATTCGAACAGCACGCATTGGATCTCCATATGTAATTTTTTCTCGCGCATGAAATATAACCTGAAACCATGAAATGCAGTCTTCAATTGATCACTGGATAATTGTCTTAATTTTCCATCTCCCATTCATTTTAACAACTATTAGATTAACTAGCAACTGCACGATATTCGAGACTGATGAACAAGATTCAAGTAGAATTATGAAGTATTGTTCTCCATACAAATGCACGAGCATATATCGCGTCCGAGGCCTCCATAAGAATTAGGGCGTGTAAATAGATAATGAGCTTTTAGTCCGATTAGCTCGTCACTTTTCCATAGTTTAGTACAGTGTGAAATGTCAACTGTGCACTAGAAGCAGCAAGTGAGTATTACATGTGTGATGAAATATATGTATATTTATATGATAAAGTATGTAGGATTGCTTCGAACCTCATGCTTATGCCAAACACCTTGATGTTGGTGTTGAAATCTTTCAAAGTTTGTGCGTTTGAAACTAAATATCAAGAATAGAAACCCTCAATAAATTCCCACACCTTACGAGACGCATGAACTGTATTCTTTCCTATCAAAAAAAATCTTTACCTCGGCAGCGTGTACGTCCGTTGACATTTTTAAGCAATACATAAATCAAGAAATCTTACAAGTGCGCTAATTACGTTAGCAAATTATCGGAGCGCCACTGCTGTACACAATAAGGGAGCATCGCGACAAAGACTTACGGTGGAAGATGCAAAGATGAAGAAGAGAATAAATCGTCCAGAAAAGCCATTACGCAAGTATTTGATAACACCAGTGTGGGTGCTATTTTCTTATAATAAATCAATGGTCTTCGCCGTAGCGAACGAAAGAAAATCGAGACGATTGTCACCCACGTCATGGCATTACTACGAGCACGTTACGACCCAATCTGAGCATCTCGTAACTAGATGCGATTCGATGAAATCCTGCACAAGTCTCCTGGCTTTCAGACAGTAGGTGACGTTGTACGAAGGGTTATTTTGGTATTTCATTATAGAGAAATTGATTGTTACGTGGTTTTGAAAACCTAAGGATTTAAAAGAACTGAAGGATGAACCACTGTGCGAGAGTATAAAATTCTAAAAGGAACTGCATGCCCGGAACTGCAGATTATGCCAATTTGAAAATTTAATCGCAGCCACTGATCTATTACGTAAATCTGTAACCAATTGCAAAATTCAATGCCACCAGTTCCCTTCAGAACCAACAGCAAAGTTTTCATTCAGCAGGATTCACTGGAAATTAAACGTGTCCAAGTGCATCTTGAGACACCAACCTTCATTTAACAACGATCGAATCTTCCACGTCACCAGTCGAATCTTTTACAGCCTCAAAATGAGAATTCCGAGAACGACAAATCAACAACGTACCTATTTCCACTACGTACATTTTCATTCCCGATACGGCCTAATTTAATAAAATGGTCATAATGTGGTTTTATCCTTGAATCAGTCGCGTATAGAATACGATAGAAATTGATATTTCGTGGAAATCGTTTTTCAAGCTCGTCTGTCTGTCCTTTCTCTAGACAAACGGCTGACGTGTTTTTGAATTGCGTCGCAATCGGGTGCTACTTTAATGGTTGCAATCATTTCGCTTTTGATTTCTTGTACATCCTATTTCGCCATTTCTCCGATGACGCTGCTACGTTCGATGTAGTTTAACATAAAGACGCAATAGTCGCAGAGGAGTCGTAAACAGAGTAAAAAGAAAAGTCAATATCGATCCGACTCATGGTAAGTAGGTCATCAGAAGGGGAGCTAGTATACCACTAAGCAAGCATGCATTGGACATTCGATTAGGTTCCACGTGCATTGAGAAACATCTTCGTATGTATATAGTGCAGGCCATTTTGTTTGTCTTGGGCTTCACTTCAGTGGTAACTCTTAGTATTTAATTATGTTGGAGTATGATGTCGTTCTTTTTAAAGGAAAATGGAATCAAAAGGATTTATAAATATGTTGTAATTAAAGTGACAGGAATTGGACAGAAAAAATTTAGAAAACTATTTAAATTTAGACTTCTCATAGATTTTTCAGACCATCATTCTGATTTTTGAAGCCACGTTGCTTTCAATTTAACAAACAACTAGAATCAAACGTCGGGATTAGTATCGGGTACTACCGGGTACTAATTGTTGTGATACTTGTTAACTATCATTCCTATCAACAAAACCCATACATAAGTACAGGTTGTATAAGTGTTCACAGCGACTTAGTGCACAGCCAAATTAGTCTAACGTAGTCATTAGTGCCAAAAAGACGTGTTTTATGTTCAGTACTTAATTTGAATAAATATGTTAAATAATTAAATATTTTTCATTGTCCACTCCGTCTTTAGCACTAATCAGCGGTGCAATGAATCCCATAACTAATCAGTTCATACTGGCAACCTTGGATTATGAGGTGTGTTTTAATTTTTGATAAGCAATAGGTTATATTGAATTAGCTTTACCAACCAGAGTTTTGCTGTCTTAGGCGTCCAGTTTACTCAAAAAGAATAAGGACATGTGAAGCCAGTAATAAGGTTGATACGCTTTCTCACAACTTCAAGAAACCTACACAAGTTCTTAGATGTGCAACCGTAGCTATATAGTCAGCTTGAAGTCATTTCCTTATAATAATGGCAAAATATACCAAAACTTGTGCTCATCAAGTAGCTAACAATATGGAAAAATTTTCTTTTAAAAGCAAATACATGTGTACACATAAATGTATAGTATGATATAGGCAGAAAAGTCAAATCGAGTGCTTTTTTGAAAAAAATTTCAACAAAATATTTCTGAGTACAAAATCTGCTTTGACCAAAACCTCTAGACCTGGATATTATTTCTTTGATCCTTGAAACCTAAGAGCTACAATTTGGTGCATGTGTTGAGAGCCATAAAAGTATAATAAGCAGAGCTTGTTGATGCATCCAATGCAGGCCCGTGCGCAAGGAGGGGGTTTTGGGGGTAAATTAACTGTAAAGTTCTACAAAATAATTCTTTGTACTTTTTATTCAAAAACAATGCTAAAGATATTGTTATAAATAAATAATTTATATAAATTATTTACTTAACACTTGTACGAGTATAAATTTACTGGATTGGAAAAGTATAACACACTTTTCATTTCAATTTCCGCGCTATCGACCTCTATCGATTGTGGGTGATCGTCAATTGTCGCTGTATCATCGTCAATCTTCATATGACAATGACATGAGGAAAGTGCATTTTTTTCCTTGTTGTTTGCTCGACTTTGTTCATTAATTAACGGTTGTTGACAGTTATTTCTAACGTTTATTTGTTTGAACGTGAATTTTTACATGGATATCCGTCGCTTTTTGTGCAAAAAACCACGGATAGAAGTCGAAAATGTAAGTACTGAATTTTTCACAAGTTGAAATGACAAACCTGGTAACTCGAGTTCTATGAAGTTTCTATAAAATCCCTTATAAAATTTCCAGATGATAACTAAATTTCGGTTTTTTATAAATCAAGTTTTTGAAACTTATGGATCTCTATGAAACGTAGCTAATTTTAATAATGAATTTCATGAAATGTGAAAATTTTTCACAAAAACTTTATAAAGTAAAGAAAACCTTTATAAAGCATACCTGAATTTTCAAAACTCAAAGGGAACTGTTAAGTTCTTTTCACTCATATTGCTGCTATCGACTTCAATAGTGTCTTCTTTAACTTTGAACTGAAAAAAATTCTTTCTAGTTTATCAGACAACGATTTGACTCAACGGTAGCGTTTTAGACTTTCACCTCGGGCGCCTGAGTTCGTGACCAGTTGCAGAGAGTTTTTTTTCTCTATTTGCTATACAGGGTGTACCAAAATCCCCGTGCCGAAAAGAAATCCGATATTCCTTTTCGAATTTCGAGTCGAAAAGTCCTTTACCACTTTTTACATAACTCAAAATTAAAAAAGTTATTCAAGGTTGAAATTTAAACAATAAATACGCTCCCTCGACAAGTGGGGACAAAAACCACGAACCAAAATTTTCCTGAATTTTCTTCATATTTTTCTGAGTCGAAAAATCCTTTGCCACTTTTCGCAAAACTCAAAATCAAAAAAGATATTCGAGTTAGAAGTTTTCACCAATCAGATTTGTTTAAATTTCAACCTTGAATAACTTTTTTAATTTTGAGTTTTGAAAAAAGTGGTAAAAAGGACTTTTCGACTCGAAATTCAAAAAGGAATATCAGATTTCTTTTTGGTACGGGGATTTTGGTACACCCTGTATATTACCTAGCTAAGATCACAATAAAATCAATAACCATTTATAACAGCTTTGTTTAAACAATTGTGAAACAATTTTATTTCATGAATAATGAGAAATAATCGATTTATTGAAAGTTTAGCTCATATTTTGGTCACGTTCAGTTTTCAGAGGCTACAGAAACATTTTTAATGTTGATATAAAATTAGCTTATCAAGTTTCTATGAGGGCATTTTAGAAAGGGTTTTTTAAAAATCTTTTATAAAAACTTTATATCATTTTGAGTTACTAGGGAACTATATCATTGTGAGTTACTAGGGAACTATAACATTGTTAATACAGCAACATAACATTATTAATATCTACAGGACGTTCGTGAACACACTCAGCCTAATATTGCAGCAACGAATTTTTGTGAACCACAGGCAGAAGCAATCCAGGTATAATTTGACTTCTATGAAAACGATGAAAAATGTATGAAAACGCAATGAAAGGTATTTGTCCATTTAACAGGGGACTGCTGTCATGGATATTGTTGCGGAAACACCTTGCATCTCGGCTTCAGAGGCCTTGAAATTTTCAATGCAGACGCGTTCCCGAACGTACACCAAATGCTTCGCATTATGGCCATTTTACCCGTGACGGCAGCGAAAAATGAACGCTTCTTTTCAACATTGCGTCGTCTGAAAACGTACATTAGATCGACAATGTCTGAAGATCGGCTCAACGGCTTAGCTTCCCTCAATATACACCGTGAAATTGAGATAAATGGGCGAAAAATTCTGGAAGAATATTTTTCGTTACCTCGAAGAATTAATCTGTTAAGTAATGAGAAATAAATATGAAGTTTTTACATGCAAACGTCTTTAAAAAATAAAATAACAGTTTGTGTGTTTTTACATATTATTGAAAAAAACTTTTATTTCAAAACCCCCCCCTTAATTGATTTCTGCGCACGGGCCTGATCCAATGTAAGGCAATTGGTTTTGGAACTGGACGTACATCATCTTCGTATGTTCAAAATGGCTCCTTCTATACTTGAGACGTACGTTGAAGCCCATATTATTCGTAGAATACGTTTGGTGTGCAGTTGTTGAACTATGCACGTATATAATTTTGAATAATTTCATAATATTAATTCGTACTCGTGCACATATCTTCGAGCTAACCCAGCTTTGAGCAGGTAACTTCAGGGCCAAAGTGAGGATTGAAACGAGGTATTCCTCACCCGCACAGTAATAAAAAATAAGTTTCTACCACTTCTACTTCCAAAGATCATACGAATAGATTGTAGTGGAACAACTTTGCTTTCCTTATAATCATATTTTATTACTGCTTAGCAATTTACATGGCATATAAACTCCAAAATCATAAAAGATTAAGGGTTCGAAAGACATTTTAACTGAAACAATCATAGTAAAAAATTCAGCACCGTCAATAAATTCAGCCATGACGCCGAAAAATGCATAGACACCTCGAATTTCCACCTTTTCAAAGAACTCAAATTAATCGTTGGCAGTTGACTAATTAATTTTTAGTAAGAATCAAAGACTATTAACTGCTTTCAGAATCCATCTAAATATACATATTTCTACTTAGATACATTTATTACTACACTACCCCATGTTTATTTAATTTTCAGTTTAAAGAAAATTCTATTTAGTCGTAAAATGGTTTCGTTTTATTATCATGTAGTATTGAGTTTTCTTAAGCTACGGAAAATTACCCATACGTAGCAACACATTAATTTCCATCCCATTCATCTACATCAATGCGCTTTCGGACTTGTGGCTGATTTTCATGCATGGAAATTTCCCAACACAAACAAACAACTTATTTATATTTTCTGAGCTGTCAGGCTTTGAATTTTTTCAAATTAATTTCGAAGATGGTCTTACATCAGTTTTTTAGCTGTCACGCTCAATATAATGACCTTTCTTTTTACGTGCATTCGGACGCGCGCCTAAGTAGGTTAATTATTCACGTCAAAATTGTTCGGAAAAGTTTGATTTCAGACAACAACAGCGACAGAATTTTCCGAGACAAGGACGCTTTCAAAGCACATAAAAGTTAATGGCGTCATCGAAGAAAATGACGCTAAATGTGTTTTGATTTAATTCGATAACTAATTGCTGGTGGCGATCTAATACATTTGAATTTGGGTCAGTGTGAATACGTTCAGTAAGAGGTTTGATTCAATTTGTGTGCGCATTTCATGGAAATGTTTATGAGACTCATATAAGGACCTTTTCAATAATTTTGATTATTTCTAGCAAGCTTCACAAAGTTATATGTGTTTTTGAGTCGCATTAAGTCAATATCGGTCAATTGACTGAAAATGGAGAAGTCGACTCCTGTGTATAATTTGATGTAACATGTAGCACTTCGACTATTTAAGAAAGCCGAGCAAACAAGCAACTACTTATTTATACTGCCCTGTTTAGCATAAACGTTCTATCTACTTTTTTGTCAGTTTTTAGTTAACACCGAATTCGCTAACTACATACTCTATTACATCATTCTGCGAAATAGGAGAAACCTATATTTTGTGGAAGTAGGTATGTTAAAATTAATACTGAAAAATCACGCTACCTACCAAAAACGTCGCAATGTGTAGATCGAACGTTTATACTAAGCAATACGGCCAGTTTTTCGTTGCATGTTATCACAAAAAGTTCTATCTTCTTAAAACCTATCTTCCACAACTATTTTCAACGAGAAAGCTTTTACTTGAGATGTATCTCAAATAAACGTATTTGTATCCATGTTTAAACTTTCGTCCCATTTGAAGATGTCAGCAGCATTCAGAAAAACACAAATCATTGAATATCTCGAAAGTGCTAAAATGTAGATAGAACGTTTACGCTAAGCAGGACACTATACAGCATCATATGATTACACGTTTCCAGGAGGCTGCACAATCCAGTTTAAGAATTACGTATTTGGATCTTGTGCTACCGGAGACTTCGTAAGCCTAATCCTTGCTTACTTTGCTAAACTGGTGCTATTATGTCCCGGTAACTGAGCGTACGTTAGATTATATTCGTTCGTCTCCATAAACTCATCAGGATTCTATTACTGCAAACAAACCTCACACTAAATTGATTATTCCCCACTTCAAAGCAGAATAATGTTTACTTTAAAATGCCTTATCAAATTCTTTACTCGAAAGCTTCAAATTAAAACACACACACATCTTTTAGAAATTTTCCTTAGTGGACTCCACTCTTCAAACCCAAATGTTGCCCATTCAAATAGAAACCATTACGCTCGGTCAACCATCAGCACAGCCTTTGTCCAATATTTACTACCCTATCGCTTCGTTTCAACAGAGGTTCGTTAAACTATCGATAATGAACTCGTTCCCCATTCATTGTATTTTAACAAGATATTGACCGACCATGATGATGACCCACATTTCTTGAAAGTTAATGTCTTGTCCAGGAAGCAAAAAAAGAGCTGAACTGAACTACGGTTGAAAGGCTGCTCGCTTTGCTCGATAAAGGGTTGTTTCGCTAAACAATACTCTTTTTGTGCTTAAGACAGGACGAGAATGGACATGGGATCTTCATTCTTCCATTCAATCTAGACGTCACTTCCAGATCAGGAAACACATTTCCATTATGAAGGATTAGCTTAGACAATACATCACAATTAGGAACAATCTTAAATGAATAAAAGTGTGCGTATGAAAATTCTACGAAGTACATATGTATATGTGTGCTGCGAGCTGATATTGATTTAAGCAGCCACAGGCTAGTAGAGAAAGCCGGGAGATTTCATTTGCTCCCACGGGCCGGACAGCATGGCAAGAAGGACACTTGGTAATTTCAAACATGATTCAACAGTTTTAATAATGAATGCCGAAAAGTTGAGGGTTTTTAGAGATTAGCCCTTTTTCATATTGAACGCTGCTCAAAAGTACTTTAGGACAGTTTAATGTCTGCCGATGAGTTTCGGCTAAACAAATACTGACAGCTTACCGAACATATACGGAAGCTGAAATTTTAAATTACTTTTCAATTTGTTATTCGTTTAGCTTTTTTGGTCATCAAGGCCCACACACTTGATTTCGATTTGATTTTAGTAGGCTGGACGAAAAATGATAAAGTGTTCTTTGAGCAGCTAATAAAATCGAATTCGCTGGTATTCGCTGGTAATCGAATTCGCCGGCATATATTATATATGCATTGATTTTGACTGGAAACGATTTTGCATTTTCGCTAATTATTTTCATGGAGAAAATAATGAATGGCAATGTGAAGCATGATGGGAAACAACTAATTTATGATATATAAAATTTATTTAAGCTTTTACGGTTCAATGATTGTCAGTGTATAATTGTCAGTATCGTTGTGTACGACTTATAAGCATAGGCGCGCCGTAGGGGGGCCAGGGGGGCCGGGGCCATCCTAGACCTTAGGTTGGCCCCTCCCAGAAAAATAAATATTTCCAACAACAGACACTTAAGTTTTCGCTTCTTAGGTTTTTGTGTTTACAGCAAGAGTGGTGTAGTGCAGAAGTGTAAGCCTATACCAAAGCATACACACTACTTATAACATAGAAACTGTGCTATTTGCGGTATTAATTACGATGTTATGGGACTTATCTCGAGAAATGGACGGCAATATTTAATTTCGACAAGTTGTACGTTAAGAAAAAGACGAAAAGCGCCTCGCCAGTCAGCCTTTTTTTTATTAAGATTATCTGTTCATTCCTACTTGGCAATATACAGGTATTTAGATGAAAACACTTTTATAAACTGGCGTTTTATGCAATTATGGTTTTCACAAAACATAGTCGGATTATTCAAATGGTAAGCAATAAGGTAATTAACGTAAAATACAATTTTCGAAGTCATTTGGAGAATAAAAATGGCATCCCTGCCACTTTTAAGCTATCTATGAACTACTTGGTTTACACTCACGTTAAATGTGTGTGAATTTCATTATAATTTGATAGCTGCATCGGAAGTTAAAAGGCCTAGCACTTCAATTTCACCGAGCGTTTTTTCATAGTGACACAACTGCCACATGGTTTTTATCATATTCATTAATTTTTTGTCAGACCTGTATCTAGTCAAGACTAGTATAGCCTATGAATTTTATCCGGTCGCGAGATACCGTAAACGCAAGTTCCAGGTGGTAAAAATAAAAATAATTCGGTGCGATTTTTGTGCGATTGAGAATTTTACAGGTTTAGATTTGACTGTATAAATATAGTATCAAATTCATCAATCATTTGCATTTTATTCTAAAAGCCGAAAAAATACTAGAGAGTCAATGGTGTGAAAGATTTGTGTTTACCTACTTATGGTAGCTACAAAAACGGCACATATTTACGTATTTAAAAACGGCAGAAATTTATTTTTTATGTCCATTGATGAGTCTTGTAAATTTTGTGATGATCTGATGACTCATTGTGAAGTTAACACAATGCAAAATTTTCCATAGAATTTCAATTGTCGCCAAAAATACACCTAAATTTCAGCTCGACCAAACTTCGCGATCCGGATAAATTATCCGGATAGTAAAATTCATGCACAATGCGTTGAAGGACATATTGCATACAATAATAAAAACTATGCAATAATAAAACTCTAATAGTGCTTGGTAGACAGTATGTGATATGGTGCTTGAACAGAACCGAAATTATTTAGAAAAGGCATCGACCTTACGACGTGTCTCAGTCGTCAAAGACGTGCTTTCAGAGGACATGATGAAAGTGGTGCCAGTGATAACCCTGATTTTTTTTTTTTGGAATTTTGTGCATTATTCGCGAAGCATGATTTAACTTTTGAAAATAATTTTAAAAACCAGGTTGCGAACTACTGTAGTGGCAAAACACAAAATGAATTAATAAAAATAATTGCTGAAATCGTTCGCGAGAGCAACACAGCTGAAATAAAAGAGTGGGGATTGATATCCATTATGGCAGACCAAGCAATTGTCCACAAAAAGGAACAACTCTCCGTGGTTGTCAGATTTGCTAAAGAGCTAGCAGTCGAAGAAACGTTCTTAAGTTTTGTAGATTGTTCAGGAGCTAGAAATGCTTCATATTAGCAGATATAATTTTGAGCCTGCTCGACAGCTACAGACTTAGCAAATTGCCTGCTGTTGTACAGTCTTATGATGGTGCTAGTGTTATGTCAGGACAAAAAAGTGATGTACAAATGTAAATTAAGATGAAACACCCTGCAGCCACATTTGTAGTTCATAAAATTATCCTTGTTGTGATGGACACATTTTTCACAATCGAAACGTGTACATCCTTTTTCCATTCCATCGAATCCTTTTACCTACACTTTTTGAAGCCATCACAACACGAATTGTTGAAGCTGTTTGAAGAGGCAGTTGGTCTAAATACAAGGCGTGCAATGAGAAGTTTAAACTCGACTCGTTAGTCAATGAGATTTCACAATTGCAAATATGTGATCTATAGCTATGGGACTATGACAGAGGCTTCAGAGAAAGAAATGAATGAGGGAAAATATAAAAACTCAGTTTATTCATTGGGGATCTTTCATTCAATCAGTAATCCTGAGTTTGTAGAAAGTCTTTTCATCTTTCACTATGTTCTTTCTATAACGAACATGTTAAGCACATATTTCTAAACTAAAAATGCAACTCTTAGAGATGGGATAGATCTTGTGAATGGAACAGTTAAAACACTACTAATTGAGCGAGAAAACTTGTATGTAGTTTGAGAAAAAATTAAATCATTCGCAGAGAAGCACTGTCTGTATCTCACATTTCCCAGAGGATCACGAAAACGAAAAACAGCAAAAAGCACTAGTTTAAAAGGTTTCGCTGTTTCATCTAGCTTCGGACACGCAGTTAGGGCTACAAAGATATCCCCGCAAACCAAATGGCTCAAAAAGAGTAAGTTACAGCACTCTTCATCTTGGCAAATGATGTTTGCTTTTTCTAGGTTTTCTAGGTAACAAAAGTTTGAAGCAAGAGATCAATTTCTTCTTTCTAAGCTTAATATATTCGAATTTCTTCAAAGATATTTTGAAACTAAGCTATCCTCTTCTTCAAGTATAAATTGAAATATATTTAGCTTCTAAACGAAAAAATAGTCTTATATTTCTAATTATGTCCATTCTATTCCCGTATAATTCATACAAGCGTTCTTTCTTAGCGGTCATAGATGATTCATGTGTATTTCATACTTACCATTCACATTATATGAAGTACAGTTATATGAAGTACGAGCAATTTGAAGTACAGTTTTCTGCTCTACCTTATTTGCTTGAGCGACTTCGGGCTACCAACCAACTGTTTGTCAATTACCACAGCAAAAATTGTGATTGGAAGTAAAAATTTTTTATATATCAAACCGATAGGTTCAACTTCTGACAAGCAATTTACTTTTTCGGGGTCGTCAACACAGCCAGAAAGAATCAGCCTCTGATATGAATCAAGCTCTTTTAAATTATTCATTTCATTCATTTAAACTCAAAATTTACAAAATTTTTTTCCTATTATTATTTTTCGTATGCAAGCTTTGACTATCACAACCAATAGCCTGTTCAAATCAGCATCAAAGTTACAAAATCTGTCGTCGGATAATTGCTTTTCTAAACAGCTCCAAAAACTTTTCTGTCGCTTTCGATCTGCCATCACCACCAACTTCGAACAATGGCAATGTCTCGAAAACGCAAATCCAATCTCTGATCCACACACAACAAAACGTACACAAGCCCTTAATGGATTTCTGCAAATTGCTAGTATTTATTTTTAAGGAAAATTTCAATGTACTTTCCGTCCCAATTACCGACAGAATATCTATCTCAGCACCCCACACACACAATTGTTTGTTCTCAGTGTCGTAAACTCTTCGTTACAAAACTTTTTAATAATAATTTCTAGGCATGAAATCGGAATTGGATGATATCGAATTTAGGCGGCCACATAGTGCCTATAACATGGCGTCGAGTTGAAAGTTCGTTTATTTCGAGTGTACTTTATATTAAATCTGCTCGAGGGATTCGTGATTTTTCCAAAGAACTAATCTCAAATGAATGGGCTGAGCCAACGCAAATTGCTTGGGATGCTCAATTGAAAACGAAACCGCATCAGGGACCGAAATATTTGCCACTTGTTCGTCTCTTCCCATTCGGAATAATGCCCGTGTCTTATCTTTGCGGAAACAATATACCCCTGACCCCAAATGCAATGTGTAAAATGGGTTTTTGAGCCTAGACAGGCAAATCTTTTCATGCCGTACACACAACGTGTACCTCTCTCACAGCCCCAGCAGCTTGCGCTCACTGGCTCTGGCCTGTGACCTATTCTGGGGGATTTAGAAAGCAAATCCGAGAGTCACATCTTGCCGAGATAGAGAAAGATTCCCAAAAGATATTAAAGGGCTTAGTGTTGATGTTCTAAACAAGCCACTGCCGACCTAACTGGTAATTGGCCACCGAAATGTCTTTGAAGCTTCAAGCGGAGAGTATATAAAGTGCAAATAATACTTTTTTGTGTACGAGGAATGTTTTATGTTCTATTCTTTTGCTAGATCTAGACCGAAACGTCTGCCACTGGCATGGCATCCCCAACAATTTGCATCCCGTCGTCGGTTTGCCATCGTTTCATGATGCCCTCAAGCAAACGGGACATGAAAACATCCTGAAAATGTTTGTTCCTTTAAAGGAGTTTTTCTGGCATGCCATTCTATGTAACTATATTGCCAACACATTCATTGTTCTTTCATTTTGTTTGAATTCGTTTTGGTTTGCTTTGCAGTACTGTTCTTTGCTCTGAAATTGCTTAAATCGACTTTGGGGTAGAAGACGGTAAGTTAGAAATGAATGGGAAAATAATTGTCTGAATGAACGTTTTTAATCACTGATTCCGGTAGTTTCGACTTTTGTTTGATACCTATGGATGAACAACTATAATTTGATGTTTCATCTAAATGTAAAGTTGAATATGCCTGAAGTTGTATGTTCTGGAGTTGAAAGTTGTAATATACGAAAATATATTAAATTAAATTATAGCTTTTCCACTTCGGAATTTATGTAGAAATTAAATTTTCCTTTTGCTAATAATATTCACACTAACCAGTCAGTGTAACTGATATACATATCTCTGAATTGATATTTCCATTCCATTGTTTTGATTGTTCCTTGGTCGCAGAGATGATTTTTTGGACATATGTTTCATCAATGTGAATAAGCGCAGTAACCATTTTACGTTCAGCTTTCTCATGTCTAAATGTTGAGTTTAACCAGAACAATGTCTGCTAGTCCGCGCAATTTTAGTCGATGGTCTGGACTGTTGTAAACGAAGGTGCATTTTCCCCCAGAGTAAAACCTAGTTTCACTATGATATCGGTTGCAGTCAGATCTTTCTAACAAAAACATTGTGCGATATAAAGTGTGTATGATATAAAATCACGTCGTCAAAGTTTAAATTTACTCGTAAACGTTATTAGATTGGTAGTTTCTGCTATATTCGTTTTTTTCAAATAAAAAAAAAAAAAAACACAACTATCGCCATGTACGTCAGATTGGAAGAACAATGAGAAACTCCAGATAGAATTTGTCGGCTCTCTTGTGAGAAGTGTTTTTCAATTTTGACACCGAATTTTCTGCCCTAGAGTAAGAATCCTATGTTCTGAAAAGAGGAATTAGTATTCAGAACCAACACATTTAAAACAACGTCTTATGTTCACCACAACTAGTGTTGCCAATTTTCTATGGTTAAGCCTTGTTCGTATATGTGGAACTACCCTCGCCAGCTGCAGTTCCGTGGAATGAAATGACTTTAAGCCAAATTACTCTTCCGGGCGAATGATTTTAGGTGAGAAAGGAGAACTCATTCCTCCAATTTGGTAAGAGATGACAGGAGGCTGATTGACCTCCAGTTCTCGGAGAATGTAAGATGTTTATTAGGTTTCGATAAAACGATAATAATGGCTGATTTCCATGCATCTGGATACCTCCTCAGATGCAGTGTAAATATATGTTTGGTAGGTGTGTCAGACAACCGGTTTTAATGCTGCCCAACAAAAGTGAGTATGTTTTCCAAAAACCTGCATTTCTTTAAGATTAGGAGACCTTAACATTTCGACCTTTAAGGCTCAGATGTGATCGTTGCATTCTCAAATTTTGTCTCTGGGCAGTCTAGTGTATTGGTGGGCTTGACGTATTTTTTTGATGAGGCAGTAACGGCACAGTCGCCACAGAATCTTATCTCCAGGATGAATACGTTGCATAAAACTCTCCCAGTGTTAATTTTGATGTTCACATATCCTATTACGTCTTACGCTGGTAAGCCGGTTTGCTTTCCGCTTTATTTTAGGGTTGCCTAAACCTATAGCTCGTCTCCGCAGTTAATTTTTCCTCTGTATAAGTAACTTGATCGACTTATAGAATTTGTAAGAATTGTGTTTGCCCTTTACCAGAATTGTGAATGTCCTCTTTGGCTGGTTTCTGGGAAGACTTAGAAAGCTTTCCAGTTAGCGATTTTCTTTTCTCTTACAGGGCTATCAATGCAGACTTTGTCACTTGAAAGAGGACAGGTTTGTGGCTAGATGGCAGCTCGTTGAAGACGTTGATGTCCACATGGTATTTGAATACGTGTCAAATCTCTATATCTAAGGCGCAGCTGTTTGTAGGTTCGAAGTGCGTCGGCTCATCGGAAATATGTAGACTAGATTGTTTGTCTATGGTGAGCTTGTTTAGGTCGTTCCCGGCTTTGTTACTTTTGACAGAGGAAGACACGAGGAAGACTGTGCCTTCGTGATCGAAGAGTGTTTGATGATCTTGGACGAGCTCCTTACCTCACTCGAGAATTGGTTTTGGCCTTTTATAACAGTGGCTTCCATTCCTCTGGAGCCTGGGAGTGGGGACGAGACGGTGGTTGATGTTTCTTCTCACGTTGATATAGTGCTTCTTTCCCTCCAATCATTCTATCATTTCTTTATAGAATGTAGTTCGGGTTCTGAAGATTGTGGCCAGGCTTCAGGAATGTTTTCTGTAGGAGCATGATATCAATTTTTGAAATAAATCAAAAATTATATCAGATCGCTCTTTTTATGCAGTAGGGAATTTGTATTCCAACTACTGGGGCTCATTTGCGTTTGTTTTATGGGATGGCTGATGAAAGTCGGCCAAGCAACATTTTTTCAACAAATTTTGCCACTATTTTTTTTAGTTTTTCTTACATCAGGACCAAGAACTGGTTCATATGTTCGAGATACCATAGTTTTACTGAGTTTGGTTCATGGATTAGGGGGTTCAAATGGAAGCTTCGCTGGGGGAATGATAGAAACTTTAGGCAGTGGACTCGAATTCCCCCCTTGCAACTTGTGCAAATAATTTTCTCCAGTACTTTGGGTTTGACGGGCAGCTTACATAGCTCGCAGAATGCTCACCTTCACAGTAAGCGCACTATTTACAGTACAGTCTGAGAAGTAGGAGTGTTGGTAGAGAGGAAACGTCTACGTATTTCCGCACATTAAATTGAATTGTTTTGTTGTGGATTCATTGGAATCAGTATGACTGGTCGTGGTTAAAGATGGAAAATCATCATACGAAGGTGTTTCGCGATGAAATCCAGGGAATAACGAAGCCACCTATTCATTGTTTGGCTCGTAGCGGTTGTGTGAAGTTTATTTTTGATTTGATTTACCAAGAAACACGTGATTTGCTAAAAGTGTTCTAAGAAAATGTACTCGTATCGCTGAAGCCTACACTCAACATACAAACATGAATACATCCATGGTCGTAATGTATGCGTTGAATTGGCAAGGACGCATGCTATACGTCTTCGGAGGCTAAATAGTTTGCTCTACGTACCACAAAAGTAGGTTCTTCACGCACTTACCGACAATTTAAATGAATGCATCTATAGAAACCGCTAAATATTAGCATGTGCGTGGGGCGTAGGAAGAAAATAATACGATACAAAGAATAAAGTCATGTTGTTGTACCAGTAAATTTACGGTCATCGATAGATGAAAAATTACTGAAACAAACAAAGGTAAAACAGATAAGGTTTTTCATAAAGAAAAAAGTCCTTGTTGAAAGAAGAGATACCAAAATCTGCTAATCGAAATTTTTTCAGCAAAATTTGGCGGTTTGAGGAGAATTACGAGAAAAGAGTAGGTGGTCGAAGCGGGAGGAAAAAAATTAAAAAAGAAAGCGACAAATCAGGTCAAGTTAAATTAAGAAGAAGCACTGTCAAAATGATGAAACGTTTACATTACATATGCGAACAGAAGGCTAAAAACAAAATAAAAGACGAAAAATTCAGCAAGTAGATGGTGGTCTAGAAAGAGCTGTGAAAGAGTTGTGTTCAAAACAAATGTTGAATTAGCAAATCGAATTCGGAAATGGGGCGTAGGCATACTGATACAATTTTGAATTAGGTATAAAAACTTTCATTTCAACTTCAGTCTTTGTTTAACATATTTTTTTACATTGCCACAAGGTTTTGACTGTTATTTCTTTTGGGAAATATGAGCAACATGTCAATTTTTGTTTCACAATTAATTTGAAATGAGAGCATATAACTTCAATAAAGTACTGTCCACATAAACTGTCCACACAGCCACTTTATACCACGGTATAATTTTGTTTTCAATAAACCTAAGTTCACCAATGTTTCAACTATTCAAATTTTTTGATCGTTACCGAAATTTTATGATGGGATTACATAGCTCCAGCAAGAAAAACAAACTATATGAAACATGCTTTCTTAAAATTGAAATTGATGTCACTTCAAAGGCAATTCCATTAAATGAAATAATTCTCAAGTTCACATAACTTACAAAAAACATCCTTAAATTTTTATCGAAGATTGAAAATTCGGCCCTAAGACTTCAAATTTACGGCCATTTTACTACGTCATTCGTCCATATCCAGTTCTTTCGTTCTCTATTTCTTTCGTTTAACTTTTTCCAATGTTAACAAATGACTTTCCTGTTGAAAATTCATCTTAGCTCGCACCGAAATCAATCGCTCAACGCCTCAATACATTAATCAGAAATAGACCCCAATTTCGTCGGCTACTCATCCTTAAACGATATGCATGAACGTGAACCTCTCCGAAATTCGTGTATTATTTTTTATGTACCCAAGACACCAATTTTCGGGCTCGTTACTCGTTATCCTTTTCAATTTAGCGTAGAGCGAAAGATCACTTGAGTTCAGCTGTAAACTGAAACTGGAAGGACAATGGAACTAATTCAAACTCATTATCCTGTCGGTCGTTACGTTTATTTTGTCTTGTGCGGTGTAGACGAAAGATACTTGCACAAAGGAAATACATCCATATATGTAGCTCATAGAGTATATCTCAAGTCTGCGAAATGCTCTAATTTCTTGTAGCAGATGTGCCCAAAGGCATAATACAAAATGCTTGCAAGCATATCAACCCCGATGGAGCCGCCGCCAGAGAAACAGGGGCACTGACTTGTTAGCCTCGTGGTGCAAATGTCCATGGATTCGTAATTGAGGAATGGTTATTGGAAGGGTTGAAGTGCTTCCCTAATTCGAAATATTGAAATTAACATAATTTTGCACTTGAGGAGACAACGCTTTCCAATAGGATGTATTATTAAGTAGAGAGTAATGGATTTTAGCGTATCAGCATGGCTGCTTCTTTTTAGGGTTCGGAAGAACGTAGAGTAGGATAAACTCAAATTTAAGCTTACTTCAGCATTTCTAGCAAAACGAGAGAGATAAAACATTGGAATTCATCATTTTTAAGATTCAACAACATGGCGATTTTACCCTCAGACGATATATTTGTAGGAACATCCAACATTCATGCAGACTACAATTCTTTCGAAAACTCAAAACTTTCTTACCATTTCTATATCCGTGTGTCACTTTCTTCGAAATCAAGGAAGAATTTCGCACAACAGAATTCCACAACAATAACAGAAGTCTTATTCGGGGTTTACTTTTGTCCCGATGTCACAAAAAAAAAGTAATATTGCTGAGCCGGAGCAGATGCTATGCAGTTCGGAGGTATTTTTCAAGTCTTAAGGAAAAGTAACTATGGCACGCATCGAAAGAAAAGTCAAAGGCAGGTGTTTCGATCAAATCACTTGCAGTTGGCTTCGCTCGTTCGGGATTATCATCGAAATTACAATGACCGTGGACTCGTGCTCATATGAAGGCTCGACGGCTACGTTCTTTTGTTACACTTGGATGCATGCGCAGGTAGCAATTATTTTTTCATTATTATCGCAAGCAACAGCGACATCAGCTTCTGGAAGAACACTTGGCCATCTGCTCCAACTTCATAAGTCGTGTTTACTTTGTGTTCGCTGACACGCTGCATTGTATGCAGTTTTGATGTTGCTGCATTCGCCTTTGCCAGCGCATGCAAGAAAACAGAAAGTAAACAATTGTGAAATGCATACTGGATGGCGTGCCTTTGTCGTAGTACTGTACCAACTAAGATACGAGTTAGTGAGCACGTGGTCGCTGTCCATAGTTTGGGCTTGAGGCACGCACCTCGTACCACGTTCATCGCTATTCAATAGACCTTGGTCCCATGTTTCGGTATACGAAACGCTACCCGGATCACGTTTTTACTAATGCTCCTACAGAAATACATACATATAGTATGCCACGCGTTTTCAGGGCAAATCGGAATTTCTCTAAGATTTTAATTCAAGCGTTCATGTTTGTGTGCACGTAGCTAATCCATTTGAACGTGAGGCTTTCGGGTCCCCGTGCACTAAATGAACGTACGTGATTCTAGTTGAAGTTAACTGTAGGCAACTAAGAGCTGTTCTTCTACTTATATTAGAACGATGTAATTGATGCTAGAATTAAGGATCATTTGTTAGAAGTGCGCTTTCTGTCAAATTCAAATATTTTATTGAAGAATTTAGCTAATTCAACTTCATAGCCTAGTTAGTATAAACTTATGGGCCATCGATGTTGAAATGTTCGAGTGTACTTGCATTAAAAGTTATAATTATTTGAATGAAATGATTGAAATAAAATTCAGAAATGTATGCTATAATTTTACAGTATAATTAAAAGTGATATGCTAGTTAAAACTCAGCTCAACTTTAAGCAGGAAGTAATAAAATCTTTAGCGCATCAAAAATTATATATAGGTCAGGTGGTTACTAATTCTGAAATTTTCACTCAAATACAACAATTTTATTTTTTTGAGAAAGGTAAAAAATACTTTATGTTAAATATGCGTCATCGCTGCCTGTATATTTTTGCCATCTATTATTGAAATTGTGTATCCTTCTCAGAATAGTCGTTAGAATTTTTGAGGCTATTGAGATATTCAGCCTTTTTTGTCATTTTCGAGTGTATTGAAATTTTTTTGGAAAGGGCGAGAGACATCGATGGAAACAAGTGGTAATCCTAAAGAGCCAGAACTCGTGAGTACGAGGAGAGGGGCAAGAGTTCCCAACGAAGCACAGAAATCGTGTCTTTGACCTCTTTCACTGCATACGATAGGTCGTTCTCTTCCTGAAAAATCATTTTTCTGTCTTTCAGCCCAATTTGCACGCATCTCGATCAATTCATATTGCCGGTAATAAACAGTATAGACGGCTTCACTTGGTTTTACTTTAGATGGCAAACGCTACTCTTTTTTGATTCCACTGAATGCACAGGATTGTCTTCCGTCCAATGCGATTCGATTATTGTTGCTGATTGAACTGCTTTTCAGATTTTGTGTAAATGCTAAAGAGATTAGTATTGCATGTTGTTTCCAGGATGGGAACAACTATCGCTCGCTTCTATACACTAGGGTAGTATCCAATGTACAGGCCCATGCTGAAAATCCTAGCGAGTGAAGCGAAGTAGGCTAAAGAGAGTCTTCTCAGTACGAAATTAGATACGAAAGGTCACATAGGGCGACACAATTTTCATATCATTGGCCAACTCTCGAAGCTATAGGATACTGGAGCAAAAAAAATCAGGTAGCTCTTCCATAAAGCCGTAACACCGGCCGTTAAAGTTAGGACACAACCTTTCCTTCGGGTCGTCTTATTGATTTCCGGACACATTTCTATATCCTGCTCAATGCTTTTGCGCCTCTGCTGGAAAACTTTGTACACATGATACCTTATTTCCATCACAATGAGGAAATTGGTAGCACTAGCGATGGCTCTAGCATGCCTTTATTCATCGTTAAAGACGTTCAGTCGACAAATATAGATTCGATATAGACAGGGCAATGATATCATTTGGAAGATACATGTATTCAAAGCTCCTGGCCAGTCAGACGATGGCTAACTTGTCCATCGAAAAACAGAGCTTCATTAATGCTTGCGATACCCTCATCAATTCCGAAGGTGGAAAAGTTTGTGCCATCACGAAAGTAATTTCGTGGAGCTTTGGAGAAGTAATTAGTTGACTTTTCTGTAGGGTATGTCCTTCTATGAGCCACTTATACGTGCATGTGGCCCGCCTCAGTTTCTAAAATTGAACAGCCAGTCCAACCGAATCGAGGGAGGATGCTGAGATATTTCAAAATGTCTCGAATTCAATAATCTATTGCTATTTAGAGACTTTAAGGCCGCCTCTGACAGTAAATCCAGGGCATAATTTTACAAAGCCATGAGAGAATTTGGCATCCTCAATAAACGGACATTGCCAAGTCAAAATATCCGGAACTAGCCAAGCCAAAATACCCGGATTTCTATCCAAACCACTCAACACCTTCAATGGGCCCCAAATAGGGGAGAATTTGGCCTACCTATCTTCAATCTGCCCTTTGAGAAAGCTATCCGAGACTCTGGCATGTTAGCTGTCGTTACCTACTAGGGACTATTATCTAAGAACACCTAGAGTTGACCAGGATTGGACCACTTTCGAAGTAACGATAATACTGAAGAGAAATTTCGTTTCTTTTATCAACAACAAGGGCATAAAATAGAGAAGCCGACGATAATTTTCGAGCCCTTCATTTCTCAGTAACATTTTCCGTCGAAAAGTCCATCCATTTTTAACTTTCTTTTTCAATTTTCGTGGGCTTCCTAGCGTTTTGTTCATTTTTCCCATCGCTTTTTGACTGAAGAATTAATACCGGAGTCAGTCTCTCGGCGAGTCATTCTGAGCATAGTCAAGGGTAAGAGTCTAAATAACGTGATTGCCTGCTCTGTGGGCGTTATTTTTTGGATGCCTTGAAACTTTGTTGGTTTTCACTAAGTGGGAAAGGAATTCGAGTCATCGATTTTCCCGATGAGATTTTGGGTTTAGAATTAAGCCGATCTTTACTACGGCAAATTTATAACACAAACACAAAAATACACAAAAATTTACCTTTTCAGCAGTCATTTTTCTGATTGTAATGTACATTTTTTGATTGAATTTAATTCATTTTTAATAAATCACATTACAAAAAAACGTAGTAAGTTTTAGCTTTTACCTATATTATTTACTTCTCAGCATTCAAACGTAACTTTACCTTGCATACAATTTCAATTATGTCACCAACCATGTCCCGATTTCTCTGTTAATTGCATAGTAATCTGAGGCAGCCAGTTGCATTGCACAAAACAAACCAAAACAAAAACACCATAACAGCATGAAAAACATCGGCGCAAAAGCAAGCGTGTAGGCAAGAGAAAAACGCATTGGTAAAACAACAATTTTCTCTCTCTGCTATGCTTTATCTCTATCCATGCGACTATCTATATGCAACAACAAGATTTTCCGAAGGTTTGTTTTGAAGCCAGACTGAATCCGGCTTAGCTAAACTAAGCGCACCCAACTAACTAAAGGTTCAGTTAGCGAACGTGCGTCGCGTCCGTCGCGTCCGCTGCGTTTTATGACCGGACGCATCGATGATCTTTGAGAGTGCGTCGCGTCCGCTCCGTCTGTCAAAGGCAATGGTGGTCAGTTTTTATTTTCGTGGTGTAAAATTCATATTCGAACGCGGGAGTAGTTTGAGCTGTTTTGTAATTTGTTGGTTAGTAGCTAAACGTATGAAAGAAGCAATGTTTCATCTTAATTGCACAGTACGTATTGCATATTCAGACATTTTTTTTCTACTGCAAACGAAATATGTTGGCAGTCATAGGTGGACATTGGTATTTTACAAAAAATATTGATAAATTTTTATTTATCTGGAATTATTCATCCACCAGGGGAAAAGAGATGGCATTCAATATTAATACAATGACTACATAATTAATTTAGTATGGTGCAATAACGTAAACACTTGTTTTACATTTCTACTCGGATGTTTGGTTTCGGAGTCAACAAAATTTCGAACTATAATAAATTACAGCTACTATTATTTTTGTCGCGTTATTTTCAAGCTTGCTATTTATAAAGTTCTCACTGAAGCAACAGTTGCGAAGATAAATGAAAGACAAGCTAATTTAATGCAGACATCAATTTAATCGGTTCAACAAACGTTGACTGTTTTTTGAACGATCGGTAAATTAACATTATTTTACCAGATATATTTATAACTATAAAATACGCTAATTAACAAGTTCTACAGCATCAACATTCGATTAATTAAATATTTCAGGAAAATGATTTATCTATTCCACAAAACATTTTGAAAATATATTCACCTTGAAAAATTCATAGCTGACAGAATGCCTTGCAAAACACTCACCACTCATTCTAAACTCACCTTTCTCTCTCTCGACGCGTCCGAAGATGAAATTTGATCATCTCTTGCGCTCCGTCGCGTCCGACGCACCGGTTGGATAACTATCGCTGCGTCTTCCAATGTAAAGTATATGGAAACTGAGAAATTCAACTCAGTCGGAGCGGACGCGACGGACGCGACGCAGGTTCGCTAACTGAACCTTAAGCTGGCAAACCGCCAGTCTGTTCGTCTGTCTGTGAAATAAAAACACTGATGGCCGCCATGCGGCCTTTTCATTGCGTAATTTTACTTTTGCGGAATTGTTGTTTTGCTACCAAACCGCTCGGTTTGTTTATGTCTTGGCTTTTCCCAGCCATATCGCTTTGTTATTGTGCGATTTCTTTTGAAGCGAAACTCAAGCTGCACTCGACATATTTCCTTGTGTATCTACATATGCATGTATCTGCAATTTGCGCGGTACAAAGTCTACTTTTGCTACCCGAGTATTCAGCTGAGCCAGGTGAGCAGAGGCAGTATCAAATGTTCACAACTCAAGTGTTTTGTTGAATCGTGCAACTGACGACGACTTCAACATCCAGACCCCCTCGCGCAAACAGCTACATGCCATCGATTCAAAACATATTCCCAGCAGACGATTCAATGCCGAATAGCGAAATAGCATTGCTAGCAATAACGCAATCAAAATAATAACAAACCAGCTAGTAAACAACATGCAACTGAAAAGATTGCTGCGACTTAGCAAAAACAAAACATCGCTCAGATATTGGCTTGGGAAAGTAGCGCAAGCATAGTTTGGTCTGAACGTTGGACGCTCAGCGTTTCTCAGCCAGCTGTTTGCTTCGGGTGTTCCATCATCTTCTCTTCGTACGCCTCGGAGCGGCATCGAACAGCTCTGCGGCGATTTATTATGGAAGAGGAAGGTGATCCATTGCTGCATCTTCGGTGTTAGCAAGCGGGATTTGTTTATCTTCGGATTGCCTAATGAGGAAACCGAAATATCATCAAAAGCTATCTCGTCTAATTTGCGAGTCTACGGTTTGTTTTTGCTGAAGGCGGCGAAACTGAACCCAGAAACAGTGAAAACCGTTCTTCACTTTTCGCACAGCGCGAACACGAGTACATTACTTGCCCTACTTTTCGTACATAGCGTTGTCTCTATTAGATGCTGCACGGTGGTAATTGCTGCGGAAACGCCAAAGACTTCTTCAGAGATGACCAAGCCGTTAGACTATTCGGAAAGTTCAAATGGACATGTGTGTCAGAGTACAAGTGCTCCAGATACGTATTAAAAATAGCGAGAGCTTGATAAAAATAGCAACCATATGCCGGAGCTGTATAACCGTAGAAAAAGCTGCAACAACAGCATCAGGTCCACGACCAAGGCAGATAGCACCTTGAGTGATTCAATCAAATGCATCGCTAGTCTCTGAATGATCGAGCTTTGTTTGTTTCGGATCTATTTTTAGTACCAGGAGGTTGTGAGTGTGGCTGCAATGAGTAGGAAAAGTGAGGCGAGTAGCAAACAAAATATTGGCTGGTACCATAAATTGCTAGATTTCTCGCACATTGTTCGACTTGCGAAAGGCCAAACATTTGATCGTTGTTAGTTTTAAGTCTCTTCGACTTGCACGAAACGCTGATAGACGACGATGTACGGTTTAGAAATGAACATTTCAAAACACATTTTCCCGTTTTGTTTGGCTTGATGTCTCATGTTGTTTCGCAGGTTTCTAAATCAGCATGAATCAAACGTTTGAAACGTTACTCGAAATAACAACCAGCTGGCTATCAAGCAGAAGTCGACAAAATACCTTGCAAAACTTGCATCTGGTTCCAACAGACATTCCAATCCATCTAAAGCTGCATAGCAGCAAACAAACATCGATGTTTTGCAGATGCGAAATGCAGAAACGCAATGCTACCCACCAAGGCTGTTTCTGCGATGAATTTTTCTATGCACAGGTATGGAAATCGAGTACGCCGTTAAATTAATACTTGTGATGTGATTGTAGATTGTTTGTTACTTTACTGGCCCCGTACACGCAACACAATAAATGTTTTCGTCTTATTTTTTTATTTTTAGTTTAGTTTCTGGTTGCTACTGCAAGTTGAATTCAATATTTCATCGGTGACAACTTCATGTCAACAGAAACAAGACGGACTTGGAGGACTTCTACTGATAGCATTTCAAAGACAACAACGACAATTAAGATTAAATGCGAAAATAACTCGATTCGTGAAATACATTGCTAATTTTAGAATTTGACCTTCCTCACACAGAAGTTCTCGTAGTAGTTTGCTCGCTTGCTTGCTAGCTTATTTGCTGTGTTTTTATCGTAAACGCTTTTAGTTGAACAGCAATAGTTCACTACAAGTTTATTTTAGATATTCTGAGATAGTAGTTTGTCACATATGTGTGAATCAGATAGTTAACGAAACAGTAAATTGCGAGCTTATTCTGATCGCACTATCATTGCTTCAAGTTAATTTTAGAAACGTTGGGTTTATTCGGTTTTCATTTGTTTGGTATGCATGAAGCAAGTTCGATCAGTAAAAATAACAGATTGTAAATTTCCAACAGGTTTTACTATTTTTGCTATTATGTTATAACCAATTTTTACTATTTGGTCGAAGATTTAAAAAACAATAATATTTAAATATCGTCATGAGTATTGATTGCATATTTTCGCAATGAAACGAAAAATGTCAGTTTGAGAACAATTTTATAAGGCGCGGTTTAATGTTACGAAGAAGTTATTTCGAAAAAACAAAGATAAAATGAAAATGACTAGAAAATGCATGATTACTGATCGCACTGCAGCTTTTTGATTAGTTCTTCATCAAAAGGTTCTGCATCTTACTGCACTGAGAAAACACATGGCGCCAGACGCCATAATTTATAGACTTCTGGCGCCATGTACATAGTCGATTTAGGGATTGTGATAAAATATAGCGCCACACGCCATAATACATGGCGAAAAGTATATAGGCCTACACGCCATGTACTATAGTCTTCCACGCCATGTACATGGCGTGGCGGACTATATTACATGGCGTGGAGAACTATAGTGCATGGCGTGGAGAGCTATAACACATGGCGTGGAGGACTATACTGTATGGCGTGGAGGACTATAGCACATGGCGTGGAGGACTATAGTACATGGCGTGGAGGACTATACTGTATGGCGTGGAGGACTATACTGTATGGCGTAGAGGACTATACTGTATGGTGTAGAGGACTATAGTACATGGCGTGGAGGACTATAGTACATGGCGTGGAGGACTATAGTACATGGCGTGGATGACTATAGTACATGGCGTGGAGGACTATAGTACATGGCGTGGAAGACTATAGTACTATAGACTATAGGTCTGTTTCCGTACTTGAATCTATTATAATATATTAAAATAGATTCGCAGCAAGTCGTTTCCGTACTTTTGCTGCAAGCCAAATACAAGCCAAATTTTGTAGCAAAAATAAGCCAGCTGCCAAATTCTGTTACTGCTGCAGTTTGCTGAAGTACGGAAACAGACCTTATAATACATTGAAGAAGCAAATCAGTCAAAACAGTGCTACTTACCATAAATGAGCACACGAAGAAGTCACTTGCTTGCAATAACCAGGCGCTGGCTGCATTTAGAGTCGCCGAAGGAGCCATTCAATAATATGCGCCCTTAGCCGATTGAGAATGTTGTCGATCTATCGACGATACTCAAGTATCATATCGAGTTATAATTGGAGTGCCATGAACCATATTACATGGCTCATGGCACTATGTAATATGGCGTCTGGGGCCATAATTTCTGCGCCATGTAATTATGGCGCTGGGAGCTATACTGCATGGCTCAGGGCACTATGTGCATAGCGTGTAGCACCATAAATGCTGCGCCATGTAACATGGGACCACGCGCTATGTAGATTCTGAGATTATGGCGCTGGGAGCCATATTGCATGGCTCAGAGTACTATGTACATGGCGTATGGGACCATAAATAATGCGCTATGTTACATGGCTCTGGGCGCTATGTGGATTTTTTTCAGTGTGTAAACTGTACTTTAATGATAATCTGAAACGGAGAAATTCAAGAGTCATAGCGCAACAGCACAGAGTTGGGTGTGTACACCGTGCTAAGAAAGCCAAGCTCGTTAAGCGAACTATATGAATGAAATTTTTTTTAGCAAAACAGGAACAACCGCATATCGAAGGAGAGATTTAAGAAAAAAAATTCTCAGGCGAAAAATAAGAAAACTAAGAAAACTGCTTAAAAAGAGAAAGAGGCGACAGCCATTAATCATGAAACCTACAATTTTTCACGGGCAACTTTGAAATGCATAGATTTGCACATGCTGATAGTTAGGAAAGCCCGGAGAATGAACCAATGGCATCAGTTAAAAGCTTTACGTTCCGTTCGGTCGTGTCAAAAAGTCTTCCCACAACTTCTCGGTTTTTCACGTATTTCGGGTATTCTTTCGGCTTAGTGAAAGTTTTCACCAGCCCCTTACCTATTTACGTGTAGTTGCCCTTAATAGTGCAAGTGTGCGGAAGCTTTAATTCCTAAGACATATTTCTATAATTTTCATTTGTAAACGGTTCCTGTTGCTGTTTACTACATACCAATTTGATGCGCTTTCAACTTATTGGTGGTGTGAATCTGTGCTCATATGACCGTTCGGCTCGTGTGTCACTTAGACAAGACAGTTTCCAGTATCACAAAGCCGATGGCGGAGGCGTTTTAATTGCTATCGATAACACTCTTTGTGGAACACTCTGTGCCAAATTTGTTCCTTCTCCTCCTGCTGAGTGTATTGTTGTACGTGTTATCCTCTCCCCATCTTCTGATCTACTGGTCTGCTGTGTTTATATCCCTTGTAATTTGCCTGTCACTGCATATGAACGTTTTTACGCTGAGCTTTCAAGTTTCATCTTTTCTCGGTTTCCTTCAACTCCCTTCTTAATTTTAGGCGTCTTTAACATGCCCACTGTGGAGTGGGATACCAATAACTTCAGTTTAACTTCCTATAGCCACCTCTCTGTTGCGACATCTTCCTTCCGTTCACTTTGTTCTTGTTCCCAAATTAACCACCTTCGTAACACTAATAATAGAATCCTCGATCTAGTCCTTACTAGCATTTTCTTACATTCCCTTATTCTCTCTCCTGCTCCTTTTGCATATGTGCAACCTGATCCTCATTACCCTCCTCTCCTGCTTGATGTTGACCTTAACTTCCAGGTAAGGAGTCAATGTCCTTCTTTTCAGCTTTACAATTTCTTTAAAGCTGACTTTCAAAAAATGTCCTCTGAAATCAATCTTATTAATTGATTTTCATTTTTCAAATGATTGGATGTTGATTGTTCATTGTCCAAGTTCTACTCTTTCTTTTCTAACCTTATCTTTCGTTTTACTCCCATTAAACGTCCTCTCAAACCTAACGATGTCCCTTGGTTCACATTGAAAGTCTCTAATGCTCTTAAAGCTAAGGGAAAAGCTCGTCAAAAGCTGAAGAAGACGGATTCACCCACTGACCTTCAGGAATTCCGTAGTTTGCGTTCTGACGCTAAAAAAGTGCTCAAGCAGGCTATGCGTGATTACTTTTCAAACATCGAGGATTCAATCTGTTCTAATCACTTCAAATCCTTTTGGTCCTACATCCGTTCCCTCAAATCTAACTCTTCAGTTGATGATTCTATGTCTCTTGGCGATGCTACTGCTTCCACTCCTCAGGCTATTTGTGATTTGTTTGCTGCCTTTTTTCTTCCTTCTTTAAAAAAAACCCACTGAATACCTCGGTAGCTCCCACTTTCTCCCGTACCTCTCCTGAATTATCTATGTTTAGTACCAATCCTTGGGAAGTTGAAATCCTTTTGCATACCATAAATTCTAATGCCAGTTCCGGTCCTGATGGTATTCCTAATATCCTTGTTAAATCCCTCTCATCATCGCTCTGTGCTCAACAAGGCTTGGATCTTACAATGCCTATCTTACAAAACTTTGAAAGCAACATCTCCGCAGCATCATATATGTTGATGGAAATGCTTAGTGCTTGCAACAATTTACCAGCACTGCAACCGAAATACTACCACAACTACTTCATGTCAAAATCAGTTTACTGTATGAATTTTGTTTTGATCCGATGACTGCATCGAAAGTTACAGGTTAAAGTTACAGTTTCCAAACGAAAAAAAAAGTTACAGTTTCCAAACGAAAAATTTCCAAAGCTTGGAAAATTTGAACATTGGTTATTTGTTTTCATTATAGATGTTCTCCAGATGAATATTTATGGTTAGCATCAGTTGTTGCGATAATAACGAAAATGTCTGATGCTGGCAGCCCTTTGCTAGCACCAAAACCAAAAGTATACCAAACTTGCCTCACGATGAAGCCGATCCGCACTGTGATTTTCGCTTTGATCCGATAACCGTGTTAGAAGTCATAGGAATAAAAAGCAACTTTGAATTACCATCCACTTAATTTATTTACTTTTCAATTTATTACTATTTGAAAACTTAATGATAACATGGTAGCTTAAACACAACGACAAAAATAATACAAATGACAAGAAATTAAAAAACTTGGGAGACCTATCTAAATTTTTCAACCAAATTCCCATCAAACTTGACTTACCAGATCCATCTAATATATGAATTTTGTCTCGATTTCATAACTGCACTGGAAGTTATAGGATAAAAGCTTTTTTTTTGCTGATCAAATTTTCAAGATACAATAGACAAAAAATTAACAAATTTCCTAACCCAATTTCCATCAAGTTTGCATGAATTTTACGAAAATCTAGTAATTGGTTCGGAATTTATAAGGCAAAATGCAATTTTTTTTCTTAATGATTTTTTTTTCTTCATTCTTAATGAATAACGATGACATCAAGAGATGGGGAAATCAAAAAATGCCGTGATTCAAAAGACACTTACCATTCACACTTATTTTGGGCGATGAACAACAAGAATTTGACAAGAGGGCCCGGTAGCTCTGCTCGCTAAGGCGTCAGGCCGAAAAGCGGCGTGCTACGGGGCCTGCGGGTTCGAATCCCGCCAGTGCCATGGTTGTAAATGTGAATGCATGTAATTGGCTATGAGGGTGGCAAATGGGCCCAAACTGGCGGCCTTATGCTGGAAAAAAAGTGTAACCTAACAACCGATCATACATATGCGAAATTTATATTGGTGGATGTTGTGGGACCCATTAGAGGTGATTGACCACAAAAGTTCCGGCAAAAATTTCGCTGTAGCTGGAATGTCGTTATCGTTCGGAAATGGAGTGAAACTTTTTTTCAATCGGACCGGGTAAGCGATGGTGCTGAACCAGACTCGTCATATAAAAAAATAAATATCGAGCTGCGTTCTTGCAGCGTCAAAAGATGGTCTTTTTGGAATTAAATATTTGGTGTCAAAGCTATCGAATTAGAACGGAACAAGGAAAAGTCGGACGATCGAAATGAAGTGAAATCTATGAATACAGAGAAACGGAAACGAGTACGACTGAAATACGAACGTGGAAAAAGGGCCCTAGCGAGAGAATGATTCGGGTGCTGTAACTTTTTGCGTTGGACCCAGACCGGTTAGATAGAGTATTAGATTCAACTGCATTTTTGTCGTTGTGATAATAGGAGTACTACTGCGCCAAACGTATTTTTATTACAGATCTAATTATTTGAATTAATTATATTGGAATTGTAAATAACGGCCGCGGTGTTCGTACTGATATTGTTGAATATGTTGAGTTTTCATGAAAATCAAGTAGAATTGTGAATAACTCGCTACTTTCTTGCTTGGAACCGGCCTTAAAATGTAGTTATAAGGAATTTGAAGCGATTGGCGTCTAACGCACTCCCTAGTTCTCCTGAGTGAAAGCTATCCAAAACTATTGCTCCTAGGTATCGACAAACACGTTTGTAAGAATAACGATACTTTGCTGCATTGTAGAACCCTCTAACGACCAAAGAGTCAAAATAGGAACGAAAAAAACGAAAAATTTATTGAAAGTTTTTTGAAAAATACATGAATATTCACTTAAGATTGAAAATAAGAAAGTAGCGAGACCATCTTTTCAAGATCTGCAAAACTTCTAGAGCTTTCTTTTAAATGGCTATTAAATACAAAAAAAAAATCTTTATCTAGGCAAACAAATAAGTGAAAAACAAAATCCATTTATACAACCGATTATATCTTCTGCACTACCAGGACGTACAGTTGAGTAGGTACATAATTAGAGCGGTATTGTTGCTAGAGATAAATATAGATCATTGCGATTAGTATGCTAATCAGCTCTTGGTCGGATGAAAAACAACAATCACAATTTGAAATTCGTGCGCTGACAATGTGGCTTCTGTAGCTCTCAGTAGAAATGTTCATCTTGATTAGAGGAAATATGCATAATGATCAACTGAAGATCTTTGAGATGGATCCACCTCGCTTCATGGGGATTTGGTGAATTTTCCTTGCAAATAGTTTTCATTGATTTCAGGTCACGCAAACGTTTTTGCCGGCAAAAGGTTACAAGAAAAAAATCTTTAACCATTCTACGACAGCAGGAATTTTAGTGAATTTAAAGTTACCGCTTTATTTCTGTAAAATCCAGATATTTGAAAAAAGTAGTGTAGAAAATTGAAATCGCTTGGTTTCAAGCTAGGTAATGATATTTTGGCGCCAAGTACCTAAAAGTAGGTAAAGAAAATTTGTAAAATAAGTTCCCACAAAGTCACCAGATCATGATGAAGTTTAAACGGCATATTGATAGATATAGCAAATACAACTATAACGTTTTGGTTAATGATTGGCAACTCTGTAGCTAGAACAGTTACGTCACCAGATATCCTACAAATTATCGAATCTACTGAAGAGTTTTGTCTTTTTTCTCAACGTTTTGCCCTCAAAATTTTTTTTCTCTTTAGGGAAGAGAGTCGCAAAAAAACATTTAGATACAATCCAAACAATTGTTTTATTCACTGTTTCCCTCAGTAGACAGTCGCCATAAAAAATCGTCGCGACATGCAATCAAATCAATTAATACCGTCCAAATAGACACAAAGTTCTTCCGAAATAAATCACGACGAACCCTCGAAAAGCGACTGTAATACTTAAGAGCGATTAAGAAATGTCAAGAGCCTCTTCCCCAAAAACCCAACGAAAGACAACAATTTTATTTTATTCAAGAGTCCAATCACCCTGAAAGTGAAAGACCGTCTACTCGATTCTAGATGCAACACAAGCGATTCAAACTCCCGCCATACCATACTGCATGCTCACAGAAACATAATGCACACTATTTATATTTACACAGTCGAGCGTAGCTGTATTCAAATTTTCCCGCCAGTTCTTGAACTATAAACCGACCGACTCGACGACAACATGTTGAAAAGCAAAAGCAAATCCAAATAAAAAGTAATGCAGTCAGTCGGGTGTTAAAAAGTGAATTAAAATGCAGAGTAAATGAAGTGGGCAAGGAAGCAAGCTAGCTAGCAAGTTAGTCCACAATATGCAATAACAGTGTTGATGGTTACTGAAATATTCAATGTTTACTATGTACATGGTGAAGTTGGAATAAACGAAACTAAAACGAATCCGGGGTCAGAAGAGCGCCTTGCTTAACAACCCTTAACCTTTATTGAGTACGAGGCCATGTAATTAAGAAGATGAAAATAAAAATAACGACAAATGTGCATTAAAATATGCATTTATGCTACTTCTTGACATGTCATTTAATGAAAAGCGAGAATTTCATAAACTCGACAGCATGATTTCGTTTAGACAAGCTTGTGCATACTTCACAGAAAACTGAATGAGTAGAAATGTTACTACAATTATTGATTTTTTATTAACCTAAATTCATCAGCCTGGAACTAACGTAGATTGTTGAATTAAGAAACACAGACAATTTGATTGGCTATTTATGGTTGATATTTAGGACTCTTATAGGAAAAAGTAGCAACATTAGCTATGTGGATCGTATCGGGGTTGGAAGATAAAATCTATAGGATTGCATTATTGATAAAATGCATAGGATTGAACAAGCTATCAATTATTTAATATAAAGTTCTTTGATAATTGTTTTATTCTTAACTGCCGGTTGTTTCGTTTAAAAAAAAATATTCGAATGCAGTCACTGAATAAATTAACACACAGCAAGTTTGCCAGTGGCTGTCACGACAATATGATTTACAATTCGAAGCTTAAGTTCATAGAACATTCTCAAATAAAAACCAGAGTATCAAATTTTAACTAAAAACACCTTTCGCATAGAAAAAAACTTGGCTAATTTTATCCAGCTTTTAAATATAGCTTCTTAAATAAGAAACAACAACAATATTGTCGGAGTTTTTTTTATGAGCTGGAATAAAAATGCTTATTTCTTATGTTTTCTTCTATGTTAATTTTGCGAAAACAAGTTGCCAATCTAAACCCTTTTCGCAACTATAAGAGTAGCACAAGCATGTGCATGGTATTTATTTTAATCAAGTAACTCAAGAATCAACTCAATCACCCCTTGTCACTTGAAAAGTTGTAAACTTCACACACCACGCACGACATGAAAGATTCAGACACATCCATTCCAATGTGTGACAGTAATGCATGGAAAAACAATTGTGGCGCGAGTCGCGGCATATGTTGTCCGCGTGCTTGAATTATTTTCCAGCAATACAAATGTTTAGAGAACCCATACGTTCCGTCACATATCCCTAAATTGCTTTCAACACCTCATAAATATTAGTCAACACTCAGTACTATATAGACACTTGGTATAATAGCGGAAGGGATTACATGCACAATATGTCGCATTCGGGCTTGCAGGCGTATTACGAGTATTGCATTTCGGAAAATGTATGTAAGTTTTCTATGAAACAAGGATAAACCAGAAAATAGTTGAAATCGGCTACACGCAGTGAGGTTTTATACAAGGCAATATAATGGTTATTTTACGATGGTGAAAAATCACTTAAGGACCCTAAACAGAAATTGAATTTGAAATAATGCCATCGATTGTAATATTCATAATAATGCAATCGATTGCAATAAAGTTTGGTATTATCGACATTTGATTGATTGGTTCATGTTCTATTGACACTGGCTCTTACGAATTTGATTATAAGCCATTTTCACTGCTCTTACGGCTCCTTCTTGCGCCTCAGATGTAACTCCTATGCAAAAGCTATACTTCGCAAATTGTTTGCATTGCGGACTGGTTGTTTCGTTTTTTTTTGTTTCGTAGCCCGTAAATTGCTTCTTATTTGATTTCATTTATTTATTAGAGGAATCTAATTTTTACGAAGTTGCGTTGAAACATTATTTAGAATGTGACAATATTGATTTCAATGAAATAAATAAAATATGTTAAAAGAAGACTTGGACAAAAGTTAATTCAAGTAAATAAGCGAAAGTAATGAAAATAGTATGCGAAAATAATGGATATGGAACTAAGCTGCTACATAAAGTTCAAAAGAGGGGTAAATTAAAATCGAAAAATGCCTTTAGATAGTGCGATTGTCTTGCGCCCAATGTGGTCGAATTTCAATACAATAAAAAAATTTTCCTTTGATATATAGCAAAAGCACTACCCGATGCAACTTGTAACGCGGTAATTGAATTATTGTACATTTATTAGATTATGTACAATTATTAGATAGTTACGGGGCATAATTTTCAACACCATCAAATAAATTAAGATTAATTAAATGGTCGAACTGGCTAAGCGAAGTGAACGATGACTTGCGTTCAAAATATTATTTTATAGGAAGTGTGAACGTCGAGCTAAGAACAAAAGTTAAACTGCAAGTTTCCTCATCAGCAAGGACTCTTCCGCTTCCGTTTGTTATAAAAACTTCCACAAAATTTCAGATCTCTAGGATCTCATAGCAAATACTTCACACAAATAAAAGCCACTAAAGATAATTTGACTGAAGTGGAAAAATGTTTTGTTGGACAGTTACGAGCTTCAATAACAAAACTAGATCAACGCTTGCACCATTTCACCGATTTACCATTCACTTCAAAATCCAATGAGTGTATCAATTGGTCGACTCTATGCACATAATTTTCACTATAACTAGGTGAATTTCCAAATTTCTGAAACTCCACACATCTTACATCTATTTTTAAAAGTGGTGTTAAATGATCAGTCGATAACTATTTTATCCGTTACTTCTCAACTCAGTGAGAAGCTATAACAACAACATGGATTTTGTAAGTTTCCACCAATCTCATGATCCTCGTTTCTCGTAAATCGAAAGAAGAAACCAAATTGATACGATCCACATGGACTTTAGTAAGATTTTCGACCGAGTACACCGAGTACATGTTTGAACTTTGTATATCTGGGTTCCTACTTAATTGATTTTAATTTTTTTTAAAATTTTGCGATCGATCTCAGTTCGTAAAACTTCAAGGTCGTTTATCGAAAAGAGACTACATTTTCTGGAGTAGCGCAAAGCAGAGTTCTAGGCCCTGTGCTCTTTGATATTATATATTAAGTTCAAAAAAAAGTAGGTTACCAATAAATGGCAACACATATTTATTTAATATTTTAAATAAAAAAAATATGATATACCCTTTGGTGCGGCCTCTACTTCTGCGCACATACAAAAACTGGAACCCAGTTTTTGAGCTGCACAATGATAAATTCACATCAGCTCTGAAGTAATTTTTGCTTTTCGCCTTGAAGGACTTCTATAATTCGAAAGATTTTCATTAACATCTATCTTGCAACCACAGACTAAATCTCCTTCATTTAATGCCAATTTAATCTAGAAGAACATCACTAAGCGCTAGTTTTACCTTTGACATCATAAGTGATGGCATAAATGTATCAAATACATCCCTTATAAAATTAATTTTAATAAATTTATTTTAATTTCTCTAGCTTTCGAAACCAAATATTTTAACTAAATGACCCATTTTCCTTTAGAAGCAAAATATATTTCAATTTCTTCAGTGTGTATCGGCTAATCAAATAGACACTGAAAACGAGGGCTCATGTGCGCTCGAAATATCGATATCTGTCAAAAAATTAAAATATATCTAGTTTGTAAAGAAAAACTGGTTTCTACTTAAACATATTTACTTTCCAAATAAGGCGTATTCGACTAGGCCAGTAAATCTGGTTAAGTTATATCAGCATCACGCTACTTATGACCATAACACTCAAAATATATTAGAACACTCAAAATCAATTATTAAATACATAACATTTAATTATATTTAATATCCTATTTCATCTTATTTCCATCCTACTAGCCTAAAAAAAAAAATAATAAAGAAAAAATAAAGTAACGTAAAAATGATAAAATTTAGGGAATATTGTTTTCAAATCACATATAACTTCGAAAAACCGTCCAATTTGAGTTTTGTTTGAAATTAGTATTTATACCGCATTTTCGGCTTGATTTGTATGATGCATTACTTGGTAAGAAAATAAATAACTAAATACGTATATAAGTTATAAAATTTCCTGAAATGGAAGAGTTCTTATTTGATGCCGGCTTCTTTATACAGTATACAAGTGCTTATTTAATATTCTTACTGTAAAAAAATCTATTAATTCAATAGAAAAAAAAATCAAAATGTCACTACTAATCATTATGATCCTTGCAATTATAGAAAAAAAACCCATCAGAATTACCTGATTTTCGCAGCTAGAGCGCGTTTTCTGACTGAAACCAAGCCCCCGGAACAACATAGCCATTTTTGCTAGAAATGGGTTTGTTACTCGCGGACGGCAACGATGTTTCATTGAATTCGATGAATCGTTCGGATGAGAAGTGTAGTTTTGCTCAAGCTGTAGCGGAAAGTCCTGCCCATCTGCTGCAAATGTTATTGATCGGGTAAGCTGTACTTGGTGTGATGAATGAGATGATGTCCCCAAGCGCATGATCACTACAATTTTTTTAAAACTGTATACACTCCATTCACATGTTCTATGCGACGGGCGTGTTTGTTACTTTTCGTTCAGTCAATTTACTTGTGTACAGCGAAATATTTACTATATTTACTAATAATGCTTTCCACTTTCGAACACTTCCATACACAAGTCAATGGGAAACGTTTTTCTATTCAGGCTCCAATATAATTTACCTATTTCACTCAAAGCACTCGATACCACAGCAAGTTCGTCATATGAAAATCATTTAATTTAATAAACTTTGCTACTATCTTTTATTAACATAGTAGAATAGCTTCGCACGCCGCACATGATTCACGTATGAAAATACACGGGTTCAATTGTGACATATAAATCTGCAATTCTACTATGTGGGCTAACGATTTTCCGATTACTATACGCCTGGAACTCTTGGGCGGGCGATATCGAAAACAAGGTGGTGGCTTGACTAAAATTCACTTTTATTCTACGTGAACACACTATTGAGGTGGATTAAGGAAAACATGATCGCTAGTAGGTTACAACTCGACCATCTTTTGACGAAGCCTTTTTCTTACAACTTCCAGACGGAGTGAAATATCGACATAAACTAAACACCGAGAAGGACTTTTAAGAGTGCAAAACTATGGTTCTTCAACGGTTCGCGCTCGAAAAAGCATCAGAGTCCCAGCATCCAGTTGCATAAGGTACTTTAATGGTAGGAGAATATGGGGCTAGTCGTTGACATTTTTCAGAATGGACTGCATCAATGTGCTTCAATTTAGGCCGGCAGGAGTAGCAAGTCAACACTATATTAAGGAAATCGTTTGGAAGTCAAATTCAACGTTTATTTATGCCAAAGGTAGAAGGCAAACAGTGATAAACATTGAAACACCAGCTAGTTATTTTTTGAAATCACTATCTGCATATTATTTTCCAACCATCGGTTAGTGAGCTCTCACTAAGTGCAAAACTATTCGCAAACCGTGATTTCCTCTATTGCAACTATTATCAACAGTTCGTTGTAGTAGAAAAGTCAGGCATCTGCAACCCACTACGCTGGCACTGCAAGATAGTTTCAGGCGAACAGGATTCATACATAGCCCGGGACAAGTGTGAGTAGTGAAATTAGGTTATCTGTCGTAGACTTTTGCTCGTACTACGGAGCTTACGATTTCTCACGACATCATTGCTCCAACTACGAGGCGAATTGCTTGCTTGGAATGCAATCAGCAGTGGGGGCTGTACCCTTTCACCCAGCATATTCATACTTTTTAACAAGCGCAGCGCGCCAAATTGCTAGGCTCTCTTGCAAGGCTACAACCCAATCCATACATGATAGTAGAAATCGTAGTAGAAACTTCGTTTCGTGTCGCAGCTTTTCGCGGATGTTCGCTTACCAACCAAATGGGTGTAACTGCTGTGTATACTCAACACTATGGCACGTTTCTTATCCTTTTTACGACTGCTATTTCATAGCGTCTACGAAGTGCAATACGAAACTGCATATAGTGTATACCTAGCAGAAATGGATCGATAGAAGCTGGGTTGGGCTGAACTGGGATGCATAAAGTTTGCAGTCGAAGCGCTCGGGCAGCAGAAATCGTAACTGTATATGTAGTATATTCTATACTACAAACAAGCAGACTACTTATATGTTTCAAACGATATTTATGTTTGGCAAAGTTTTCACATGGCTGCTTTGCTGTGTTTGTGCGAAATTATATCTATCGCGCAATTGCTAGGATAAGCGCTATATTAATGTACGTACAATATTTTCATTCCAGCTTGCAGTATTTTCTACCACGATATCTATGAAGACAATAGTTTTTTATGCCAATATAACAACCTCACTTAAAATTTACATTATGTATTGCCCAACCTACGAAAATGTCCTTCACGTGCATTTGACGCCAAAGAGCATCATTTATTCCGCCCAGTGAATAAAACGATTAACGATTTGAATGAGCATTTTTACCTCTATTTTAAATTTTCAATGCAGGGGCAAAACGTAAAAAGTAATCCTACACAGGTACTTCACTTCCTGCAAAACATCCTGTCATTCGTGCCGCTCTGACCTGTTTCGCATAAAACCATCTTTTCCAACGGATTACAAATTAATTCGCATGACCTAGACTGAAAATATAGCAGGAATCTAGAAAGAACTAGCGAAACCTACCCTTTCGCTTAAGTAAATTACATTAACACACAATAACTGACTACTGTTCCTGCAAAGAAAAAAACACACAGTACTTATTTTTATGCCATCTAATAAATATTGCGTGCTGCATATCTAGTCAAAGTACATGCAATATCCGACTGTTCTTTGGCAGTTTGAGCTCGAAAGCGAAGTTTTTACAGAGGGCGCAAGTGAAAACAATACGTATTTCGCCTTTGGATAAACTAATCATTTTAGCATAATTGAATTCAAAAAAGGAGCACAGAGGAAGGATAACGGCAATGTATTCCACCAGAAAAATTAGAATGAAATCAAGACCTAAGTCCGTTCATCCAGTAAACAGAAAAACAGCCTCAAGGGTATTATTACGTAGCCTCCCAATGCAAATTCTTAGCTGCTACTCTTCAAAACCAAGACTCATCTTTTTACGAAATAATAAATGAGATACGGTTAGTACAAAGCTTTGAAATATATTGGGCTGAAGAAGACCCATGAGCTTAAGATGCGATAATTTACTGAAAACTCTTTTTCCCAAAGGAACTGTACAATGGGGAATATGCATATTAACATTCCATCCTGCCATTGCTTTTGTATTCTTCGTTTCTATTCAAAGTGGCAAAGATAGGTTCAGTAAGCAGTCAGTCGATTTTTGAGACGAATGACATCGATGACAGGAAAAAATGCTACACCTTTAGAAGTAAGACATATAAATTATCGGTGATTTATCATCGTGTTTGCAGCATTTGGACTCTCTGAACGAGAATCTCGCTTAAGGAAATGAATATTATCTGGTTTGTGGGGTTCATGTGGTACTTCACATTGTTGTGTTTTAATGTTCTTCTAAATTTGCAGCTATTATGATAAGACCGAATACGAATTTTGAGGACGGTTTATTTCCTATTATTTTGGGCGTATGAATACTGATTTATTTATATGAAAATGTTGAACATTGTTTCAAGAGAAGGCAAGCGGATAAAGGCTGGATTTATTTAACGTTTAATAAATTTTAGCGTTTATGAATAGACTGAGTCATACTTTATAAATATCTTTAAAGCTGACTTTCAAAAAATGTCCTCTGATATCAATCTTGTTAGTTGGTTTTCATTTTTCAAAGGGTTGGATGTTGATTGTGCATTGTCCAAGTTCTACTCTTTCTTTTCTAACCTTATCTTTCGTTTTACTCCCATTAAACGCCCTCTCAAACCTAACGATGTCCCTTGGTTCACATTGAAAGTATATGATGCTCTTAAAGCTAAGGAAAAAGCTCATGAAAAGCTGAAGAAGACGGATTCACCCACTCACCTTCAGGAATTCCGTAGTTTGCGTTCTGACGCTTAAAAAAAGCTCAAGCAGCCAATGCAGGATTACTTTTCAAACATCGAGGCTTCAATCTGTTCTAATCAATCCAAATCCTTTTGGTCCTACATCCGTTCCCTAAAATCCAACTCTTCAATTCCTGATTCTATGTCTCTTGATGATGTTACTGCTTCCACTCCTCAGGCTATTTGTGATTTGTTTGCTGACTTTTTTTCCTCCTCCTTTAAAAAAAACCCATTGAATACCTCGGTAGCCCCCACTGTCTCCCGTACCTCTCTTGAATTATCTATGTTTAGTACCAATCCTTTGGAAGTTGAAATCCTTTTGTATACCTTAAATTCTAATACCAGTTCGGGTCCTGATGGGGTTTGATTTAATTTAATTTATTCACGGAAATAAAATCCATTTTATACATATGTTTATAGCTTAACTATCTTAAATATAAAAATGATAATAAAAATAAAAGAAAAGAAAAGTTAAAAAGAACAAAAATTTAGTGGCTGTTACAGAATCCAATAAAAAAAAAGCTTAACAATATCAACTACTAATCTAGTGGTAATAACAATGAAAACTGAGCGATACTTAGTCAATCCTATATCTAATTTATCTATGGAGAAAAGTGCACAACTCATGTTTAATGGTATTTACAGAATCATTAAAAAAATCAACCCGATTGCTCATAATGTTGCCCGTAATTTGGAGTCTCATAAGAGGAGAATTCTGCTGAAAATTAGACCTAAAGTTGTCGACAATGAATATATCGTTCGATCTAGTTTGCCTGGAGGGAACCCGAAATCGCAATAGGCCAAGGAGATAAGGGGAATCTAAATTGCCATTCATTAAATTATATAAGAATGTGACATCATGGCATGCCCGACGAGCCTGTAGCGACGTAATGTTTAGTAACTTCATGATCACAGAATAAATATTTTCAATATCGTTCAAACGAAGTTTAGAAGCAACGTACCGCAAAAATTTATGCTGAATTCTTTCTAGTTGATCAATGTTCACCATGTAATACGGGTTCCAGAGAACTGATACATATTCGAGCTTATGCCTAGTACTATACTCTTCGCGAAGCGAATTCAACGGTCAAATTCCATACAAAAAGAGCTTTTCAATTCGTCAGTGAACAATGAAAAGCTCTTTTTGTATGGGATTTGACCGTTGAATTCGTTTCGCGAAGAGTATAGTACTAGGCATTACTGCGAACAACAGACGTGTATAATAGCTTCAAAGTATTGATATTATTAAACTCACGAGAATTACGTATAACAAAGCCAAGCAATCTGCGAGCTTCATTAGCAATGTGATCAATGTGATTGCTAAAGCTTAAACTACCGTCAAAGGTTATACCCAGATCCTTGATTTGATTAACTCTTTCTATAAGGACACCATTAAATGTGTAATTACCCCCAAAATATCCAAAATCCTGTTGAAAATAATAAATTTACATTTGCTAATATTTAGTTCTAAATTATTATCAACGCAGTATGCATACAAACGATCAATATTTGACTGCAACAAATGGATGTCAGAAAGAGTGTAAATATCTTTAAAAACTTTACAGTCATCTGCCAACAATAAAAACTGAACGTCACGAAAAACTGAACTTATATCGTTTATAAATATTAAAAACAATAATGGACCAAGATGTGAGCCCTGAGGTACACCAGAGGCGGGAAAGAAGGGATTTGAGAATGTATCATGAAATTTCACAAATAATGATCGATTGCTTACGTAGCTACAGAACCATTCATACATAGTACCATGGAATCCAATGTTTTTCAGTTTTTTTAACAAAAGCGTTAAGTGATTTTATCAAATGCTTTACTAAAATCTGTATAAATTGAATGAACTTGGCCGGACGATGTCAGAGAATTACAAATAAAGTTATGGTATGAAATAAGATTAGTTGCGGTGGATTTTCCACTACAGAAACCATGCTGATTACATATAATTAGAGGCCTTATCAGAGGAGTGACAAAGTCGCAAACTAAACTCTCAAACAATTTAGGAATGGTTGACAAGATACAAATAGGACGGTAATTACTGACATCACATTTGTCACCTGATTTGAAAATGGGAACTACACGGCTTGCCTTCCAGAATTCAGGGAATGAGCCAGTGCGAAGCGACATATTGAAAATTCCTAATATCCTTATTAAATCCCTCTCATCCTCGCTCTGCGTTCCTTTATCTATCCTTTTCAATATTAGTCTTACATCTGGTGTATTCTCTTCTTTATGGAAATCCGCCAATATTTTCCTAATTTTCAAATGTGGTGATCTTTCCGTTGTTTCCAATTATCGTCCTATACCCCTCCTCTGCTGTTTCAGTAAAATCCTTGAACGTCTTGTCTACAATAGAATTCATCCGTCTCTACAGCCCTTACTTGCTCCTGAGCAGCATGGTTTCATCAAGGGTCGCTCTACATCGACCAACCTTATGGAGTTCACTAATTTTGTAGCCTTTGTGTTCGATTGTCAACGTCAAGTTGATGTAATTTACACAGACTTTTCGAAGGCTTTTGATTCTGTGAACCATAACCTGCTGCTCCTTAAACTTAACCCTGGAATGGTACGGTAAATTTTTGAACGATTTTAGTTACATGTTTTTCTAAAAAGATGGCAGCAATAGTATTATGTACATTTTTTATTTGATCATTAAACATAAAAAGATTATATAGCTTCTAGCCAAATGGCAGTTGGAGTGGCCAACTGACTGGTGCGCGACAAAATGTATACCTTATGTGAGTAAAATTTACTCATCGGTACCATTCTAGGGTTAATGGTTTCGGTGTTTTTGGTCCCCTCGTCTCCTAGTTTTCCTCTTATCTTCATAGTCGTCCTTGCAGAGTTACTTTTAATGGTTCCATTTCCTTCTCTATACTTCCCACATCCGGAGTTCCTCAAGGCTCTATCCTCGGTCCCTTACTTTTTATCTTTTTTGCAAATTATCTTCCTTCTGTTATCAATTTTCCCTGTCGTTTATATGCGGATGACTTAAAATTATATAGAGCAATCAGGTCTGCGGACAATTTTCATCAATTGCAAGCTGACTTGTTTGCTCTTAATTTCTGGTGTCACGACAACTTCTTGCCACTGAACATTTTGAAGTGCCATCAGATGTCTTTTGCATATAAAATACTCCAAATGTGTTCTCTTATTCTTTGTCTGGTATTTCCCTGTCAGTTGTCCAGCATTTTAGAGACCTGGGTGTGGTGTTTGACTCAAAATTAAGATTTGATGTTCATGTCATGAATATGACGTCCAGGGCCTCTAGGATTGCTGAATTTGTCTTGCGTTCTTCGTATATTTTTACCAACATTTCTTCCTGTATTCATTTGTTTGTCTCCTTAGTACGCAGTATTCTAAAATACGCATGCCAAATCTGGTCTCCGCGCTTTCAATATTTATCTGACGCCATTGAATCTGTTCAGCGAAGGTTCACTCGCTCGCTTCTTTTTAAATTCAATATCTCCTATTGTCCCTACTCCTCTCGTCTTTCCCTCCCTCGTATGGCCTCGTTGCAATCTCGGAGATTGTTCCTCGATGAGTGTTTTCACTTTAAACTTTGCCAAGGCATTTTTTTCAGATCTTGGGTCCCAGATAACCAGACGTGAATCTAGTCGTCCAAGTCGTTCTTCTGAGGTTTTCTCTGTTCCGTTTGCTCGTACGGAAGTCTATTTCCATTCACCTTTGCTACGTCTACCCAGAACGCATAATGCCCTTAAGCTTGGTCCTCTCCCGCAATCTTTTTCACAATTCAAGCATGTATTGAAAATGTTACCTTGAATTGCTATGTACCTTAGTTCTTATTTTAGTTTTTAAATTATTCATTTATTTTTGGTATTTCTTTTCCTTTTTTATGTTTCATTCTTTTATTTTTGATTTCTTGACGCTGTAATTGGGATTGGATCTGTAGCGCAAGGGATTAATAAATAAATAAATATAATAATGGAAGCACTAACTGTTATCATCGTCAATGGTGCAGTCTTCCAGGCCAATCAGGACCTCATAGCTTATAAACAGGATTATAAATATAAACACAAAGCATGGTAAGTTTCACTACCATTATCTTAATTTTATCGACATTTTCTCTTATTTGCTTTTATCCTATAACAGATGGCTTAGTGTGGTTTAACATGACATCAGAATGTTCAAAGCAAAAATTTGCTTATTGAGCTCAATGCTTGTCTTCCTTGGACTTGTCTTAGATAATCAGCAAGCTCTACAGAGCATCAAAAACTTGAAAACTACTCTAATAAGTTTTGTACTTAAATTGCCATTTCACCCTACAAAAAGTCATATCCAAATTTCGGCAACAGCATAACATTTCAAAATCGTTTGGATGAAGGACGACCATTTATTGATCCGAAAATAACTTATTATACAATAGTATTAGAAGCATCGCAAAAACAAGTATTTAATGCCACGTCGGTAAATTTAAACAATTTCTGGATAAAAAAGGTATCTTTGAATATTTTGCATATGAAAATAAGCCGGTTGCTAAAAGATTTCCAAGCCTTTTATTTTTTTTAACTAGTATGTATAGATTTTGATTTACAGATTATTATATACAGACATTTTATTAACAGATATTATACTAAAGCTGCAGTTACAATCAATGCGGCACAACATTGTTGCACAACAAAACAAGTTTGAACACATGAGAACGTATGAGAGCAATTACAATGATGCAACACAACTTTGTTGCGCAGCAAAGTTTGCTCATACCTCAAATTTGCCATGGCAACCAAATTTTCGAAAATATTCAATTCCACCAGTTCCTATGAACGTTCGGAAAATAGGAAATGTCATATGCAAATGAGAATCAGAATTTTTTTTTGTCTCATTTTTACTTTAAAGGATAAAATACTCGCTTATATGACTTTCCGAGACTTTAAAGGATCCATATTATCAAACAACAATTTCGTTAATATAGCCAGTGACAGATGACGGTAAATGTTGTGTTGCATTGATTGTAACTCGTTCCACCGACAAAGCATGGCAACAAATGTTGTGTAGCATTGATTATATCTCCAGCATAACGGAAATTCGGCAATGAGAATCTGAATGATACAACATTATGGATGATAGACTGATAAATAGTTGTATACTAGTTATCGTTTCTGATGCTTGTAGTTTGGATTTAATAATAAAAAAAATAAAAATCCGTAGTTTCTCCTACTACAAAATTGTTTATTTGCGTAGATACGTATTTTGGGAGCTATTTACTCCCTTCTTCAGTACTTTAGCTACTAAATCATTTGCAAGGTCACATGGGTTTAAATACAAAATCGGTACAAAGATACAGGTAAAAATTATAAAAGTTACATTAAAAGTGGGAAGATACGTAACTCTAGTAAAAGTAATTAGAGAAATATTAAAAGTAGTTAGTGTAACACGCCCATTAAAAAGTAATTAGTGTAAAATGCTCATTAAAAAGTAATTAGTGTGACACGCGATTTGTCCATCTTTTGGCGAGCAGTTTTATTAATTTGGATGAACAATTTCCTTCGTCTGTGTTCATCAACTTTTCCGCATCCTTCCGCAATATTTCTAAACTCTCCCAGGCGTCCAAAGTATAGGGTTTGTTTACGTGTCGTAACAATTCCAGGTTTTCTTTCGTCACAGAATGTCCTTCTTCGATAATATGCATTGCCACCGCTGATCGAACCGAATTAATTCCTCGTCCTTCCCCGCTTGCTACTTCCTTTATGTGCTCTTGGAACCTCGTCGTGATGAGCCGTTTCGGAGAAAAAAGCGGTATATATCAAATAAGCTGCGGTGATTGCGATAAATATTACATTGGCCAGACGAAACGGCTCATCACGACGAGGTTCCAAGAGCACATAAAGGAAGTAGCAAGCGGGGAAAGACGAGGAATTAATTCGGTTCGATCAGCGGTGGCAATGCATATTATCGAAGAAGGACATTCTGTGACGAAAGAAAACCTGGAATTGTTACGACACGTAAACAAACCCTATACTTTGGACGCCTGGGAGAGTTTAGAAATATTGCGGAAGGATGCGGAAAAGTTAATGAACACAGACGAAGGAAATTGTTCATCCAAATTAATAAAACTGCTCGCCAAAAGATGGACAAATCGCGTGTCACACTAATTACTTTTTAATGAGCATTTTACACTAATTACTTTTTAATGGGCGTGTTACACTAACTACTTTTAATATTTCTCTAATTACTTTTACTAGAGTTACGTATCTTCCCACTTTTAATGTAACTTTTATAATTTTTACCTGTATCTTTGTACCGATTTTGTATTTAAACCCATGTGACCTTGCAAATGATTTAGTAGCTAAAGTACTGAAGAAGGGAGTAAATAGCTCCCGAAATACGTATCTACGCAAATAAACAATTTTGTAGTAGGAGAAACTACGGATTTTTATTTTTTTTATTATTAGTTGTATACTGCCAAATATATGTGATGATGTTGTGCGAAATTTTCAATTCTTAAATAGATGATGCAAATATTTTAAACTTAAAAAACATCTAACCATCAATTTACAAGTTTCATAGCAAGATTTCATAGAATTACCTAACGAAAACCATTTTTTTTAGATTTCTTAATAATTTATTGGCAGTTATATAATAATCCCGTATTTCCGTATTTCGAGCAGTTTGCACATTTGACTGAAACTCTTGAAACCATTCTGCTCTCGACGCTTGTTCACAAGGTTCCCCCCATCTCTGCTGCCCAATACGTCCTGGTTTGAAAAGTGGCATATTTCAGGCCATTTACTGTAGTAGCTCACTATCATTAGAGTATAACTATTACCCGACTCGAACCATGGAGAGGGTTCCGCAATGTACACAGCGACGTTTGCAAACGTTATTACCAGCAATAACAAATAAAATCAGCAACGAACATTTTTGATATAGGCCAGTACGGATGCGTCGCAAGTTTCTTGATTAACTTTTCAAAGGCTGACGTTGCCTGTCCTAGAGAAATGGGCAATTTTTCTGTGTCAAGTGGTTTATGCATTGAAATATTCTGACAAAGACTTATATAATTTTTAGGTTATTGTTCCTGATCCATGAAAACTTTGTAGCTAGTGTTCATTGTTTGGCACGGTTTAGTTTTTGATTGCTTCTACCTTCTCAGGGTCGGTTACACCATCGGCAGATACGATGTGCTACAAGTATATCACTTCAGCTCTAAAAGATTTTCACCTTTAAGAGCTTTGTTTCTAATTTTGCTGATTGTAGCCTAGAGAATACTTCGTCCTAACTTCGTCATTGAAAGCTTTCTATTACCATGATGTCCTCTAGGCATAGCCAGCATGTATTTCAGCTTCTAGTCACTTGAAAATCGCTGAAACGTTACAAAGTCCAAATGGCATCACCACAATTTGCTTTTATCTAGTACTAACGGGGAATGCGATTTCCCCTAGATTTTTTTTTTGCCAATTTCTACTTGACAGTAGTCACTTTTAAGATTCAAAGTTGAAAACACTGAACGTTGAAGTAGCTGACTTTTTTGGTGACACTATTGCATTATCTATAGTCAACGGATCCTATTTCGTCACAATGACTACTAGCGACGATCATGAACTGGCAGATAAACACGGCCATAAACAACTCTCAGTAACATAACGGACGTACTGAGGACCCTGACTAGTAGCCTTGTTTGTCCCATCCTTCTTAACTTTTACTCGGCTTCACGCTAAAATCTGATTAATCAGCGCCGATGTTTTTGTTGCCTTGATCTTGTCCGATCGGTGGCCCCTGGAATCATCATCAACTGCGTCCAATATAAAGCTTACAATAGTGTCATCGCTTAATATCATTTTTAAATTGGCTTCCGATCACTGGAGCCTTCCATCCAAATCTCGATATTTTTGTCGCCTGATTCTTTAAAACCATTACCAAAGTGCAATTGTTCGTGATGTTGGTGAACAGAAGATCCTCTAAAGAACAGTCGATCCTTTATCCGCGGCTGTTTCGTGTCATTACATAGAGAATTATTTTTCACTAGGTCTGGTCATTGAATCGCTCTTGTTGCAATATCAATAGTTAGGATCGAATTGTCCACTCAGGCATAAGTTTGCTTCTCTACGATGTAGCTTGGAAATAGTAATTGTGCTGCTGAGGGCGTATGTCCTGCTAACCGACTTCTGCGCTTCGGAGTTGGCTCTTACATGTTTCCGTTCATTTCAATTCGAGGTGAAGGACTACGTGCTGGCGCAGCACTCTGTCTTGGCCTTTTTCTAGATGCATATGCTAGCCAGTAGCTCGATCTTTTTTTGCTGTTAGCTATTCCATTGTTGATGTCCTATGTGCAATGTTTATATGTGACTCCTTATTCGTGTCGACCACAGTGGGACGAGATCCTGGCCAAAACTTCAAAAAATGAATTTTTGATGTAAGTACTTTTGACCAGCATGTTAGTTGGAGGATTAACGGCATCATTCAATGGTGAAAGAGAGAGGGTCCAGCTTTATACTGAAGTCATAATTTAAGTTCAAAGTCAGCCTTCGTCGAGAACACACGCATCGCGCACCGAGTGAACGAAAAGTACGATTGTCTATAAATCCGTTAATTTTAAAGTTAAGTGTTCGATTTCAATTCTGCAATATGGATACGACTTCTGGAGGTATGTAGAAAATATTTTTACATTGATTGAACCCAAACTTAAGGTGTAAATTATCGAAATGTAGCAATATTTCCTGCTTTACTAATATTAAAGAATTTTGACAACTTATATTTTCAACTATTCGAAAAGTTATATATCCCATCACAATCCGCGAAGTCCAAAGTGTGGACGTTTAGTTTACGGTATTATCTTGCGAAATTTTTAAGAACTATCTGCTATTAGTTGCCTTCTTGTTTGTTATGATTTTTTTTTGTATCGCGTGGTATAAAGCAGCTGCTTCTTCGCGCATGCAATAGAACTTTTAAATCGATTTGAATTTATGAGCATAAGGTGGCGTACTTATTTTTGTGTACATCTAACAACTGTTCTTATAAACGCTGGAAAAAATCACTTAGATTTAATCATTTAAGGGAAGGATCTCTCAGATGCGGTCGAAAATAAGGCAAATTTTGAGAATTTTTCGAGGGATAGTGAAAACACATACGAAGTTCTGGTTTTGATTATTTTATTTGTGAATCATTCTAAAATCGTTCAAATTTTTATTACGATGAAATTCAATGTGGTGGCTACAAAATGGCGACTCTCGTCTCCCTCTGCACGCGGGACATTTTCCGGTAATTTCAAGTCTGCAGCCTCTCGTAGTAAACTGATATCAGTCATAGTTTAAAGTCATGGATAAACAACATAAATTCGATCTTAATAATTATGAATTGAAATTTTCCACGCTCATTTTAGGCATAAGACATATAAAACATTATATTCTTTTGGGCAAACTTGGAATGAAGTGAATTGGATCACTAGATCCACACCTGTGCTTGAAGTTATGATGAAAAATACAGTTTCGAGAGTAACGCGTTTAAAGTTTTTTTTAGCAAGTTTGCCTTGGGATAACTTTCTTGTTTGTTCAGTTATCACGACCAGTACCAATGGTTATAGGGTTTTGGGGTCGCTGATTACGAATCTGAAGACTAATTAGCAAAATACAAGATGGCGGTTCAAAAAAATTTCCATCTGCCAATTTGGACCAAAATATCTATATGAAGATTTTCGTGGTCGTCGATCGTCAATTTGCTCCATTATACTCACATTAGGATCTAAGTCGGCTATTCCTGTGCCGTATAGGAATCCTTCCTCGATTTCAATCCGCTCCTGGTTGGCTTGCTCCGACAGACGTTGCGGGAGGCGGGTGATATTCGTCGTTAAGGATATGCAATTTTCTGACGCATCGGTTATTTTTCGCATGTGCTGCCACCTGAAGTATATTTCAAAACGAACAAGTATGCGATAGTACAGATCGTAATTAGTTCCGGTACATAGAAAGCCATTTGAGGCCACGCGGTGAATAAGCTATACCTGAGCGTTCCTCAGCGCGCGTGAGGTAGGTGCCTTTAAAAAGCTCTAATGCGATCAATATGTTTCAGATCGGAATATCCTTTTGCACTATTCTACACGTATGTAGCTTTAATTTTTTTTAAAACAAAAAAAATCGATTTGTAAGAAAAAATCTGAAAGAACCTCCTCTTAATATAAAATAAAGACGGAGGAGAAAATTTTCGAGAGCAGTGGACGTTCAGTTCAGGTGCCTGATGACTCAAGAGCAACCTTTTCAACACTTTTCAACAAATAACTCGCTCATGCATTGTTACCCATCGGCCAACTATCCAAAGATAATCAGGACTTAAGACTATGGAAGACAATGGAAGATGTTTTAAATTGGCTGTTAGTTACTTCTGATCCGTATGTTTTGAGAATCCGAAAACTACCGGAGAAAAAACTGAAGAATTTTCACCGGAGGCTGTAGCGATGATACTCGCTCCTACAGTCACTGGTACAGCAGACTGATTTTGTCCTGGGATCGGAATCGAACCTCATTTTACTACTGAGACGAGCTCGGAAGATAATTCAGACTCCGATATTGATTTGGACTAATATATGCAATTTTCCTCCTCGCTTTTCCACTATGTCAGGATAAATCCACAATGTATTTATATTATATATCGTTTTGCTCATCTCGGGACAAGCGCCCTAATGTATATATTTTGAAAATGAATAAATTTATTGCGTAGAATGCTCTGCTCATTTAATAAATTATTTTATCGCATATATCGCGTGAACAATTTATATTATATCATGTCCCGAATCACAACAGTTCAGTTTAACAATATTCTCGAAAGATTTCTAATTAGTTTGTATTACGAATAGATACAATATATTAAAATATTGTCACGATGACACTGATAAATAGTAACAAATAATTCTAATTGCAGTGATATTCAATAAAAGTTGTCATAATAAATTGGGCACTTTCTTATGCGCATCAACAGCTGTAATAAGGAACCGTGAAAACCTCTGTATCATCGCTTTTATCGAAAGTAAATTTTTTCACATCCGCCATTTCGTTTAAAAGAATTTGGACTTTGGATTCGTAGTCAGCGATCTTAAAAACCCTTATATACCAATTTTCGTCAACATCTAACACTTTTTTCGCAACCATGTCCACCTTATTGGATCGGCCATTTTTTTTGTAACAATTTGGTTTCGGATTCGTAATCAGCGCTCTTCAAAATATAAAAGGATTTCGCGAATTCATCCATTGTGTGACGCGATCACTATGTATCTTGAAACTCTTTTCAGTTCTTTCATGGGAGAAATTATAGCATCCTGAATAGTTTTTCCTATTGTGTTATTCCTTTGTGAAATAACAGGTTGTTGATAAATAGTTGGATTAAAAATTGGTTTTATAATGTAAACTGAGAGTTGAATGTAGCCTGCATAACAGATCCGAGGGAGGCTGTTATAGTTACCAAAAAATTGTTTTTTGTAAAAAAAAACGGGTTTGGTATTTTTTTGATCAGGCCGCTACTGAGCCAATTATTTTTCTTTTTTATTTCATCCCAAATAAATAGAAAATATTTTTTTTCCGTCAATTTACTTAAAACTAATAAGATTCACGAATTAATATTTGCAGAGTGTTCGTTCATTGCTACTTTTCGTAGCAAACATGGACATAATACCAGCAAGAGATGGGAAAGCATTAGGTTTCGTTTGTGCTATATTGTATCTTATCGTGCCATTGTTGTCTGAGCGGATGCCAGAGTTTACCAGTCAAACAATTGTACGGATTGATTTTCCTTTCGATACAAATTGGCCACTTCTTGATTTCATTAAATTTAATTGAACCGAGAAGCAAACTGAATTGCTTTGTCTTGTAACATGTATTCGGCCTTCAGGCTGCTAATAAGCAAATTGAAATCTAATTGGCAGTACAGAACAATGTCCGTGGGTGCGTGTAGGCGCTCCCGGAACATTGAAAGCCTATTCTTTGTCTATTCAAAAGATAGTGTTGAAGACTGTACTGGCATAGTGTTTGCTTGCTATTGGATATCCGCTCATTGATTTTTTTACTCGGAAGATTTAAGACGATATTGAGAAAATTCACAAGCTGGAGAGACTTTAATTTTGAGTAAATCATAGTGATTAATGCACCTAGAGTAGGATATAGGATAATTAAACCTTTGATTTAGTTTCAATTAAATGCAAAGTCGTTTTTATTTTATAACTAATATGCAGAATATTAGATTATTTTGATGGGAATTTTCTCAAGGATGCCAAGTGCTGAAAGCTTGAAAGAAGCTAAGTTGTTAGAAAATTCCGTGTATTTAAGGAGCCTTTGAGATGAACTTTATGGCACCATCCTCCAAATAGTCCCCGTCCAAGTAGTTTCCAATCTACGAAACATGAAAATTATATTATATTGTATTAAATATTTTCTGACCATCAATTTTTTTATAACTGAAAATTAATGATTTTAAAATGCTTTTAACCATCTTAATATTTTCCGAGTACAAATTGCATTCTATTAGCACTCAACAGAATTATTTATCTTACGACACTCTAGATAAAACGCCTAATAAATTCGTATTTGCCATAATTTACAAAAGGCAATCGTGCATCGAAACATATTTTATGACCCACCCACCGCTTTGCACGTTTTAAACGAATGCGGCCCATATTCTACTACTCTGGTTTATCAGGCTGCAAATAATATCGCGATGCATTTGCAACAATGTTGATGAAATTAAATTAAATGCCTCGAAGTGATGATTGACTAAAATATGAAAGAAGATTACTGGCCGTAAAAGTCAGACATTGGAAATGAATGGGATTTGCAGTATAGTTCTTTTCAGAGTAGTATCAGCTAATAAAGTGTTGCCATTTTATCTTTGAAGCAATCAATATAATTGGGCAATTTTCACCTTCAAAACTGCAGATGAATTTGCAAGTTTTTTCAAAATAATAGCTTTTGTTTGAATTTTCGATATTATGTTTATGGATGCAAGTCATCCTGATGAAAAATAATTGTTTTGCAAATGAAATAACAGAGATAATATTTTTTAGTTCACGAACATCATGTATCCCTTTTCTACATATTTCATTATCTTGCTTGTATTGTGAGAATCAAATCTTTCGAGCGGTAGCCCTATTTGCAGTAACGTTACGAAAATTATAGATCGACCTCCTTTTCAGGGGCAACGCAGACCCTTTAAAGTTTTGCCGCCGCTCGTTTCGAGGCTAAATACAAACGAGACGACTCAGGTTATTATTATTGCAACATAAAATACTTGTAAACACTTGGCTGTTATGATCCGATGCCGCCCGAAGATTAATACTATGCACTTTTCTCGGAAATGTTTTTCATTTCTATGCTGAAGGAGATCATACTTTTCCGATTCGCAGTAGGATTATTTCAAGCATAACAAAATCATTTAAGGCATAATATATGGAAATGGTCATAATAAAATCAAATATGCGGGGCAGGATGAAGAACAGTAATTCGAGAAATCTTAAGTATTTATGAGTGTAAGTGGCAATTCGCCCGATCTCATATAATGAATTAGTAAATAATCAACAACGTTTTCTTTATGATTTTCTGTTAGTGTTCTTTTCCGGAATGTGAACCGAATTTTATGGGATAATGTAATTGTTAAGTACCATATAGGTATATGTGCATCATACCTGGCGGCAAATCTCATTAAAAACCCAGACATGAGCGAGGAATCCAATTAGTTTAGTCGATCTTCTGTTCTCACAGAATGCGAGAGATATACAAGATACTGACTTGGGAAATCTGAGGTATGAATGAAGTTGTCAACAAAGATGGCGTTTGAGTGTCTGATGGATCAACGATAGGAACAGAATTCACTCAGAGAGATCGACTTCAAACAGAGGAATAGTTTTTCCGTACTGATATACTTTTAAAAATTGAATTTTTTTAAATGATAAGATAAAAATACACGTTCATATTTTTCAAAGCATGATTGCGGCATCCTGGGATAAAAGTCGGAATTTTTTGAAAATTGCAATGACCATCAAACCTCTCGTATTTGCTATATGTTTTAAAGCATACTTTATTATTAAAACAATTCAATGGTTTGCAATCTGTTCCTAGACCACGCTTCGGGTATGGCTTGCTTTTTTAAGTGCTATTAGTGTCAGCTCTGGAACATAATATTCATCTGCAATAACTTTATACAATTATAAAGCCACGTGAATTTCGTGGTTGATTAAAAAATGTATTTTAAATCGTGTTTTGTATTGTGTTTTCGTTTTGCGCATTTTTGCTTTAATATCACATTATGTTTGGCATCTTTATGATAGATGATGAGGGATTCGCTATACTTTAAACATTCGATAGATGGATAGAGACTCTGAAGTGAAGTCATTTCAGCGATTAAAAGCAAACAAAGAAAATCAGAAAATTCAAAACTTCACTACTTGCGGGATAATATTAGGTCCATTCCCGTACTACGATTAATTGCAATGAAGCTGTTCCCGTACTCCGTTTTACTGAAAACTGAAAATTTTCCCTCTTTCAGTAAATTTCAGTAGGGTCTGAGCTACTGAAAAATACTGAAAAGTGTCAAACGGAGTAAATATTTTCAAATGTGCGCGACAAGCAACATATTTTTTGCGTAATGTTGCTATGAAGGTCGAATATTTTTGTGGCGATAATTTATTACCGCTTAGGATGACTTTATAATCACTATTGTTCTCCCAAAAATCGAAAACTGACACTTTCGGTTGTCAATTTTCAGGAAGTACAATGAGAGCGTTCCCGTACTTTTCATGAAATTCCCCACCACATGATTCAGGAAAATTCAGTAAAATTCAGTTACTGAAAGTACGGAAACAGACCTATTATGGAAGACTCCATCTGGCACCTCGAACAAAAGTATGATGTCTTTATGACACTTTATGATCCTTTCAACTTAATTTTAATTTTATCTTGTATTAGTATGGTGAAAATTATAAAAAAAGACGGAGGGGGAATTGGAGTGAACAGATTATGAAAAATGCGCTAGATGTTGTAATTGAATTCCAACTTCTGTGCAAGTTTCTTTAGGCCCAAAAAGTGAAAATTTTTTGATGGCCAAGAGAAAGATCTCTACAACTATATAATGGATATGGAAAGTCGTCTTTATGGACTTACGACGAAAGATTAAAGTGCTTTGGCATACACTCTGGCAGCAAAATGGGAAGCAACATCTCTTTAACTCAGAAAAAGCTGGCAAAGATTGGGTTCAGACGTTTTTAAGCTGGCATCCAGAATTGTCGACACAAAAACCAGAAAGCACTTCAGCTATGCGTGCCGCTGGATTTAATAAAAAAGCTGTTGATCAGTTTTATTAACTTCCTCGGCAACATTTATGATCAGTACAAACTTTCGCCGGGCAGATTTTATAATTGTTATGAAATGGAAGATTCAATGGTATAATTGCATTAAAAGGCATAAAACAAGTGGGATCCATAACCTCTGCGGAGAGAGGTACTAAAATAGCTATAGAAATATGTTTGAGTGCCAGTGGCCAATACATGCCTCCAATGATGGTGTTGACAAGAAAGAGAGTGTGGAGCAACGGCTGATAGACCTCACCTGCTGATGTTAGATGGTACAGCACCCACATACAAAACCTTGACGCCATTAATGAAGCTCGTTCTAATGGGGTTAATAACTTATGCTTCCCCCCACATATGACTCATCGATTTCAAGTCGCTGACGTAGCATATATGAGACCCTTGAGAACATACTACGACCAACAAATTACAGCCTGGCTTCGTAGCAATTCAGGGATCGTGGTACCTGTTCGGCAAATAGCAGAGATTTTTGGTAAACCTACACTCAAAAAAATGTTGGTTGAATTTTACCCTTATAATAGTAGGAAACTGGTTTCCTACTATTAAATATGTAAATTTACAAAAGTGCATAAAAAGAATATTTTACGTACGACCAAATCGTGTAATTTTACCCTAAAAAATGATGCAATTTTATGGCTTTGGCGCAAAGGTTAATAGCAAACTAGTAAATTTACACTCTTTTTGCTTCAATTTACAAAAAGCTGTGTATTATTCAGCTGATATGACGTAAAAGCAAAAAATGCACATCGAATGTGTAAAAAAAATTGTGATTCGTTATTTTAAACGAAAAAATGAATATATTTCCTATTATCAAAGTATTAATTATAGACTCAATTTTTAGAGTGTATATTCAGGCTTCTTCAATGGCAAAGGCGGTAAATGACTTCAAAAATGTGAAATTTGCCCATAGGATCGAACAGTTTTTTTCCGATATTGATTTTGCTACATTATTGATGACAGATATTTCACATACAGAGAGATTATCCATCACTAAAGCATTGCCAGCAACCACTACGTCGGAAAAGTAGACCATTGGCATCAACTGACGCTTCAGATTTTCCTTGAGACGATAGCCGCTGCAACAATACCTGCAAGATAAGTTCCGTTTCAACAGTTGAAGATTCTGACACAATAATTATTCCCGAACCGCTAATATGCCGCATCGCATGCTGTTGTCATGACGCCGTCTGAGATTAGCAGTAGCAGAGGCTGAGACCGAACGCTCCACTTGAATGAGCATTATCGAAATATATCAAAAGCCAACTACTCCACCATCAGTATTTTCTGCTGTTAGTCTTTACCAAGTGATGCCTTATCCTGCAAATCGCAAAATTTCACGCGTGACAAGGAAACAAGGAAAAACGGCTATCATAACTTCTTCCTCGTATAAAAATGAATTAGAAGAAACAAACTAGCAAAAAAAAAGAAACTAGCAGAAGATAAAAAAGATAAAAAAAAAGATGTAAAAGAACAAAAAAAGAATGAGAAAACCGAATTGGCTAAGAAAAATAATAAGAAGAAAACCAACACTGAGCCTAATTCTTCATCAGAATGTGACAACGCTGAAAATAATATCCCTTGCTTTTACTGCCATGGGAAATACTTGGATTCAAATGAACGATGGGCCGCATGTTCTCTCTGTGGAGATTGGCCACACTGTAGCTGTGCTGGGATAGATGACGAGGATGACAAGGCAGTATTTGTTTGCTAGATTTGCAACCAAAAATAGAATATATCTCCCATACCCCATATTGCCTCATAGGGTACCCTGTCTTACCCTACCTAGCGGGCAAGATGGGATGTTGGACATTTTTGTCAAAATTGATCATTTTTTCTTATTCAATGACTGTTTAAGTTTCTTAAGTTCCTTATTTCCGAAGATTGACTATGCAGGAGTAATTATAAATAAATAAATATTTAAAATCCATAAAGTGTGCATTTTATTATGCTCCAACCGCTAATGAACCCGTCTGCGAGTGCAGTAGCAGGTTCCATTTTAATGTTTTGATGGGTTCCTGAAGGATGTAAGTGCGAGAATATACGGATATAAGTTCGTGTCTCGTGTCCCAATCTGGCCATTTTGATGATATGGCCATGTCATCGATGTTGAAAAATGTATATACAAAAAGTATATATTTTTCAACGCCAGTAACAATCTGGTGCAGTAATCTCTTTCTTTCATGCCAAAAAATATAAAACAAAATTTCAAAAGTGGCTCTTCGATTTTTCATTTGTCTCTTCCTTCTTTTTTTAGTATCCTCATGGCACGTAAACAGTTGGAAGTAATTGTTTTTAATGTGTACCAATTTTTTTCCAGCTTGTAAAAAAATATTTTAATAAAAAAAACCGATTTTTCCTTTCGAGGCTAGATATATTTAATTTTGTGACAAATATCGATATTTCGAGGGTAATCACACCGAAGAAGAGGGCAGATTACCCTCGAAATATCGATATTTATCACAAAATTAAATATATATAGCCTCGAAAGGAAAAATCGGTTTTCTTATTAAAAAGTTGGAAGTACCTTGTCAACTCTTGTTTAATGCCTCCGTAAGTTGAGTTTTTTGTGGTTACGTATCATCTTTATCTAATAATAAAAAAAACATGTTTTTCTTAACATTTGATGGTCCCTCAATTTATCAGCACAATCAGATATTTCCGTGTCTTAGATTCGATTAGAGCTAGGTATGTTGCCGTTGGATCGCTATTTCTAATTTTTGGCTTTGAAACTCCATTTTAAAACACCTCAAAGATGTTCAGGGTTGGGATCTAATGACTGCGATGATCAATTTTTACGTTAGCGGCATATTGTCCTTTGCATGCCATAAAATGTATCTTCAGATTATGATACTGTAAAAAAAACAATTATTTGTGTTTCATTGGACCATAACATACTTTTTCGATGCTGACGATGCTAGCACTGTTCTACAAATTCATTTCTCATTTTGATCCTTATTTTACTGGAATTAGGAACTTTTCTTGCTACTCTTTCCTGATGGTAGCTTTTCATAAGGCGATATCTAATTGTTCGGCTACAGGCTGAGGCGTTTAAGTCAGTTCTGAAATCTTTAGATATAGCAAATGGATTTGTTTTTGCACTTTCTGAACAATTTCAATTTCCACAGATTTCCGGCACATCTTGTCTTAGCTATTTTTCGCACCCTAAGTCCTTTTTAGTAGATATTTTTTATTTTTATATGTTCTTTAGCCGTATGGTGCTTATTTCTGCCCATAACAGACCCGATTGCTAGAAACTTAGCTCCTGCGATGTGGATGTTGCTCTAAGGCGACACGAACAAACGATTTTTTTTTGTCAACTGGTCTCGACAACTGCAAAGAAATTCAACATTCGATAGCTCTCCCTTTTATTTTTCCAGCCTAAGTAAGCACTTTATGTAAATAAACTGTTTATTTTGCTAAAAACAAATATCGCGTTTACAACAAAACGCTGAGTAAAAATAAAGTGAGTGGCAGCTAATAGTTGAATTTATCTGATTGAAATTTTTCTAGCTTTCAAACCCAAAGATTTTTTTGGAGTTTTTCAACACTTTTGATCAAGTTCAACACCAGGAATTTCCAAAATTTTCTACTTCTTCTAAACGGCTTAATCACACGAATCTTTCATCATCGCGTGCCTCTCGCCCGTCAATACAATTCACAAGATTGAAATATACAAACAATTTGAACCTCCAGTTACAGTCTCGATGAATTATTTAAAAAGGTTTGAACAATGGATTAAGTTACCTGATTTGCCCCTTTCTAGAATCTGTCAAGCAATCGCTCAGTCATACTATATTTGTTGATAACGGAAAAGAACCATCATACGTACATCGAAGCGATAGTTCTGCGTGAAAATTTCATGAAGAAATATCAACTACAACTTCCTTCTGACCTAAAAAAACAAATGTATTACATCGTAACGGTCGAAAGACAGGTCGAAAGATAGGGATCGTTCGCACCCTCGTGTACATGAAATGTGGTTTCTTTTGCGTTCCAGTCCTCAAAAACGGATAAATTGTATCCATAAAATCCCAAAGAGTGAATGCTCGTATTAAAAATTAACGAATCTGTAATTTATATATTTCACCAATACGATGAATCCTTTGCATTACATCCATTCCGTCCATTCACAGCCCTATCGTTCACTACTACGGTTGCTCTGTTCAAACGGCAACACCGCAGCCTGCTAGTTTTTATCTAGCTTACCTTGGGCTTGGACAGATAGGGACTAGTACGATGAGAATACTGCGCAATATTCACACGAAAAATGACTGGAATCTTGTTTCGTACGGTTCCCAGCTTCTTCGAGCACACATTAAAGCACCGAACCGATGGGCCAGACCTTCGTCTAGTATTCAAAATGTTGTAGTAAGTCGCCCTACATGCTCCGTTCTCACAACGTATAGAATTCGTAGCCAAAGAAGAAACGACCAACTCTACTCCAACAGCAGGCTCGCTGGTAGCATGCGAGCACGGTTGGCGGGAAAAAATGGCGGGAACATGGGAGATCAATTTACCCGCCAAAACATAAGAGCTCAGAAGGGCTCTTCCGCTCATGTCCCACCCTGCCTTGCGCTTCTCGGTTAATGGCTCTATGTTTTCTGATTGCTTCAATTTGTGCATCTATGAAAAAACATTGAACTGGCATAGCAAGCAAATACAATGGAGCAAGTCTCCCAGCTCCAGGGGATGCATGCAAAGGTGCGAGGGAGAACGCAACAAAACAAATGACAGTGCGCGCTCATATAGACGTCGTCATTGTCGGTTGGTATGGTACTCAATCCGACAAAGATAAAGTACCTAAGCTGGATTGGGAACGAGTGGAATCCGAAAGACCACACCGGGCGCTTGCCCTGCTTCAATAGACAAGTCCTGCTTTTGCAGTTTCTGTGGCTGCACCGTCACCCTCGTCAACGAACCTATCCCTTCAAACTAACCAAGTTCAACTGCCGGAGTCAGATTTCGTAGTGGCCAGGGACATGGAGAGGTATCGTTCTCGAATGGGATGATGAGCGAAGAATGTGATTTGTGCGGAATTTATTATATCCAAGTGACCAGAATCCCGAGGAGTGGCAGTTTTGATTTCGAACCCGAATTTTTTAATTTTTTTTCAAAATAATATTTGCACAAAATCAAAGCATCAGTTACTCTAGCCATTCTGTATCGAAAGTATCTGAAATTTAAAAACATTTCTCACTCCTGGAATCCTGAGTATCGATACACGAGCTACACGCTCTTCTAGTTAAGAATAAGTAGCTTCTCTACCTATCTTAACATCGCTTCTTCCTCTCCTCCACCCCTCATCCATTCAGAACTTCCAAACAAAATACTACGCTGGAATTACTCCCTGGTCTTTGAACCCAAACAAAGTCAACGATAGGAAAAATGAGGTGGCGGGAAGCGAGCGTACTGTGCGTCATGCGTACACCACACTTGCCCCGAACCTATGCCTGCTTCACTTGTTTCCCGTGTGAGGTGCTCAATTTACGTCGTCGTGGTTGTAACCCGCCGTTACGTTCCTATACGGAAGCACGTTCATGTATTTGAACTGCACGAAAAGGGCGGGAGAAATACGCGCCAAACGTGCATGGCCGGTCCCAGGGTGTCTTCGGCAGAATGAAATTGAGGAGCAAATGGTATGCGGTGGTGGTACTCTGCTCTGGTTTCTGTTTGTGTTTTCAACGATTTGTTTTGTTTTGTTTTCACTTGTTCCGAATGTTTCGTGCACGTTCCGTACGTTGAAACGAGTGCAATGGCAGGCGCGCAAACACCAGACGCGGCTGGCGCTGCTATTGAGTTTTGTTTTGCTTCTATTTTTTATGCCTGCAGCGCGCTGCGGCAGTTTGTACTTTGAACTAAAACTTTCCTATACACATACGCAGCTCAGTAATGGAGTCCAAGAGTCGTGAGAGGGGCTGGTAGCGACAGGTATTCGGACGAAAGACGGTAGAATCTCAGTGGAAGTTCTCTGCCCTCGAGATCATACCAAAAAGACTAAGTCGATTTGCGTCTAAAGCATAGTACTGAGTTCGATTTCACGTGAAATTTTCATACAAAATTTCACGTGAAATTGATTTCGGCGAAAATTTAGCTTGAAAATAAGCAAGTTTGGTACTGTGTTCTTAGCATGAAAAGTTGCTTTGAAGTTGCTTTCGCGTTGAAAACGTAGATGGCACTGAAACATGTCTCGAATCATTTCACGCCAATTTAGTTTGTGCAGTTCATTCTTTCGAGCGGAAAAGTGACATTTGGTGTTTCAATTTGAAAATGGAGCAGTGAAAATGTCTTTCCAATAAGAAAATCAATCGAAAAGTGAAATTCATGATATTTTATCCGTCAGAAATGAGCATTGTCTCTGCTTTTCTCAATTGTCAAAATTTTCGCTCGAAAGAATGACCAGATAATGGAAACATGTCAAAATTTCACGTGAACTCGAACTCAGTACCAGCCTTAAGATGACACGATTTGCTCTTGCTTTTCCCGCCATTTTATTCATCTTACGCGGAGAAGAGGCAGAAGAAGAAGAAAAAAAAACACTTCCAGACGGTCTTCAAATCTATACGACACAGACGGCGGTGTCGTCGAATAAGACATAAAATGAACAAAAGAGTTGAAGTGAAACTATTTTTACTACTTGAAATTATAGTAGACGATGTGTACAAGTAGGTGCCTAACATTTGAAAATAGATCTAATTTCGTCTATGGATGCATCCGTATCCTTGAGAAGCTTGTTGCGTTTTTAATTAAAACAATGAGAAGTATGTCTATTGTAAATATTCATGGTAATAAATGTATAAGAGAAATCTTTAAAAATAGAAAAAAAATGCGGTAAGCTGTATTAAGTTGTAGAAGTATTGAATTGCCATCAGCTTTTTCCCTTCCCGTCTACAATATCATAGACAGCTAATATCGGCTCCAAAGCATTGAAAGCGGAGTATAATTGATGCAGGAATAATGCTTATTATGCGGATGTCTCCGAATGCATTATCACATAGAATTGTTTTAATTACGAGACTATCAAAAAATGAATATCCAATGACCACTCGGTTCGAATTCAATTTGTGATAGTCTTACAACCAAAGCAATTCTATATGTATTAAGTTGCTTGCAAATATTGAAAACTTACGCTTGTTGATAAATTGTCGTCAGGCTCGGGGTGCCATCAGCGAATAAAAAGTGGTTTTAAACATACCTGGAAATGAAATAAAAATATATTTCAAAAATCTTGAATTTAAATTGAGTACCATAATATTGCTTAGTTTTCATAATGTATCGTTTCTTGCGTTTAACTGATAGAATCGTATTTTGATGTCTGGATGGATATTTATGTATCGAGAACAATCAGTCTACTGTTTGTGTGACTATCGATCGCGCGATAAATGACGCAGTTTAAGTCTCGTATTCGTTTTAATTGATACATAAAATCAGTCGATAATTGCAAAAAGAATACCATGTCAAAAAAGTTATCTTGGGAATCTTAATTTTATAGAAACCTTCGAAATAAAAACCACGAATCATTGAGAATAAAAAAAAAAAGATATTTAAAAACTCTAGCGCACCTGAACCGCTAGAAACACTAATGTTCGAAGAATCGTGCAGATTGTGAGTGCATATTCTACCACACGAGCTGCTTATTACAGCCAAACTGTTTCAAACGCCATGTTTTGCTTTGGTTTCAAGAATGCATTATAACTCATATGGTGGAAAGATTTCATATATTACCACTGGCATGAATTTCAAAGTTTATGAGAGCAAAACACTTGTTAACTATATTCGTTAACAGTTGCTTATTTCACAAAACTTTGAAAGCAGCATCTCATATAACATCAATGAAGAAAATGCTCAATGCCTGTAGCGCTGTAACTGGAGTTGGTGTTTGGGGCTGCGATCCGAAAAATTTGCAGAACTTTGGGAATCGAAACATTGGTTATTTATTTTCATTGTAAATGTTTCCGGTATGAATACTAAGTAAATGTTTCCGGTATGAATACTTTCATTGTAAATGTTTCCGGTATGAATAATAATGAATACTAAATAAGTAAGTATTTATTGATACAAAAATAGAACTACCGACTCGTGCTGGCAGCCTTTTGCCAGTATCAAAGCCAAAAATATATCACATCTGCTTCACGTTGAAATTAATCTACCCTGCGAATTTCGTCTCGATCCGATGACTGCATTCGAAGTTTAGGGCTACCAGCCGCAAAATTTTTCAAATAAGCGAAAACTTAACATTTCCTGTTTATTGTCACAACAATATCATTGCCATTTGAAAAGTTTACGATAAAATCGCTTAATAAAGATATTGCAAATAAACACATAAACCAACAATAACTGGCAACCCTACCGTGGCTTTTCAACCAGATTCAGCGTGAATAATACCTATAATTAGTTCCATTAATTGTATGAAGTTCGTATTGATTTCATGACTGCACTGGAAGTTATGGGGCAAAAAGCTTTATTTTCCTGACCGAGTATTCAAAACCAAAGACACAAAAATTGCCGTAGCTGGCAGCACCAATCGAATTTTTCAACCAAATTTCTATCAAACACGTTTTAGAGCAAGATTCAGCTACTGTGTCAATTTCATGAAAATCTGGTAACTGGATCAAAATTCCTAGGGCAAAAAGCAGTTTTTTTCTTTGTAATTTTTCAAGATGAGTTACCCACAATACAAAATCGCTTCTATCAGACCTGGTCCTACTTAAGTATAATGTATTCTGTAAATATCAACTGTATCTGATAATTGGTTCGTGAGTTCCCATGAACAGAAGTTTTTGATGCTAAAAATATAGGTAAATTGGGAAAGGGTTACCGTTCTTGTCCGACATGAAATTTCCAAATTTTTACTTTGACTGTATAGATAAAGCATAAGATTTGTATACAAAATAGTTTTGATTGTAAGAAACGGATACTTTTTAGGAGATTTGATGGTTTGAATGTTTTCACTTTCACTGGCTGCCGTAGCTACAGGATTGCCAGCACGTTCATTTAAAACTGTGCAAGTGTGCAACTTAACAACGATAATACGTCCTGTAAGTTTCATACTGATTTGTTAATCTAGTAAAAAGTTATCGCATTTCAAAAATTTTCAAATTTCATTTTAGGCGCCTAGCGCACACATAGGGTTAAATATATCAAAAACATTATCATATTCACATTAAAACACGTTCAGAATTCATTACATTAACTTTATTTTTGTAAAAGTTGTTTTTTGACACAATAATAGGTATATTTAAAATATCACTAAAATGACCGTCGGCGCCAAAGGGTTAAAGATTATTAACTTTTTGTGAGACCTGGCACTATTCTGCATATACACCTGAACATTTCAGTTCGATCAGATGGCGCGTTCCTGAGATTTTTTCACTGAAATTTTTTGATGATATATATGTATGTATGTATATATATATATATATATATATATATATATATATATATATATCTATATATATATATATATATATATATATATATATATATATATATATATATATATATATATATATATATATATATACAGTCCCGAGAAGAAGTGATGCAAAAAGATGAAAATATACAAAATTTCGGCTTTGATAGCTTATTTCCGAACTCTCAAAAGTTATATCGGCAAACTTGATATTTCGGAGTATGGTCCTATGTGCCATAGGTAAAATTTCTTCATCATTTTCCCAAAAACCGGTTTCTGAAAGTTCGTTTACGCTTCCAGATTAACCTCTAGCTTAAAACATACCGAGAAAAAGTGATGCAATAATTGCTTTTCGTTGAAAATGTGTCATTTTATCAGATATTGCAGTCCATTGTTAGTTGTTTTCATCATTGAAAATCTATTTTAGGGGCAATTGGAGGAAAACATTCGTAAAAGAAAGTAATTTCTGAATCCTCAGGTTTAGGTTTTCATTAATATTACTATTTAACCAATTTTCAGTCGATCAACATTAGAAAAGAGACTTGTTTAGATGAAAGAAAAATTCTTCTTCGGCTTCATAACCAGACCGTTCCATACAAGGAAATTGCATCCATCGTTAATATATCCATTTTCACTGTTTGGAGGATAATAGACAGGTTCTGCAAAAATAAAAGCTTAGAAATGCGAATGATATGCGTGATATGCGAATAATCGAACGAGAAGTCAAGAAAGATCCTTTTATATCAGCGACGAAAATCAAAGCAACTTTAAAATCTATTAATAAAAAAGATGTTAGAGTTCATACAGTCAGAAATCATTTAAGAAAATTGGATTACGTGCGTTGTATTTCACGAAAGAAATTCTTCGTTGGCGACATTAACCGTGGAAAAAGATTAAATTTCGCCAAAGAACATTTGAATAAGGATGGCGAATTTTGAAAACCCGTCTTATTCACAGATGAAAGCAAGTTCAATGTGTTTTCTCACGATGGACGAGCAAAAGTGCGCAGAAAGCCTCTTACGGAGCTAGATACGAAAAATATGATAGGAACTGTGAAGCATGGTGGTGGTTCTATTTTGGTATGGGGATGTATGGCTTTCAATGGAGTTGGCGAACTTCATATAATAGAAGAAAAAACGATGGATCACAAAGTCTACATTCAGATTTTAAAGGATCGGCTAGCAGCTAGCGTTCAAAAGTTTAATTTGGAAACAAACTACATATTCATGCAAGACAATGATCCTAAACATACCGCCCACCAAACTCGAATGTAGATACTTTATAATATTCCAAATTGCTTGAAATGGCCCCCACAATCACTTGATCTCAATCCAATTGAGCATGTTTGGGAAGAACTGTCGCGTCGGTTTGCAACAAATAACATCCTCAGCAAATCCGCGCTTAAGGAAATAATAAAAGAAGAGTGGGGCAAGATCACTCGAGAATACTGCGCTAAGTTGGTTTCACCTATGCCAAGAAGGCTTCAAGCTGTCATAGATCGAAAAGGAAATCCTACCAAATATTAAGAACCATTGATTGCTATCAGTTACCCACTACAGTTGGTAGAATATGATTGAGGTTTAACTTTTGCATCACTTTTTCTCGGTTAATTTTTAATTTTTTTCTTATAGAAAAGTAAGTTTTTTTGATTTTTTTTTTATATCTAATTACTGTTTGGAAATATATTAATAGCAAGAAAAAAAACCAACGGACTTTTTATTGACTACCTTTAAAAATATGAAAAGGTTAACCCAAAGAGTTTCTTAAATATGAGCTTTTGCATCACTTTTTCTCGGCACTGTATATATATATATATATATATATATATATATATATATATATATATATATATATATATATATATATATATATATATATATATATATATATATATATATATAAATATGAATTTTTGGTCAAAGTGATTTTAATACTAATGTTCTTCTTCGAACATTAGTAAAAAGTAACAGAGAAGCAATGCTGAGTAACGTTTTAGCTCACACTCTGAGTGCGATTTTGATAGTCTTGAACAAACTTATTATCACGAAATATGAAGCAACACCGTTAATTTATGAATATCTATAGCACGTTCAATAACCTCAGGTTACGTTCCTCAAGACCACACAAGCTTGATTTAGAAATGTTAATAATGCCGCCTCATGATTAAGCGGAAAGTATGCGACAGCCTTAATCAACACAAAAAAGTTTTGTAGGAGGCTAAATTTTGTATAAGTCAGTCAAATAAAATATTAGTTTTCACAAAACTCTCACAAACAGCTCGTTTTTTTTGGTGTAAAAATGTGATGATACGAAAGTGATTTCAGACCAAAATGAAAGAAAATGGTCTAGTGAACTTTAAGAGCCCCAGAATATAAGTTTTTTCCAAGACTCATTTGCTCGCTGGGACATATATTGGACGCATATTATGAAAAAACGTCCATAGTTTAAATTGCCTATAAGCTCTATCTAGCTTAACGTATGAACTGGGTATGACGAAATAATTCGTCATGCCAAGAAGTCAACTGCAATGGGCATGGGCAATTGTAAATAGACATGATGGATTTTTTTTTGTCACTAGAATTTTTAACGGTGAAGCAAGATCACGATGGAATTGGTTTACACCTGTGCATGTACTAAAGCCGTCAAGTACCGGATGTTGGTAAATCAGTGCAAAATAGTACATAGCATGAATTATGGAAAGTAATGTAAATGCAGCGATTTTTCATAACTTTATACTGACTGGCATTGTATTTCTTTAAAGCAGTACATTACTGGACATATAAATATTATTGAAATATAGACAGTTTGACAATCAGTTAATGAGCATTTAATTATATGGTACTGTGTATGCTGCTGTGTATGGTACTCAAATTAAAAAGGGACTTTTGATTATCCTAGAAAACTGGTCATTTAGGGATGGCTTGTAGGCGTGATTAGAGGTGGGTGTTGATATGTGCTTGTCGTGGATTGTTCTTCTTAGTTTATGAATGTTCATGATTTAAGCTGTATTTATTTCGTTTGAAAAACATTCTGTGCCAACATTAACACAGTCATAGTCCACAAAGTGTTAAAAACTTTAACAAAGTTTTCATAAACATGCTGGAAACAATATCTATCATTTCGCATACTTGTTTTTTTTTTAAATTTCTTATTTCCATAGACACAGAGGTACCTTATAATTCACTAAAATCTCCAGCGCCACCAAAGGATTAATAGTATTTGAATTTTATCATCACCAACCAACCAACTTTCAGTACTTATACGTGAATATGTCCTCAAAATTTTAGCTCGAACGATTATGGTAACCATGAAAGATACTCGCTGAATCTTTGTGCCGATAATTTGAATTAATTCGCACTGCGAAGAAAAAAAGCCCCCATTGTGAAATGAGTTAAGCAAAAGTTTATTCGCCAGTTAACAGGTTAATAGCTCAATTAACTTCTTGAGTATTGGACAAATCAATTTGCAATTTTAATCTTCAAGTATAATTTCTGTGGTCCAGAAGTCGGCCACCAACCCAAGATGATGAGCCACATGATGTAGTCTGGCAACTTAATATTTAACTAATTGGTTGGGTATTTTATCGGCTCCCGGCGACTAGCTACTTTTGAGCCGTTCAAAAATTAGCGCGACCTCTAACTGGGCGATTTATTCCGTTGTTTCTCAGCTCAGCAATGTACTGAGCCTTTCTCACTGGTATTCCTAAATGTTCAGGACTAATGGATTAGAATGTGGAGTGATAAGTTCCAAGAATCATTTTATCTCTGATTTGACTCGCCACAAGGACTTCTCTACTTACGATAGCGTATGGTTAAACTTTACACTGCCATGAGAGAGTTCCCACCAATCTAATAAAAATGACAGTTGACCATGCCTAATGTGACTATTCACCATCGAAAACGGACTGCGATCACGGGTCACCCTATCTAAGGCCCTCTTTAGCCTGGCGCTTGTAAAAATGCTCCAGACAGCCGGGGTCAGCACGTGCGGTTCAAATCTCATTCAGACTAATGCTGGCATTATGTTCCGGAATGAATGAAGTGATGAAAAACGTTGGGTGCGGCATATGTACAGAAAAAAAGCCACTTCAATACTCAAAAACCATCATCCAACGCCACGTTGACATTAACTAATACAAGACACCGAGAAGCACTAGCCCGAAAAAATAGGTTAATACAGTTTTGAAAAAGTTCACCTATCTGGGGTCAAAAATCACAGCCGATAAAAACTGTGATGACGAAATTCGAACACGGTGTTGGCAGCCAGTAAAGGCTTCTTCAGTTGATGAAAGCTATATATAAACCGAGAAGTCCAACTGATCTTGCGAGTCCTTATATTTTTGGCGATAATCTAGCATCTTAAAAAACAAACTGAGAACTCAAGAGGAAGATTTTCCGATGGATATCTTGACGACCACAGTGGTCTATTTCGCGAAAAAGGTGAACTTTATTCATGAGAACCACTAGAAGTATGAAATTGAGTGTTTCTTGGGTTTTCAAACATGGGAAATCCATTTCTGGGGCTGTATTGGCTCCAACTTTTAACAAAAAGTTGCCAAAAATGGTCAAAATTTGGAAAATTTCACTTTGAGGAAAAACATTTTTCTTGTTAATAAACGAGTGTAACTTATCATTTTCATAGTATTTTTGCTGGCTGAACACGAAACCGCTGTCCGAATCCGCCTATCGTGTCTCAATGTTGAGGAAAATATCATTTTTAGAATTGTTTCCTGCTGACGCAATTTTTATCAATATTGTGACGTGATAGCCAAATTTTGGATCACATTCGTGGCAGCAGGCAAAAATGCTGTGGAAATGATTATTCAAATTCGTTTGACACAAATGATGTCGGACAGTATTATTAATTTGATTTGCACCCCTACCCACAAAGTTTAATCGAAACAATTGTAATTATTTTGAATAATTTTTTTTATAATAATAAATCAACTAAACAAAAATGACATGCGGAACTCTATATACATATTTGAAGTAGTGAAAAAGGCCTATCTACAGCATATAGCAAAACACATATCGAATTTACAAATATTATCATTCACCCATGAATGGATATTTACAATTTTAGAAATTGTTCTGTACAGGTAAAAATATATTTTCGATAATGTTACTTTGCATATAATTTCAATACTAGGCATATACATGAATTATCATATGAACATATTTCATTGAACTGAATTCAGAAGCAAGTTGGGAAATTTGATGATACTAAAGTACAGGTGAATGGTTAAATAAATGTATGAACAGCCAAATACTTGAAACTTTGCCAATAACATAAGAAGTAAGTTTAGGGTTTAGAAACTATTGTTTTATTTATGAAATTCAACGTTGTGTTTATCTCAATCTCACAAGCTTCAACCTGGTACAAATGCTTGCTATTGTGTGCTAGTGCAAATGATAAGAAAATACTGCAGAGCACGTGGACTGGCGGAATAAGCGCGCAAAATGTTGTATTTTATGCAAGGTCGCTGAACTTTGAAAGGAGTTGACGAGCGTAGCCGCAGCTAGCCGCAGGCAAACTAAGTTTGGATAGTTACTTTGGACTTTAATGAATACAACTAGACCTATTTCGTAACAACTCTTTGTGACCCTCTAAACTTAAAAGGGACTAGAAGTTTTAAACACCGAATTCCTATACTATCTGCAGTATGAACACGATGAAAGGGGGGGAGGCTAAATCATCAATGTCTTTCATAGCTTAATAACGCTGTATTACTCAAAGGTATTTTTGTCTTCATATTCTTAATTTAAAAAATAGGTTAAAAGACAGATGCAATTTTTGGCTGTTTTCAGCACCTGTGCTCTTACCCTTAAACTTATGAAACCCAATTACTACCTCAAATGATGGAGGCCATATAGGACAATATTACCCCCAAGTTTCAACTTCATACTTAAAAGTCCATAATTTGAATAAAGTTCACCTTTTTCGCGAAATAGACCACTGTGCGACGGCGGCACAAACACAGGATTTCTGGAATTCTCCTCTAAAGCAGATCTTGACCGGACTACTTCTTCCGCGCATTTACAGCATTACACGTTGGATTCACCAGTATCTTTCTTCTCTAGTTAAATCGAGAAACATATATCATTTTCGCTAACTTGATTCTTGCTCGTATATTAGCCGGACCGACTTGAACTGACTTAGCTTGGAACGGATTAAAATGAAACTTCAAAGCAGGTTTTTGGTGCGACTGCACTTACGTGGATTAACCGAATAAAATTCAGCTAGTTCTACTAAAGTGAAGTATATCGCATAGGAACGTCACATATATGAATAGAACTCAAGTGGGCTTCGAATTTTTCAATCCTCAATACCTCGATCCGGGTCTTTTAAAGCCCAAGTCGATCCGATCCAGTAAAATTTCGTGATCGGATCGACTTATCTCAAATCAATCCACTTATCTCAAATCAATCCACTCCTAATACACTTTGAAACCACGTTTTAAACGCGGCTATAGTTGCAAACTCGTCATATTCAATACAATTTTCGCACAGTTCAATGTCCTACACTCAAATAAAATTACTGGCAAAATCAACATAATGAAATTTCAATAAATTACACGCCTCATTCTACAACGCTTGAAATGAGACTATCAACACAGAAAGCAAGGGTGTGGCTGTATCATATAGCTTCACGCTAAGTCCTATATTGTCGAGCAACGAATATATTCTATTCATGGACATACCATCGGCGCAACGGTACAAGAAACTTCATTCTCAATGTAATGAAATGAAAATCTGATTAACTTATAACACAATAGATACATAAACCTGATTACTTAATTGTTCTCAAATTAATTTTTCGTTTTCTTGCACACCATTCATCGTGTCCGCGTAGCGAAAACATAGATAGTGTCATGTAAACATACACCGAAATCCTCGTACAGCATATGTACACTTTGTCTGTGGTAAAGGACATTACAGGACAAACACGCGGTACGATACGTTCATATCGCCGTATCTTTTTCAAGTCCTTACTTCCTCTTTCATTTCTTCTTTGTTGCCTTTCTCCCGCCTAATATCACTTTTCGATGACTGGGTGCAAGTGTACTCGGTCGAGGCAACGGTTATCGTTGGATTTCATCCAGCTCGGTGCAGCAGCATCAGGAAGACTCGAAGCGCCAACAACAAATATGGCTTCCGAGTTTCGGACAAGCTACCACACCCAACAAATACAAAGATGCTCCCGTACGATATGTACTTTACAGACATACTTTACAAACCGGGCTTAGACTGTATCAAACTCCGAACTGTTGGAAATAAGGGAGACAGGAGGCGAATGGCCTTGCTTTCAGCCCAAGCCCATCAAAGGGCATTGATCTTTTCGACGGTCCCTTCGAAACCAAAACATTGCAGCGACAGCTGTACATCCGTATAGACTCTACAGAAACTCAATAGGGCTGGCAAAGTAAGGGGAGAACGAAACAGGAGAAAATGTCATGTTCCCAGGGTTTCTCGCTGAATCGAAACGCTATATATTCAATTGAGGCAACAAGAGAGAAGGATACACGAGATTTATTTTTTCAGCTGTCCTGGGCCCAGACTCCACAAAAAAAAAAACATAAATCGAACAGGGTAAGAAGAATTCTCATTTTCAATATCCTTCGCTATGCTTCCGCCTGTGGAACTCGCACAAATTCGATTTGCAAATAATTTCGCGTACACCCTGTTCGAATGTACCTGGTCTGGGTTTTGCAAAAGTCCAGGGAACATTTGACAATGAAACACAATACGCCCAATAGTAGAGGGTAGTTCAGGACTGCCGATTGCAAGTATGGAAACATTAAATGAAAGGGGCTTCATTTAATGAAGAACAAGTTCCGCATTGGAATGACGGCATGGGTTGGGTATTATCGAGGCAGACTCAATTGCAAAGTTGGAGGGTACTATGCGAAACAGTAAAGGTACAATAGACTAAGTTTGGCGGGATTTGAATCCGTTCTTGTTCTGTCTGAAAAGGTTACTATCCTCTTCGATCTGGGAAATCAGAAGAGGCATTATGTTCGGCATCTCATGGTAAGGGAGATTTGTGTTTGTCACATTATGAGTGCAGAATTTTCATCGTACAGGTGGTAAAGGGAAGACGAAAGGAATACAGGAAACAGACGTCATGTGCGACATCTATACGGCTAGCTATTTGCCGTTAGAGCAGATATAGATGTAATAGTCATCACGACCATTATCCCGAGGGTTTATTGAATTTTCTCGTTCCTTATATAGTTCGAATACAATGTGCAGAAAGTCCCCAATGTAATCGTAGCGAAGACATCAACGCCCTAGAGATCTTACTCAATTCATAATTATATTTGCAATAGGCTGTAGGAAAATAAATGGAAAAACTCGAAATGGATTACTAGTATTTGAAGCGTGGGTTTACGATGCATTCACGTGCTGTGACCTTTTGAAAATATTGCATACTAGAAGATGTATTTTAGAAAGAAACAGAAAACTTAAGATACTATAAGAAAAAGGTATAATAAACAGAAAAATATATTTAAACTTCCGTCTAAGAAAAACCTAAAAAAAAAAAATTAAAAGAGGTTGAGGTCAGATCACAATAATTTTTCAAATAAGTTGAATTTCCATGTTGGGAAAATGTCGGACTAAAAAGCGAACATGATTTAACGAAAAACAAGAAAAATTTTCGCAATTTCGAAAATACTAATTTTGACCTAAACGAAACAAAAAACATATTTTTAGCCATATATTTTAGTTTAAACATCAATTTTTCCTTTAGAAGTTGGATATATTTCAATTTCTTGGCAGATATCGATATTTCAAGAGCAATCTGTATGTTGCTTTCATCAATTTATATTAAGGAATTGAAATTGCTAAAGAAAATGTTATCTTAAGTCAAAATATTTGGTTCTAAAGGCTAGAAAAAATTGAATTAGATGCAAATATCTAAAAGTCCATATCTCTTGCAAAGCTTAAGCTTTATAATAAACAAATTTATCGTCATTTCCCTACACTGCCCTACTAAGCATAAAAGTTCTATCTACATTTTAGTGCTTGTGTTTTGATTTGTACTGGGGATATATGGAGAGTGCATTTTTCAATATTGCTTTCAACATACATACTCCCACAAAAGATAGGTTTTTAAAATTTTGTTGAATAATGTCATATAGAATATAGTTTTCGAATCCGGTGTTAATTAAAAATTAGAAAAATGCAGATAGAACGGTTATGCTTAGTAGGGCAGTATACTTTAATATTTTTTTTATGTCCATGGGTCAAAAATTTTACTTTCAGTCGTTTATCTATCTAGATTAACAATTAGTCATTTTAATAATTTGCGGACTCAAACTCAACTTTGAAAAAATTGTACAAATGAAACATAATAATGTTTAGGTAGAGTATGGAGAAATAATAAACAAAATTTATGTTATAAGCTTAGGATCAACTTATTCGCTTACTTCCTCAGAAAAATTATTCTTACGATTCGGAATGAACAGAAAATTTCTTTCCGGCATTGCAGAAGATATTTTTTGCTATTGTTGCCAATGGCCGATCCTGTGTTTTTTTTTATCCTTTACTTGTTTTCGGTTTTTGTTGCTATTTATACTGATGCTTCAGAGCGTTTTCTCCCTCAAAAACATTTTTCCCCAAAAAATTACATTTACATTTGAAAAGCTTTTATAGCACCTATTTTACCTTTTGATTCAGAATATTATCTCCCATGATATTTTACTGACCCATCGGATCATTTCAAATGAGTCCTATGAAGACTGTTACCCTGAAGGCATTTATATCGTGTCCGTGTGTGACTTTGAAAAAACATTTTAAATTTTAATGCTATGTTCGTCAGGTTCGAAAGAAATTTTTCCAATTTTTGGTAGCTATAAGTAGATTTAGTCTGCTCCTCTCTTTTGACAACTTTTTACTGTAAGTCTAATGAATCTTTGAAGATGGTGGTTATTTCTTTATTTTTTAAATGTATTTCCTTATTATAAATGTTATTTTGACACTGTCAGCAATTTCGTGATCAAACATATGACAGCAGTTTAATGTTACATCTCCGCCGTACGAATTGAACACATTAACGGTTGGACAATGCTTCAAAATACTGAAAACTTACTTCCAAAATGAGTGCTGTGTTGCCCAAAAAATTCGAAAAATTAGTTTGACCGAAATCAAGCGCAAATTTATGACGAAAGTTCGTAAGACAGGCTTGCTGGTGGCTAACAGACACGGTATTCTTACTCGTAGAATGTAAACATTCGAGATTATTTCAGGTGATTTGTCAGAGCATCAATATTAGCCACACTAGTCTTAGGGGAATTTTCCACAAAAATCTCAAATTTTCCACAAATCTCGCGAAGCATATGAATGTTATATTAATATAGTTGGGAAAAATATAATCTGTGACCCCAAAAAATTTTTTTAATTCGTGAGCACCAAGCGAAAGACTTCAGGCTATCCCACAGCAATGTATAAAAATAACTCACTTTCTTCTGACCCACTAAAAATATGTGACATGTTTGCCGACCATTTTCAAGAAGTTTTCTGTCCACCCAGTGGATTATGTAACGTGTCGCTTGTCTCAACACCTCAGTTTGCTATCGCTGATGAAATATATTTAACTAGAGAGGATATTATAAAAGCGATAAGTGAACTTGACATGAAAAAGGCCCTGTACCAGATCTACTTCATCCGAGCTTCATAATCAACAGTGCAAAAACTATCATCTCACCGCTGCTTATAATTTTCACCAAATCACTATCATGCGGTAGATTCCCTCAATTCTGGAAATCTTCTCATCTCACGCTAATTCATAAAAGTGGTGACAAGCGCTCGGTTAAAAATTATAGAGGCATTGCCATTTTGTCAGCTATACCTAAACTATTTGAAAAAATTATTTGTGATAAACTCATCATAGCTATTGATCCTCTTCTTAACGAACAGCAACATGGCTTCAGAAAGGGTAGGTTAACTACCATCAACCTTTTGATATTAATCTCGGATGTACTTTGCAATATGAAGAAAGGGTGTCAGATCGATACCATATATACTGATTTCAGCAAAGCTTTTGACCGTGTTGACCATGATGTTTTGAAACATAAACTGCAAAAACTAGGCATTTCCGGTAACTTGCTAGAATGGTTGGATTGCTACCTTCGGAATCGAACAAAACATGTAAAATTCCAAGGTTTTCTCTCAAAAAAAAATTACTGTCTCCTCGGGGGTTCCTCAAGGCAGCCACTTAGGTCCACTTCTGTTCAATATTTTTATTTCGGATCTCTCGGAAGTGTTATCCGATATTCCACAACTTTTTTATACGGACGACCTAAAATTATACCATACTATTCAATCGGAATCCGATTCAAACTTCCTTCAGTCAAAACTCTTATCGTTGGAGAGATGGTGTGACCGCAACAAACTTTTTCTTAACGTAAACAAATGCCATGCCACAAGCTTCTCCCGCAAGTCATGCTCTTTAAATTTTGATTACCGCCTTAGTAATCAGTTGCTGAAAAAAGTGGATAGTGTTGTAGATCTCGGAGTCGTTCTAGATAAAAAGCTGCGCTTCAATCTTCAGTACGACAAAGTACTAGCAAGAGCCAGCATGCAATTAGGATTCATTAAGAGACGTGCGAAAGAATTTAAGAACTTATGGTTTGCAAAATCTCTATACGTATCCTTAGTTCGCCCCATATTGGAATATGGTTGCATCGTTTGGAATCCCATTTTCAACTGTTATAGTGATAGATTGGAATCCATCCAAAAGCAGTTTGTCATTTTTGCTTAGAGAGATATATAAAACCCACACGATTTTGAAAGTTTGCCATCTTATAATTACTGGTTAAGCCTTTTAAACCTTGAGACACTTTCTTCGAGGAGAACGGTATTATGCTCATGTTTCATTTTTGATGCAATTAAGGGCTTGATCAACCTTGAGTATCTTTCGAATAAAATCACTTTCAATAACCCTGTAAGACGTACTAGGTATACACGTCTTCTCAGAAACATCAGCATCGTACTGTTTATGGAGACAGGGAGCCCATCAATAGATACTGCAATATATTTAACAATTTTTCCAACTACTATTCCTTATCTATTCCCAAGACAAGTTTCAAATATGCAAGGCTCTAAAATCTTTAAAAAAAAATGTTCCCTTATAAATTCCTCAAATTGACAACCAAACATAAGTTTGGAATATGGACTTAAAATTATTTATGCTAATTTGTTATAGTGTAGTTTAAGAAAACTTATATTTAATTCAAATTGTGGTTTGTTATAATCTTTTGTTATATGCCTTGCTTGGCTTGAAATAAAATAAAATAAAAATAAATTACAAGGGTAGAAAAAATGTGTTAACTTATTCCACTGCTCTATATAAGCACTAAAATAGTTTGCTAATTTGAATTATGCTTACTTGGTGAAATTTGAGTTATGCTTATTTGATGCTTCAGAGTATAATATCATGATCAAATACCTAGCGCTATTGTTAGTTTTGGCAATTCCATTTTCAACAAAATGATGAAAATTTACTACGTGCATAATTACATGATACTGTTTCTAACTAAGCGGAAGGATGAAAACATTTTTTTAAAAATTCATGTGAAACTTTGTTTACATTACAATCCCACAACCAATTTTCACAAGTGCTGACATTGAAATATGAATTTAATGCCGCATCAACATCCCAGAAATATGCAGAAAGAGAACCATCCATGATGTTCATACCTATCTCGAGCAGCAGAATAAAAATATGTGATGATTCAGCAGAAACAGAAGATGAAATTGATCAAATTTGGTTCAGATTCATAATTTTTATTGCTTGACTCATTTTAAATTGATAGGATGTCATGTTTGTAATTCATTATATAAAGTACTACTGCTATTGAGGTTTTTGTATTTGGAGCAATTTAATTAAACGACCCCAAAGAGAAACAATAACAGCTTACTGGGACATTCACTGGGACAGGAGTTGTTGTTGTTTTCAATGCGTTTTTTCTGTTTTACTATGGATAAGGAGAGCAAAAAAACACGCCTAATATAATAACGATCTCTGCATTGAACAAACGCCTTTTCTCCGAACAGCTAGCCGGTTTAAAACCTAAAAGTTCCATTGAAACTCGTGAGTCCTCTTCAAATCTCGATTAAATCTAAGCGCCTACGAAATCCCTATACCTACATTGCTGCGCACTTTAAACTCGTTTTTGCGAATGGATGCTCAGCTCATGTGTTTCGTAGACATAATGCACAGCGAGATGCAAATATTGAACCAAACACAAGGAACATTAACGTATTTTCAAGCTCTTCAAATTCACATTCCTTTATAAACCCTACCTCCACACTGTCGGGGTTTACTCCATTATAATGTTTTCCGAGCTCATGCGATCTCGAGACAGACAAATCGTCACATTGTCCCCCAGTCTGTAACGATGCTTTCATCTATCGTATCTGTCATATGAAACGAATGTCCTCAACCCTTACCTGTCCTTGCAGATTTTGTCTGGACATTGCCATTGCAACGGAAGTAACCAACCCCTTTTCGATTTTAGGTTTATCGGCCTTTCGCGAATTCCCCATTGTTTGCAATTTACCAGTTCTTCGCACAACTCAACCCGACCCGGTCCCATGTTCTCCATTCAGCCTTGTTTTGTTGATGCATGCATCAGTTTGCCAATTGTGCGCCGCACCAGCCCGTTGCATAGGGATTTGTGTGCGTGTCGCGTATTGGGAACAAGTTGACTGTACTACGGACGGCGGGCGCGCTAAAATTATACCGGCCATAGAGAATGCGTGCCATGAATGGATTTTCAGATCCAGACGGAACATTTTGCAGACGTTAAGGGAAATAAATTGAAAGCAAAAGACGAGAAGAAATATTTGCGCAGTTCGCGTAGTGAGTACTCAAGACGTACTATCCCCTGATGAACTTCCACATTGTACAGTCTCAAGACATTATTTAAATTCATGGACGTTGTGACGGCGAAATGAGTTGTCTAGACGTTATGAGTAAGCTTAGAATAATTTGAAACATATTCTGCCTGCAAATAATTATATTTTATTATCGCATAATGCGCTTTTGTTACTTCAAGAAGTCATCGATGCTTTTGAGCATCCTCAGTCTTATGAATCATAAAATAGGACGTGCCAAAAAAATTACGCGATGCTATCTTAAAACAAACAGAGCGAACTTTTATATACTGGCAGTAGTGTAAGCAATTCTCAAATATTAGGGAAAACTAAGAAGCTAATGAACTCAGAGTGTTGTTGACCGTGAAATGCTTCCCCTCAAGCCTCAACTTCATAAACGACTCCTGTACTCATATATCGTTTCGCGAATTTACGATTCGCTCAGATTAGCACAATAATGAATAATGGTGAGTAGTCTAGTTGTTGTCTTCGTGCCAAACCAAATAATAAACGGCCACCGGTCTCTGCAGACCAGACGTAGAAAAAACGACACAAACATTAGCCGAATTCCGTAGAGCTAGGATTCAAACTGCCGTGAGGGTTAAGCAGCCCTCCTGCTGCCCCAATGCGTGACTGGTTTTCGAAAGGAAGACGGTTTAATATCATGCCCGGGATTCAGACGAGTCTGTTATTGTTATGACGGGACCCAAAAAGACAACCAGGGTGCAATATGTGCGAATGCTATATGGCGATGGATAGTAGAAGTGCCAGACGAGTAATTAAATTTATTCAGAGAGCCTCATGTCTCGCCGTTAGCGAAAATCTCAAATAAGAGGGCGAATCTTAAATGAATGGAATTCGAACCCCATTGAAATTGTCGTTAAGACGAATGTCTCTTGGTTTTTACAGTTGAAGTTTTAACTGATAACACTGAATTATGGGAATACATGTTGGATTTGAGGTTGTTTTATGGTGGTATCTGAAGAACGGTGACTAATTGTTTTTTAACTTAATTGGGGGTTGGAGTTGATACCTCATGGTGCAAAAACTGTAGGTATATGATTTTTCGCTGAAAATTCAAAAGCAGAAGCAACGAGAGGCATAAGAGACATGTTTATCAGCCTAAGCACATAAAGTACAATACTGTCCTACTACGCATAAATGTTCTATCTACATTTTAAAACTTTCGACATATTCAATTTGTATTTTTCTAAATGCTGCGGACATTTTCAAACGGGACGAAAGTTTAAACATGGATACAAATACATTTATTTGAGATACATCTGAAGTAAAAGCTTTCACATTGAAAATAGTTGTGGAAGATAGGTTTAAGCAGATAGGAGTTTTTTGGATTAACATGCAAAGAAAAAACTGGCCACATTACTAAGCATAAACGACATTACTAAGCATAAACGTTCTATCTACGGTGCGAAGTTTTTTGCGGATGGGGGATTTTTTGATTTTAACATTATTGATTTTAACATACTTCCAAAATAGATAGGTTTTCATATTTTGTAGAATGATGTAATAGAATATGTAGTTTTCGAATCCGGTGTTAACTCAAAAGTGCAAAAACTGTAGATAGAGCATATATAAAGTTAAACCAATTTTTTCCTTTTGAAGCTAGATTTATTTTAATTACTCGACATACTCGTATATCGATATTTCGAGGATAATCTGCCCTCTTCTTGAGTGTCTATCGGTCTAATCTTTAAATAACTTAGGTATCTTATTTAAGGTGCTCACTTTTAAAGTATTGACTCATGAATCAAAGAATACTAAGATTACGCTGATCGCCGTACAAAAATGAATTTATGTGCGCACCTACGTCACACGTGACATGAATGGCTATTAATCGTTCGAACATAAATACGTCGATAATTAACGATTGTGTTACACGTTTTGCCATGAGGCCACAATATACGCAAAAGATAATTGCGGTGGAGAACTAAATATTATAAAAACGCTTTCAGAAAACTAAACCCACTTATTCAAATAGTTTGTCACGTGTGACGTCATGAAACAGAATTCCAATATGGCGGACCTGCGCAATGCGTAATCTTTTTACTTGATTCATGGTATTGACTGATGCTAATTCCCAGCTAATTATCTATTAATTACATACTTAAGTACATTTAACTATCTACATAATTACATTATTCTCCTACCCATAAAATATAGGTTCACATTAACCTGAACAACGGTGATGCACAGTTTCCTTGGTCTGTGTTTGGCTGTGTGTTTGCCATTGGTCTGTGTTTGTGTCTATCCATCGGGGCGTGTCTAACAGAAGATGAAATTGATCAAATTTGGTTCAGATTCATAATTTTTATTGCTTGACTCATTTTAAATTGATAAGATGTCATGTTTGTAATTCATTATATAAAGTACTACTGCTATTGAGGTTTTTGTATTTGGAGCAATTAAATTAAACGACCCCAAAGAGAAACAATAACAGCTCACTGGGACATTCACTGGGACAGGAGTTGTTGTTGTTTTCAATGCGTTTTTTCTGTTATACTATGGATAAGGAGAGCAAAAAAACACGCCTAATATAATAACGATCCCTGCATTGAACAAACGCCTTTTCTTCGAACAGCTAGCCGGTTTAAAACCTAAATTTAATTTTCATTCTTCAACAATGTCTATCCATATGTTCAGGCTTTCGCACGCATCCAGTTTTCGTACCTGCTGTACTTCCTTAATCACATCCACGTTGTCCCACGTTATGTTGTGCTCCTCCTCCTAGATGTGTTTCGCTACTGCTGATCGTACTACCGTTGTGTTCCTTTTCGTTGCTGAGGTTGCTTCCCGCTTATGTTCGGTTAGTCTAACACCAACTAATGTCTTGAGTATCAGTGATGCTAAGCTCGAATGTTGAGACTTTTGTCTCATTTGGGAGTTAGAAATACACATGTCATGCATATTCTTATAAGATGGTCCTCTCTTATGTATACCAAATCAAAATGGACGTACAACACGGAAGCTTATTTCTTCTACTCCTTTGATACTACGGGAAAGGCGCACATCGATCATCACCGAAGGCCTACTTTCTACCTTGGAGGATTTGTATGGAGCAGATCCCAATCTAGTTTTCCTGGACAATTCGGCAGCATGCCACCGTGCTCGTTTAGTAAGTATAGAATTCATTTTGCTAAACTTGTTTCATTGCATTTTCTCTTTTCCAGGTACCAAATTTTAAAACTTGGTATCGAGGCAGTTTCCTGGCCAGGAAGTAGCCCCGACTTCAATCCAATAGAAAACATTTGGGAGATAATGTCGAAAAAAGTGAAGAAAAAGAAGCCAAAAACAACAGAAGATCTCGAAAGTATAATTCAAAACACCTTCCACCACCCAACGTAATAGTCCTAGAAAAGGCTATTGTTCCACAAATGTGCACAATAATGCACAAACTTTGGAACCACCAAAAATGTTCAACAAATTTTATGCACCAATACATAGAAATAGTATCCTTGAATACGAAATAATTAAGGTGTGTAGCGGTATGAAAATATCACTTAGTTCCTTATTCACACAAAACTTTATTGCAAATAAATTCAACTTCATATAACCAAACAAATTACAACAATTAATTTAAATTAAATTTACAATTTCAATGAAATTCATTCAATCACAAATTTTATCAAATTGGTACGAGATTAAAATTACCGTTTGTATATTGTATGATTAATGAGCTTTGTAGCTTATCAATCATACCATACGAAACGGTAGTCTCTTGGTGTACCGTACATTATTACTACACAAACTTTAATATACGTGTGGATTCTTATCGGCTTCACTATACTTCTTATGTTTTATTAAGTTCTACAAGTGAGTAAGCTGGAATTTGAATGTTGTGTAAAAATAGCCTTATCGGCATGTGTTTACACCTATTCGAAATTCCGGAAGAAAAGGTTAGTAGAGAGATAGGAAGAAACAATTAGCATATTTCAAGCACAATACCTTCCAGAATGTGTTGCTTGAGACGAGCCTAATCGCAAATAGAACGATTGTAGAGTTGACTCTGCCTTTTATTGTGTTTTTTTGTTCTCCATCTTGAGTGGGGAAATTCTCCACATTTATGATACTCATTAAATTTGAATTTATTATTATTATTTAAACCTCTTCTATTCTTATTTCCGAAATTGATGAATTTAATTTTCATTGATTATAAAATGCGTAAGAGATTAATTGCATGTTTTTGACTGGAATTGAATAAAATTTCATGGTTCCCATAATTTTATTCACACAATAAATGGCGGCCTGGTCTCCACTTTCGCTTTACTATAAAGTTGGCGGATCCTCGTGTATTTCCTTTTCCATATGTTTTTATGTATGATTTAAGGCGCCATATTCAGTTTGAAAAAACAAACGATATTTAGTTTATTCTTGATTAATAATTTTAATTTGTATATTCTTAACTCCAATATTTTAGTATAAATTTAATCATAGCAGTAGAGACAAAATAATTCATAATTCCATTCGATTTTAAATGTGTGTATATATTACTAGTTGCAACTAGATGTTACTAGTGGCGCTATATGCTGAAACTAATTTTCAAAAAGTAAGTAACATCGTTTTTTTTCGTTTTACTTATTACAATTGTTTCGTCTTACTCTAGGGAGCTGCTGCAACAGCTATAATTAAGGTTAAAGGCTATAATTAAGCCTAAAGAAGGTGCTGTGAGCTATTAGTTATTATTTTAATACAATAACTAACTAAAAATGGGACACGCTATTATTATTATTATTTGTTGGCTTACAATGTCCTTTGTTAATTTCAGTCGTGACAGTTCCCCCTAAATACAGAAAAAAATTATTATCGGCTATTCTTATTCACTAGGAGAAAGTTTCATTTCAGTCGATTTGTCTTCTTTTTATTAGAAAATCGAGGAACAACCTACTCAAAATTTAATAAATTATATCAGAAGCTATAAAACCGTATAGAGTTCAAAATAATAAAGTTATTAATTTAATAGTTTTGCAGGAAAAGACAAACGAAAAGCTGAAAACAGACTAGTGCCAGGGTTTTTCCTTCGCCGGATGTATAATTACATAATTGAGTAAGAAAGAACACGATCAGGGCTGAATTTCAAATGTTTTCAAAGAGTGGACCAATAAGTACTCCCACAATATTTATTAGTAATTTAGTATTTTTTTTTTTGTTAATTTATAGAAATAAATGCAATTAACAAACAAAGAGCTTATTTTCTGAATGAATGTAAAAGAAAACAAAACTAAAATAAAATTAATAAGGAAAATTAGCGTTTAACGAGGTTAAAAGAGAGAAACAAGTGAAAATACCAATAGAATACGGGGGAGAACCAAGCTGAAGATTACTCATAAACGAGAAACAGACAAGTGAAAGTAAGCTTTCGTACGAGCAAAAAGAACAACAAACAGTGTACTTGATCTGATAGCCCCGTCATGTGGCGCTGAGTAAAAGAACAGAATAATGATGATGAAAAATAGGCCCGAAATTTTAAAAATAAAAAATATTAATCAATATTAGGTCTGCGCTGATAAAGAGGAAGAATATTAAATAATGCTGAATGTTCACTGTAGTATTACGGAAGGATATACTTAAAAATAAGGTAGCACGTTAATTTTCTTTGGACAGATTCAACCGCCTCTCATAAATAGCAGAAACAGAGACTCTTCACTTCAGAGCAATACTCAAGGACAGAGCAAAGAAAGGAAAGATTGATACGAGTGCAGGTTTCGGTATGATAAAATCAGTAACCCAGAAAGCATTTCGAGCGCAGGCACGAATATGAACATCAAACTTAACCTTTCGATCGGATAAAATGATCAACAGTTAAGAGAGTAATATCATAGATTGTATAAATGAACTAAAAAGCAAAAATGTTCAATGCACAATGCAGAGAGAATCATTTAGAGACGTTCAATGACAAATCATTACCGTTATACCAAGATTATTTAAATTATTTTGAAGAACCAGATAATCAGAAGGAGTATTGATGTTACAAAATGATTTCAAGACATCATTAGCCAAGTAGAAGCAATAACACTAGTAAGATAATTGCAGAAAAGAATAAAGAGCAAACGTGCAAGGATAGATCCTTGAGGTATATTGGAGGAAGGAAACACTGGAGAGGATGAAGAAACACAGGGATAGATATAGTAACTACGATTAAATATAAATGACGATATCTAGGAAAGTATATGACGTTCACTTGATGTTAACAGCGTAAAGCAAACATAGAAAATATTGAAAAATTCAGTGGCAGTACTTCAGGCATTCCCAAAACCGTGTTAAGTAGCCAAAAGTGATGGAGGGCGTCAAATGGGCCATTAAGAACAAGACGTCCACAAATTTTCGAGAAACATGAAAGGTCTGAAATAGGATGATCGTTTTGATCACCAAAGAAGTGAGAATTTTTTACATCTTCCAAAAAGCTTGGAACCCGTTTAATATTAATAATGATGAGCAAGCGAATACAAAAGAAAGATATAAGAAATTCCATCAGGGTCGAGAGACAAGCTGGATCTAAAGATATATTTATGTAAATAAAGCGATGCAGTGAGGTAAATGGAAATAACGGACGTACGACCCTGGAAAATACAGAGGAAGAAAAAGTGAGCTAATAGTTTACAAATTTCTTGGAGAAAAGTTATTATAGGATAGAGAATCGTTTATAGAAGATTAGTTTGAATTATGAACATGAACATTTGTCCAGAAGCTTTTGGAGTCATTTAGGCTAAGAGAGGATTCAATAAAGAAAAAGTAGCGACGAATTTATTTTTCAGTTTCTTTTTTACCAGTAGATCACAGTTAGTATCAAAAAGGCATAACCGTCATCCAAGCTGGAATGTAAATGTGTCAGACGAGTAGAATTTTTACCAAGTGTATTAAAAGATCAGTTGAAACTCACGATAAAAATTATAATTGGATAATGGCTATGATATTAAGGGGGACCCTACACGATCAATATGGATCGTGATATTTGGATTGTGATACTCAAGCAAATATTGATGGAATAACACAAATGCCTACACGTTCAATCGGATCACACGTCAGTACTCCTGATACTCTCGTTTGGTGTAGACGTTTCGACTTTAAAGTCTCCACTGTCGATTAGCCAGGCTATAATGAGGTCTGTTCGCGTACTTCAGCAAACTGCACCAGTAACAAAATTTACCAACTGGCTTCTTTTTGCTGCAAAATTTGGCTTGCAGCAAGAGTACAAAAATGACTTTATGCGAATCTATTTTAATATATTATAATAGATTCAGGTACATGATCTATGGATACCTTAACTGCAATAATACATGCGCTAGGAACCTACATAAATGTAAAATTTATTATTTTTGCACATATTTAAATTTAATTCAAATGGTTTTTATTAAATTGCGGAGCTTTCTTACAAATAATTAGTTGAGAAGGAAAACCGGTAATATGCAAATGTCCGAGCAACAATCACTTTGTGAAAATTCTGGAAGATTCACATTAACATCAGTGTTCTCAAAAGATTTGATGACCTGTTGGGAATCGATGATGATATTGTGGCGCTTGAAATATCTTCCTCCATTGCCAATTAACTGAATGCTGACGAAAATTTATTGACCGGTTGACTATACGTTCAATATTTATCGCAATCCAACTACATTGATTGATGGATTTCAAAATATCCGGATATTTTCGCGATTCGTATCGTGATCCATCAATACAGCACCCTACACGGTCAATACTTTGTATCGCGATCCAAATATCACAATCCATATTGATCGTGTAGGGTCCCTCTAAGCATTCGGCTTAGATGCAGGAGACAGTGTGAGAGAAGAAAAATCAAGAGTATATTTGATCAAGAATTTTATCTTTAACTTTAGGAAATAGATAACATTAACCAATAGATCACAAGGAAAGAAAAGATGATAAGGCAAAAGATTTATGTTTACAGAATTCAACAAAATGAAGTTGACATTTCACAGAATTTTTTTCGAAAGTGGAATAAGGGCAACTTTAAAAAAGGGAAGTACACTGAAACAACGAAAATAAGCGGATTTTAATTCAATGATTATTTTTTCCTTTGGAAGTTAGATGTATTTTCGTTTCTTGGCAGATCATGATGTTTCGAGAGTAATCTGGCATTTCTTCTTCACTGTATGAAAGATATCAAAAGACTTCTCGAAGGCTTAACCGCAGTAGACCAATAACACTGGTTGACAAGTAATACTTAAATATTCAGCAAATGAATATACTGTGTGTTTATGTTTGCTTTGCAGGTAGAAAGCTTAGAAAGGTTAGAAGAAATGAGACCAGTCAACGAAACTAAAATTGATATTGCCGGAAGGTTACATCCTTTGAGCTCAACATAGAACCACCAGTTTCCTCTACTATTATGGCAAGAGTTTTACTATACCTAAGAGACTGTAAGGCTAACTTTTTTGCAGACGAGTGGAAGATTCTCAACTAGAAACTGAGTTAGTGAGCTCCAAGATATGATGAGTAATTCACAAAAAATTTAACATACATAGATGTCAGTAACTAACTGCTGTTGTCATCGTTGAAAACCCCCACCAGTAATAAAATAAAATATTTAAAATACGGCAGCATGTAAAAAGTGAATCGGTCGTTTCCTTCTTACACGAGAGTCATTAATAATAATGCTTCATCGGTCTAGAAACGTTAAATCTATTTGGTATTTATATATTTGTTCAAATTACCTATCACACTTACCCCATTTTTTGTGTTATGTCATATAAATTATCAAAAAGGAATACCTCATACAGCAACATCTGACTACTGATGCCATCATCATCAGCATGTGCAATATACGAGTGGTCCATCTATATTCTGGGACATGTAAAATGGGGCGAGCCTGTTGTGGCCCATCAGATTGATCGATGACACTCAGTGTTACGGCATGTGAACTGATTATCCAGTTCGTGGAAATTCAATATCAAGCGACCATCTACTTAGACGCGACAAGTTCAATGTGTTTTGATCTATAGGAATTCGGGAAACGTTAAGCAGGGTTAGGTAATAATCTTAAAGCCTGCAAACTATACATTGATCGAACTACGCTGCTAACCGCGACAATTATTATCCAAAGGCATACAGAATTATGAATAAAACTTTATTTCTGAAAACGACTAAAATAACTGAATGAGAAAACCATATAGTCTCGCAAACATTAGAGCATCGGAGCAAAACAATCGATACGTTGGACATTCATTACATCCACTTCTTGAAACAGACAAGATGGCTCTAGTAATAATACTCCCCCAAGTTTTCTGCCCGTCGTTTTTTCGTCTCTACTATTTTTTTATGAATGCCGTTATATGTACCAAAAATACGGAAACAAATGGTGAATTGTGAACCAAGTAACGTAGTGGAACCAAACGAAAAAAGTTGTCACTTATCAGGAAACGATATCATGACGATACGGCCCATTTTCGATTTGTTCGAAATACGCTGCTGTCATTCTAATCATTGCCGTTCGATATCTATTAAAGTAGGTCGTTTACGGATTGAAATCGAAAACTCTGTGCAGAAGAGCGGACACGCGTATCATTGCGAGCCGTGAAGAGAATTCAGGACATTCAGTTGATTGTAGCCTATATGTTTTGTATGAATGTATAAAGGTAGCAAGCAAGCCGGCAGGCAGGCAGAGAATAGTGAAATCTTCTAGAGCCCTGTCAGCTTGCTTCCTTATCGAACTTTCATCGATGGCCATTGTTCCCTGTCGTCGGTGAGAAGATGCTATTTTTAGGTAATATTGTTGTATCCAATATTGAAGGGACATCCTTAGAAAAGTATAATTTTCTATAGAAGGATAAGATTACACGGAACTGTAGTGTATTGTTGCAAATAAATGCTCTGTGAAAGAGAGCCATTTAAAGTCGTAATAGGTTTTTGAAATTGAGTTTATAGCATTTCGTAAGTTTTCTAATGCTCTTTCACGAAAAATCCTAATGCGCTTACCTCATTTTTGCGAAATGGACCGGATAGTAAATGTCGATTTGAATTTCGAAGTGAAGTGTTTGCTAAGTATTCAAAATCTTGACTGCTAGCACACTTTATGCATGTCATTTTATTTTAATTTTTAGGTCTGCAAAGCTCCCCGAAGCTGATTAGCAAGGTATTTTTGATTTATTGGAAATTTAATGCTGCTGCAGGTTTTTTTTCATTGGAAACTTGAAATTCGTTTAAAAACTCAAAGACAAAGTATCGAATTGTGTTTTTTTTTAGCTAAGCCATCTTAATTTCTAAGCTTTTTTTATTACATTGAAATTGCCATAAGACTTATGATCAAGCATGCATCACATAGGGGTTAGAACTACCTTTGTTTTCCGGTTCTAAGAAAACTATTTGATCGGTTTAGTAGCACTTTTACTAAGATCTTGTTCGTGGAATCAGATTGTGAGCCCTCTTAAATTAACCAGCCCACCTATTTCAACTTATCGAGCCAATAGTCTGAAGTAAAGCAAACTTTGTAACTCTTTGATTGAAATCTTGAAAATTTAACTAAAAAACTAGAAAAGGATTGTTACAAGTTTGAGCACGGGAAAGTTTTGAGCAACTGAAACATGATTCGGAACAAAGAGGGGTCCGACTAAATGGATAAAAGCCCGTTTTCCTAGACGAGAGAAGAATATCTACAGCATTCTTTTCTCAATCACTTCCAACTCAGTACCAGCCTTATTTATACAAATAACCTACGCATAAACTTAAATCATTCAATGCCAAATTCTATTAGCTCTTCACAGCAAATGGGACATTTTTTTGTCATCATGTAGTGTGTGTGTGGGTTGGGAGAGAGGCACATTGGCACCTCTAAGCACTCAGGCCAAAGGACCCATTGTACTCATTTCCCCCTGCCTCCCACAGTTTCCCTGACTTCTTGATAAAGTCCAGGATCACTGATAGGGGAAAATAGGCTATCATCTGCATGCGTGCAATATCCCAGCCAAAGCATTGATATCTGAGACGCGCAAACGCTGGGCATTCACAGAGCAAATGCTCCGCAGAGGCAGCTTCTTCTAGGCAGGATGAACAGAGGTCATCTTGTACAACACTTATTCTCCTAGGCAACTGTGTCCAGTCAGAATGCCTATCATGGCCCTGCAAACTTTCCTGCTCTTGTTGAGCAAGAATCTTGCAGTCACATGGTTGGGTTCTGAAAGGAAGACCTTTGTGTGCCTGGCCCCACCAGCAGTCGTACATCTATCTTTGTGAGCATCATCTACCCACTTTCGAAGAATAGCACGTGCAGATGCAGTCGGCACACCCCCGTAGTGGAGGGCCCCGTAGTGGAAGTCCCGGACCTTGCTTCGCAATGACGTCAGCAATTTAATTTCCCTCAACACCACAGCGCCCGGTACCCAGAGCAGATGCACTCCATTGAATCTGGCGACAGAGTTTAATCGGGCTCTGTACTCTTGGACAATTTTCGAGTTTGTCAGGGGTCTACACAGCGCCATCAGTGCAGCTTGACTGTGACTGCAAATAGCAATGCCTTCTCCCCTCCATCTTTCTTCAACTGCCCAACAGGCAGCAAATATTTCTGCGTGAAAAACCGAAACGTGCTCTCCAAGAGAAAAAGCTCACCTGCCATTCGATGAATGTAGATAGACAGCAGCTCTAGGTCTACCATCTGACCTCGAGCCGTCCGTGAAGAAGATCTCAGAATATCTCCTCGTACACAGATCTGGATCGTCCCAGTTACTTCTGCTCAGGATGATTACTTCGTACCTCCTTCCGAAGTCGAGAAAGAGCGCCCGAGCGTCCGAAAGCATAGTGAGAACCGGAGAGATCTCACACATCGACCCCCTAATAGAACAGTGCCCTACATCGTCTTCACCTACCCATAAGCCAAGCTGAGCTAGTATGGGCAGAGCTCATCGCCACACTCTGAACTTGAATGTCGAGAGGAGGCAGATTGAGAAGCGGGCACCCGGAGTAGTGCTCATGGCACACAGGCACACCGTCCTTTGCAGCGTGGCTAACTTTTTTCGAGCATACAATAGCCTCACGATAGTCCACCACACTACGGATGCGTACGTGAACATCGGCCTAATTATGGCTGTGTAGATCCACATCACTACACGAGGCTTTAGACCCCATGTGATAGCAAAAGCTCTCTTGCACTGCCCAAAAGCTTTTAAAGCACGAGTAAGCTTCACTTCCACATGTTTCTTCCAGAGAAGTTTTTTGTCCAAGATTACTCCAAGATATTTGACTTCATCTGAAAGTTGAAGTCTTACACCAATCATGTTTGGAAGCACTAGTCCTTCCAGTTTTCTTTTCCTGGTAAACAAAACAAGTTTCGTCTTACCAGGATTCACTGTTAGGCCGTGCCTCGAACACCAGTTGCCAATCAGATGCAATGCACGCTGTGTATTTCTACATACCACATTCAGATCTTTACCGACAGCCAGTGCGGCCACGTCATCAGCATAAGCTTGTGCGTGCAGCCTTTCTTGTTGCAGTTCGTTTAGCAGGGAGTCGACTAGCATACTCCACAGGAGCGGTGATAGGACGCCCTCTTGAGGGCATCCAATTGTCGCCTCTGTTCTTAAGTAGCAGTCGGATCCCGCTTCCGCCAGCAAGTATCTCTGCGTCAGCATGGCATGAATCCACTTAACTAAGACATCATCCACGCCATGACCCTTTGCAGCATCACATAGTTCCACGAAGGGCGCGCAATCAAAGGCCCCTTCAATGTCCACAAATACCCCCAACGCATACTCACCATTTGAGATCGCTCCTTCAACTCTGGCCACTAAAGAATGAAGGGCCGACTCGCACGATTTTCCTCGCTGGTACGCATGTTGCTCATCATTCAAAGGGTTAACCCTAAGCGCCGTAGTACGTATGTGTCGTTCGACAAGTCTCTCTAGGCATTTCAACATAAACGAAGTTAAGCTGATCGGTCTAAAGTTCCTTGGATCGGAATAGTCATCTCTCCCCGGTTTAGGCTTATAAACTACCTTAACCTCTCGCCAAGGTGACGGAACATACCCCAAGGATAGGCATGCTCAGAAGATTTCTGTCAGGTCTGCCCTCAAGTGGTAAATTTCCTCCCTCAGCATAACCGGATAGATACCATCCAGGCCTGGCGATTTGAAATTTTCAAAAGACATGGTTGCAGTAACCATGCAGTAACAATTCAACTCTATGGTGAATATAATGATGCAGGAAATGGTACAGGGCGTGTTCCCTGTTCAGTACCAACTTATCTAACTTACTTCACTTATTTTTCATGAACTCGTTCTAATTAATCGTATTCTGTCCTCACCAAGAATACGAATTCCATATATAATAAAACGAGAGCTGATACAATGATTGACATCATGCTTATCAAAGAAGCTTACCTGAAATCTGGTAACCAACTATGAACCCCGAACTATCCTGCAGATAAAAACGACTGACTCAAAGGAATCCTCATAAGGAAGAACATAGACCACCACATGAACATACGCTCATTCAAATAAAAAAAATAAAAATACAATGGAATATTCTTGACTTCATTAGGCCAGAAGCGGAGGCCCACTAGTTGGCGACCTTAACACTTATAATCGAAGAACTTTGCAGGCAAAGAACAACATGATACAGAAACATACGCCATCTATTTTGAACCCATTTAAAATAGTTTTCCGGATATAGGAATGTCCCGTAATCCGAACGAAAAGAAAGTCAACTTCGGACTGCAAATTATCATCGAGATTATTCCTGTTCAATATTTTCATTTCGGATTTCCCGAAGGTATTATTCGGCATTCTGAATTTTCTTGTGCGGATTATCTGAAAGTGAATAGCACTATTCAATAGGAATCTGATAAAAATTTTCTTCAGTAAAACTCTTACTGCTTGAGCTAAATTTTAACTTGACATATACTATGTTTTAGGCTTTTCCGTAAGACCGCTCCTTTGAATTCTGGTTACCGCCTGAATAAAAAATGAAAAATATTGAAAGGGTCGTAGATTTCGGTGTCGTTCTTGATGGAAAGCTGCGTTTTAATTTTCAAAATAACAACAAACCAGCAAGTAGCTGGGATCCATCCATCCAAGGCAGTGGCAAACGAACGGTTCTCGCAGTACGAATTTTTGACTAGAACTCGATATTCAACATAACATAACTCGAATTCAAGATTTTTTACAGATTGATGAAATACTCTACTGATATAAAGCACTTATCGTCTAGTTAGACAATATTTATATTCCTTCATATTTTAAACCGCGAACACTTGCATAAAAATGCATTAAATTAGTTTTATTTGGAACATTCTTAAAATGTCTTGTGGATTTCCGTTCCGAACCAAGAAATAATCAAACTTATCAAAAATCCAGTCATAAATCTTTTCAACAACAATAGCTTTATCATCATATGCAGATTTATGTGGTCGTCTGAACGATAAATTTCCGGAACGCACCAAGACGATGCATGTCGATGGCACTTTTTCAATGACACAAAGTTATCACAGACAATTCAACAAATCACCATTTCAAAATATTATTTGCTTGCAGCATGCAGGAAGTTTAAAGTGGGCTAGACATGTTGTAATTTGAGTCGGCATTTTAAATGAAGGAAAAAATGATAAATATTCTTTCTAGTTGCAAATCAATTGCAGGATACTAAGCATAGATGAATATAATTTGTATATCGTATTCTATGTTTTGTATTTATCGTATTTGTATATCGTATTCTATGTAATGTGTTGTAACAATGTTGATATATGCATGGGACCCAAAGTATCAGACCAACATGTTGTGAATGAGCACCAGGACGTACAAATACTATGTTCGTATGTGATCGGAATCTCAAATATTTCCCACATGTGCTCGAGCGTATAATATTTCCAGCAATACAATGATAGTAATAATAGCAGTGTTTTCACAAAACTTTACATACAGCAAAGTCATACTGCCACTCGTCACTCCAGAGCTAGGACGTAAACAACAAAAAGGAGTTTATAGCGTTTTCATTACCCTGATCGACATTTCAGTGTAATAAAATTATTATCATGATGATAAAAGTACAGTATGGAGTGCTGGCATTCAATGTTGTCGTCATATAGCGTTTGTCAGCAAACGAAATATCTACATACACTTGAGTACAAACGACATGCCATGCATCCATTCACCGTTTCGTCCCCGAATAAAAGTGTAGATATTTTGTGCTTTGTGAAATTGACCATTAAGATGGCATTTTATTAAGAAATAAAATGATCTTTATTGCTGGTCAGAATGTTATTGAAAGGTTATTATATCAGAGGCAAGTGACATGTGTTTTAATTTCGGATTCTACGAATTTCTACTAGACCGAATTGTAGGGAACCATTTTTTAATGTTATTCGCTGCTTTATAGTCAAATTTCTTTCCCATCTAGCCCTACAGTAAGTGACATTTGACCAGTAAAATAGACATTTATTTTTTTTTACGACTGGACTGAATTATTAATGGTGTAAATGAGTAGAGCTGCGTTCGTTGCGTACATGATTGCTTGTGACAGTGATATCAACCATGAAATGTTACGATGCGATGACTTCATTTTTATATTCAATATGAAAGATTGGAGTTTCAAGGCCCGAAATTCTGATATTCGTTGGCATTGTTGAATTTGATTTAATTCCCACTAAGAGGGAAATTATGAAAAGGATTATTCACTATTAATGATGGTCTATGCATTCATGGAAAGTTTTGGCCTTAACATCGTTATTATGTGGCTGTCTGTGCCAGAGTCAAGCCTATTTTTGTTGGATGTTAGCTCTTAGTTAAACCAATGTCCTTTTTCTACGACTATGAAAAAATATCGGTTTACCAATTCATTATTAGCTTTGTCCGCAAATATTTTTAATCCTTATAGAAGTAATGTGTCGATCCAATACTATGGTTCTTAAATAAACTTGGTGGTTTATGGGAATCCCAGTTTAATTCGGGTTCGGGTTCCGCCAAAATCTCTACGATAGTTTCAGGAAATCTTTACAGAACCAAGGATATGGCTAGATTGCCTACACGTAGTGCATCCTGGGTAACGCAAAATCCTCTTCCTTCTACAATGCTTTTGGTGGTGGCGAATGAGAGGCTGCGCCATTCCACGCGGTCAATTCTTGACATCACCTGAAGAATCACCGCCACAATCTACTTTTCGTCTACGGACTATTCTATGATCGTGACTATAATCTATGTGCGAGACTGTAGAATTTGACATTCAGGACCTAGTCGTCTTCTGATGCGGTAGCGAGGTTAAGATTATCATCTCTGTCTCAGGAAATGCTCCCAGTTTCGTAGCTCTTAAACTGACCGTAGAGGAGCAGTTGAACTGTTCTTTTGATTAGCATCGATCCGGCTCTGAGCACTTGCTCCCATAAGGACTGGAAAAAAATTGCATGGTCTTTGTGCTTTACATAAACAACCATAGGATCATTTTAGTGACTAAACATTTGAGATTAGATAACGAACCAGAAGGTGGACCCAAATACATCAACATTTAACAAAAATAAAAAAATTAGAAGCAAAAAATTAGAAGAAATAGTCAAATAACCAGCTCCACTGTGCGCGGGCAAACTGTATGTACCTTTGTTCAAAGTTTTTGGAAAAGTGGGTTCCCAATCTGCTCCACGAACCTTTGGCAATTTAATCTACGGTTACTGTTTGAACTTCATGCACCTGATTTAGGTGCACTAAAAATCTCCACGACGAAGGATTCAGCCTCTGAAGATGATGGAGGTAAAAGGGTATTTTCGTAAGAGGAGGCTATGGAAAATAGCCGTCTGCTACATATGCGTCTAGCTCAGAAAAATCTGCTTCGGTGGATGGAGAAAATGTTGCCACGTACTTTGAGCTAGGTAGCCATCTTTATCACCAGGATTTTGAGTCGGGTGAAGATTCTTCACATTACCCTTCACAACTCAAAGACAGCGCTGACTGCTCTTCTATTTCCGGATGAAAGCAGAGGAGATAGTGATACTCCAAGAAACATAGTTCGTTTGAATCTATTACAAAAATCTTTAAGTAAACGAAGATCGTGCATAGCACTGATAAAAGAAAACTCGGCAAACCTCTCCACGAGATGGAGAGTTTTGCAGGAATGTTCATTGGGACATATACAAAAGGAAGATTCTTACATAAAGAAGCAACTTTTTACCAAAAGAAAAAGCGAGCTTATTTGGGAAAACTTCAAAACGGACGCAATTGAAAAACCTAGCATGTTTTGGTGGAAGATTTCTGCACTTCCCCTATTGACAGCGGGGTGCCAATAGGGGAAGTGCAGAAATTAAACCATTAAACAAAAATAATTAAGGGATACCATGAAGCGTAGAAAAAGGTGGAAGAATCTACCTTTGTGATCGCGAGAAAATTATAGAAAATTTTTGATAGTTTCTCGAACTAGGAAGGGGGTCCGCATATCGGTGCCTATTTTAAGTACGCATTGTCCGTTTGGGAGGCACGCGAAGTAAATGGGTGCTCCTTATGATTTCTATCGGTGTTGTATATACGAAGAGTTTTCCGCCTCTTATGCAATCTGCAGCAATTGGCGGAAGCGAGAAGCGAGTTTCGGACCTGCACAGGATCACCCAGTCCATTAAAGACTCGAGGTGGTTTCCGAAGATCAATTCTGCCCTAAAAGGAACTCGATTCGGATCGATAAAAGAGGTGAAACGAAAATCGGCGGAGCTCCTAAAATAAAAAAGAAGACTTCCAGCATTGCTTTGACGAATGAAATAAAAGAATGGAACGGTGTGTGGCGCGAGGAGGGGAGTAAATTGAAGGGGAGCATTCGATTGTAGAATAATTTTTAAAATAAAACTCTTTTTCATAAGCAGTCTCGTTATTTAATAGCCAGACCTCGTATAAGCATTAACAATCTGTTTGCGTTTTTTCTGGAAAGTTAGAAACTAAATAGCCCGAAGTCTGGTTTTTTAATTGAACAATTTCCAATTTGGTTATTCTTTTCCATTTTTACTAATGTTCGAAAATTTTAACTCTATGTGTGCGATAGGTGCCTAAAATGATACCGGGAAAATTTGAATTTGTTTGAAATGCAATAATTTTTGACAGAGCTATTGATTCTTTATCAAAGTTACAAAACATATCGATGCTACTAAATTGTATACTTATGTAGTTTCGTATGAACGTGCTGCCAGCCCTGTAGCGAAAACCTTCTAAAGAAAGTGAAAATCTTCAAACCATCGACTCTCCTGAAAGATTTTCGCTTTTATACGCATATCATGCAAATCTTATGCTTTGTCTACACAGTCAGAGTAAAACTTCTAAAATTTCATACCGGACAAAAGCGGTAGCCCTACCCCCATTTTACCTATATTTTTAGCATCAAAAACTTCTGTCCACGGGAAATCACGACCCGATAATCAGATACAGCTGAAATTTACGGAATGTTTTGTTGAATGAACTAACTAAGGTTAGGACCAGATCTGATAGAAGCGACTTTGAAATGTGAGCAATTCTGTGCCAGTGGTGCCATCTTTTTATTCAGTCACCAGATTTTGACGAAATTCACACAGTAGCTGAATTTTATTCTTTTCCACGTTTGTTGGAAATTTGGTTGAAAAATTAGATTGGGGTTGCCAGCTATAGTAACTTTGGTCTCTTATTTTTAAATCGTAGTGATCTTGTAGTGAAAATAAACAACAAATATTAAGATCTAGCAAATTTGAAAATGTTTGCTAGTGGTAGGCCAAAATTTCTATGTATCCCTATAACTTCCAATGCAGTCATCGGATCAATTCGAAATTCGCAGAGTAGGTTGACCTCAATGTGAGGCAGATGCGACATATTTTTGTCTTCGGTGCAAACAAAGGCTTGCCAGCACGATGCGTTTTTGTTACTTTCGTACCAATAAATGCTTACATTAAGTACAAACATCGCGAACATTTGTAATGAAAATAGATAAACAATGCTTAAATTTTCTAAGATCCGGACATTTTTCGGATGGCAACACCAAACACCTTTCTATCGCTGTAACTTTCGATGAAGTCATCGAAATTAAATTGTCTTAGGGTCCATTATTACTTAGGGTGTATTGGTCTTAAGTAGGAGAAGTAGCTAGCGGTAGTGGTCTTAAGTAGCTAGTGGTAGAATATACACTCAAAATCTGCACAAAACTTCTACTGTTCTTCGATCATTAGTGTTTCTAGCGGTTCTGATGCGCTAGGGGTTTTTTTTACATTATGTTCCTTATTCTTTCAAAGTCTATTTCTTAAGCTGTTATTGGTACATATCTCAAACTGATACTTTTCTTGTTTCATGGAATGTATAATAGCTACAAAATGCCCAGACAATTTGGTGATTTCTACCTTTTGCATGTTTTCTTGAGCATCGAATCATGAAATTCGCCTGGTTTGAAAATAGTATATTTTTATGTCTCATTGATTTCCAAACAAAGATGTATGTTTTCGAAAGCAAGAGCACTCTCTAATGCTTCAATACGTAATAACACTTTCAAAGTATCTGCTTACATAAAATACCATTAGATAATGTGATTTGAATGAGCGCGCCTACGTTGGACATCAAATCTTGTTATCACTTTTACCCTTTGGATATTAACATGTCTGGAAAGTTGGCAAATTTATAAACCTTTGACAGGATATCAGGTTTAAACTGTGTAGTTTGTATTGTACTTCTTTGTGTTCGGAATATATACAAATAGGTTTACATTAAAATATTACTCTAATGGGACCAGTCGTTAAAATGATTTAATACGTTCACTCAATTCATTCGTTGGGTGCGATAATATGTAACGATAGCCGGGTCATACATTCGTGTCATCAAGATATTTATGAAACAATCCCATTAGGATGAAACCATTTGTCAATATTTTTTATTACTGTATTATTGCCTCCGAGTGTGTATAAATATTGGGGGCGATATTCGGAGTGCAGTTATTGTGAGAAGCAGTTTCTACAATGAACTATACTGCCCTGATTCGCATCAACGTTCTATCTACATTTTTTTCGGACTCGAAAACTTCATATTCTATTACATTATTCGGCAAAATTTCAAAAACTTATTTTTGGTGGAAGTATGTTAAAATCAATGTTGAAAAATGCACTCTCCACATATCTCCAGTACAAATCAAAGCACAAATCATTGAATATCTCGAAAACGCAAAAATTTAGATAGAACGTTTACGCGAATCAGGACAGTATAGTTTCTATGCGATTCAAATAAAAGCATGATTCGAAATTTTGAGTTATCAATGAAATACATCAATGATTATATTTTTACTAATAACCCATGAGCAAAATTCGCAAAAATTTTGTCCAATGAATCCTTAGCTTAAAAATCACAATGCTGAATATGAAATGCTGCTGAAAATAAGTATTTGTTTCATCCGAAATAATTTTCAATCTGATATTGAGGTACATATTAGGTGCGTTTCTTTGCTCCTCTATACTCCTGTCCTAGTGACAGAATTCTGTTCTGCAGATGTAGTTGAACTATAGGATGTGCTGATTTTTTGCTGTGAGGTGGCTTTGAATTTTTCAAGGTTATGTTGAATGTTTTGGCAGTTAGGAAAAATTTATAATGTGTAGAAAGTTAAAAGAGATAGTTTTCTGTTAGTTCTTTTTATATTTTCTATCGATTTTGGTAGTTTATACTCGTTATTTTCTCGCTTTGTCTTCAACTGTTTTGCGCTACCACAGCGAATGTACCAGCTGTTCTCTTCTGCATCGGAGCAAAAACAAAACACTTATTATAGAATATATTATTTTTCGGTTTTTACTAAGAATATACAAAGTCACATTTGTATTTACATAAACTCATAACTATTTTTGCATGCACTGGCTTCAAACACGTACGCAGAAATTAATGCATCATACTAAGAAAAAATAATGCGTAGAAAAATCTTAAGTTTCAACCACGTCTCACTGACCTCGTTCTTCGAACAAAGCCCAACCTAAATCTAACGAAAGAAGAGAAAAAAAAAACAAATATTCACCGTAAATACCCTACACGACGGTCCAACACAAACGAAAATACGTTTAATCGAATCGACGCAGTTTTTCGGTGAACAAACTTTTCGAAGGCCATTCTCGTCCATTTACCGTCTGTCTAGCCCTAAATCCGCTAACCTTGTCAGCAAGAGGTTTCTTTACCAGCTCTACCAGCTCCTTCCATCAACTCACAGAGTAGACCCTTGAATGTGTTCTCTCTTTATTCGGCTGCTTGGAATCATGCTACCCGCTCAAAGTTGCCAGACAGAAAATTGTAATGGTTCTTTGATGCTATTTCCTGTGAGGTGAATAGAATGACGATGATTCCACGCCCACAGACGACACGAAATCCGGATGAAATGTCTTCGACAACGAGATTGTTCACGAAGTGTAAACTGTATGACGACTTTATTGAATTACTCAAGGACTTGAACCAAATTATAAACAGATCCCGAACACGAGGCACAAGAAAAGGAATGCGTGAAGGTTCGAGCTACCTTACATCTGGTTAATTTGATTAGGCTCAGGAAAGCAAGCATCCGTCCAGGTTTTAGAAATACTCTCAGCAAAAACTACAAGGACAATTCGTAGGAAATATGTCTCTTTGAAGTCACACATACTTTGTGGATGTAATTTACTATTATCGGCTCGTCAGTTTGGAAGAAAGGATATTGGTCATTAACAATGTACTGATATGGTTTTGGTTCTTAAATGGTAGGTCTGAATTGAAGCGTGTAATGTTTGTAGGTTACGGTAAGACCATAAAGGTCGACATTTCATCAAGCCTGCGGCTAACAGCGCTTAGAGTTTAGGATAAGACACTAAAGGAACACTGAACTAACAGCTTGAGTGAAAAGGATAATTATTTGGAATTATGGAATTTCGCTTTCTTTTAAACTTCGTCAGCTAGATGTTTCATAAACTATTCAAATTATTCATCAGCCGTCAATGCTGAAATTATCCAAAACTGGTATTGCAAATAAAATTTATGCAATCGTGACGCTTTATTTCGAATGAGATAGATAAAAATGTCTTTGACTAGCATAAAAAAGTAGGTTTAATGTGAACAGTTTACTTCAATGTCCGATCAAATCGAAATTATCAAAAAAGGATAGTCGTTTTACGGAACAGCTATTTTTGTTTGTGATGATTAACTATTTATATGGATGCAACAAAATAACTATTTATATGGATGCAACACAGTTTTGTAGAGTTCTGTTTCCAAAGCAATCATTCCGATAATGTTTCTGGTGTCCAACTCTGTGGACACGAAACCTACTAATGGCCCAGTCATTTTAGCATAAAAAAGGGGTCAACCTCGGAATGAGAGATAATAAGCTGAATTTTCGAATATGTTGCCTCAAAAGTCTCATAAAATTTCGTATCTGGGTCGAGTTATTCAAGGTCAAAGGTAGGAAAAATCAATTTTTTGCGATTGTCTTAGTTTCTATTGCTCCAATGATGTTAGCATCTATGCGCTCAACCGTTTTTGCGATAGAGGGCGGAGAGCGCGCAGCACTCAGCCATACGTACTGTAATTCAAAGTCAACCGTAAATACCTGTGAATACGACTTTGAATTTTGAATTATTTGTATTATTTATCAGTTAATACATTGTATTTAATAACATTTTACATATTTTTAATATTTTCAATACCTTCTTTGTGTAGTTAAAAGCTCAAGTTATTCTAGAAGAAAACTGCCCTGTCCAACAATTATACGATCATGGCATTCGGTTCTTACTAGCGATATACAATGCTCCAAAATCTGAGGATAATATCGATAATCATCGATATACTCAGTTCATTAAATCTACAAAACTTAATAAACCTGTCCAGTTATCTAATCTTCCACCGACAAGTGCAGCGGCTCATCAGCATATAAACCGTGTCTAGGTTCAAAAATGGTTAGGGCATGATTTAGAAAATGAATTTCTGGAGCTAATGACAACAATATTACCACCAGCTTCCGATGAAATACTGAATACTCTATTTTGTAATTGTAAGAATGAATGTGGTGCACGGTGCCGATGTAGAAAATCGGGGCTGCAATGCACTTTAGCTTGTGGCCAGTGTAAGGCCCGCCGCAAATTGAGCCCAGCCCAACCCAGCACACGGATCGCCCACGCGCAACCCATGTGCTTCCCGCACGCATGGGATGGGTGAGTCTCCGCATATTGAACCCAAGTCAAATATGCCAGTTCAGTAAGTCGCTATGAGTCACAACGTAAAATCAAATCTGCTTCTCGATTTGGAATCAGAATTAGAGGATGAAGATTTTGTTTCCATGTATTTATTGAATAATAATAAAACCAAAAGTGGAAGAAATGCGTACTTACGTAGCAGAAGTACCCATGGAGAATATTCAAACTATTAGAGGACATTGGAGAAGAATTTTTCAAAAGCAATTTTAGGCTTAGTAGAGAGCAATTTAGTGAAGTACATGAAATGATAAAGTCTCTTATAACTAGTAGAGAATGCAACGCTCAAAAACCGATTGGAAGTCAAGAAAAATTAGCTGTTTGCCTTAGGTAAGTTAGTTTATTCTTCTCTGTACTATACAAGTATATAATATAAGCACATTAATTTTAAACAAACAACAAGACAAAATAATTGAAATTGACAACATTGATAAATAACGATATGAGTAAAATGAAGATAAGATTTGATTTGTTTAACTGGAATCTGATACAAAAACATCAGGATACACTTTTGATAATATAGTTTGATTATTGGTAGTAGGTGTATCTGGTGTAACATAGCTGCAGGAATCGTCTTACGTAAAGAGTATAGGACTGATAAGTGAAGGTGTATTATAACTTATAACATGTGTAATTAAAAAAATTATAACTTATAACATGTGTATAAAAGTAAAACAACTTACCATTGCTATTAATTTCCAAGCCAATTTTTTCCCATACATCTTCTTTTAATTTTGTTCTAATGTAGTCCGGATCACTAGTCTTATATAGCACAGGATTTTCTCGCACCAATTCAATTAATTTCTCAACATCCATTTTAAACAAAAGACACGAAGAATGAAATAAAATACTGGCCCAGCCCACGAAAACTGTGCGAGATAAACAAACAGACCCATACGTGTCAATCAAATTAGTGGGATAGCCGTGGACTGGGCTAGGCTGTGCTCAATTTGCGGCGGGCTGGGCAAGCTTGCATCAATGGTGTTTCATTGCAAAGTGACTGTGAGCAAGAGAGTGCCTTTGACCCTGAAATTCAGGAAGGTCTGGAAACACAAATTCAAGGCAACGAAGATGATGAAAATGATACAGACATTCCCGAACGTCCAGAAGATGACGATGAAGCAGAAGAAAAGTAATACTTTTGTTATTTGAATTATTAAAGATTTATAGATTTTCACTGCAATTAAATTTAAATCGTAAGAAATGTGCAGCTGCTGAATAAAGATAAAATTAATATATATAAACTCGTTTTACTTCTACTCAAAATTTACGTTGAATAAATTAACATAACTTTAAGATACATTATCTTATAATAAGTATAATATATTATCTAATATCTAAAAACATACACATTTTACAGATAAAATACTAAATTATTTTTCTACTTAGAATCTACTTTCAATAAATTTAAAATATGTATTACATTTAATGAATTTTTAATTCCACAAAATAGGTAAATATTATTAAATAAATATATTAAAAATATGTAAAATGTTATTAAATACAATGTATTAACTGATAAATAATACAAATAATACAAAATTCAAGGTAGTATTCACAGGTATTCACGGCTGACCTTGCATTACAGTAACTATGGTTGAGTGCTGCGCGCTCACCACCCTCTATCGCAAAAACGGTTGAGAGCATGAAAAAATGCTTCAAATAAAATTTGTCGCAAATTTTAAAGTAAAGTAAAGCAATCCCACGACAACCCTTGTACGGGTCTAGGGGTTAAAGCTGGTAGAGAGCTTCATTACAATTTATTTAATCATTGTGGATACGAGTGTGGAGTGATTAGTTCCACGACTCACTTTACCCCTGATTTAAATCAGGTACCTAATCAGAGCTAGGTGAACTCAAAGCTTGGTGCGCGGACCCTCGTCCGAACCTGGATTCGAACCAGGGACCCCACACGCAAGAAACCAGTGCTCTACCTACTAGGCTACTCAAGCTCTTTTTTATGTTCTACAATTTTGATCATATTAACATCATTGGAGCAATAGAAACCAAGATAATCGCGAAAAACTGTTTTTTCTCACCATTGACCTTGAATAACTTACGACGCAGACACGAGATAATATGAGACTTTTGAGGCAACTTTAAGGACCGCAAAATGAAGGTATATACAATTCAGCTTATTATCTCTTGTTCCGAGGTTGATTGCGAATTTGACTGGGCTATAAAGCCCTGCATCAACTGACCACATTAGGGCATACTGAAAACACTAATAAAGGAACATTTTTTGATGAGGATAGTCTCTTCGGAATGAAAACCGGACCGTCAGAACCACAGCTGCAGCTGCTGTCTAGATTACTAGATAAACATCATACTTTCAAGAGGTTATTGTGAAGTAAGGACTCGCTCCCAATGGCAGAAGAGGACATATCATAAGGAAATGAGGAGCCATGATGGGAAGTTGCAGAACAAAATCATCGCACAAAAAGTTTACGTATTTCCTGTTGCGACGAATAGATAAATTTACATTACAGAAAGGATGCAGCGAGATTTTTTACGGTGACAGGATGAGAAAGCTACTCGTATATGGCAGTGAGATACACTTATCGTGCCCTTTGTCACTTTGTCGGTCACCTTTAACGAAATTATAAATAAATATCAGAACGTGAAATATAAGATGGTTGAATGGTGGCTTCAAGCGAGTGAGGTTCTATTGGAGGACATCGAATTGAGACTGAGACCAATGGCAGAAAGAAAGTTAGTTTAGAAAGATAAGGTTAGTTCAGAAAGGTAAGGTCAGAAAAGAAAGTTAGTTTAGAAAGGACTCTTCATTTACTGTGAATAATTTTTCAATTGATAGCAGGGTTGAAGAGTCCGATATTTATCATATACTTTTGACTTCACAACTCTCATAAAAAGCCGAATGGGAGTTCTCACTGCTATGTTCGCAGCATAAAAACTATTCAAACTTCTGTCTCCGCATGTCAAAAATAGCTTTATATGGGCTTATCATGAGACTAGTATGAAGTAAGACAATACAAATTTTAGTTACTCCGGCAGATAGCCAAATCATGTCAAACAACTCATTATTTACTGATAATTTTCAGAATGTAACGAAATCTAATGACGAATTCTTGTTATTGCATTCCCAAAATACATCTTCAAGACGCATCTCTTGTTAATTAAGCCTATTTGCAAAGGAGACGAAATTCAAATTCATCTTTTCGCTGAAAGGTTTCAACCCAATGAAAAGTAGGTGTGAACGTAATTTTCTCGAGCGCCGGCAACGAAAACCTTACAAGTTAATTATTATTAGCCAAAAATATGCATGCAGCAGACTGCATGCCTTGTACATCCTCTTTGTCAGCAGACACCCCGATCCACGAAAGACTGCTTGATGCTTAACACTAACAACTTTGGAATACCACAAACATCGACTGAATAACCAATCAACGTACAAATTAAAGTGGATCTCTCGAACCGCCAATTTAATGAACCCTTCCACTAATTCTTGTGAATTCCAACGCATTAGGCACCAGACGCCACCCAAACAAACTGCAAAAGTATCTGATACACTATGTGTAACAACATGATCCAGGCCGTAGCATCGCGTATTTCGCACAGGGACGTCAATGGCATCATAATGGACAAAGGGAAAATTGATGATAGGTCAGCGGCCGGCCATCATACAACAACCAGGCAGGCAGGCATCATCATCATCATACACAGAGGTAGCCCTCCACGTTGAATTCTCTTGCAAACAAGCCGACGCAGTGTTTGTGCAGCTACAAAAGCCGCTTTATGTGACATGAGCAATAAAAGCTATCGGGAGCCAAGTCAACGAAAACCAAATATGCCTTGGGGCCGTCTCGGACAAACAAAACATCCTTTTTGTTCGCTTCCATGCAACGAGTCGAGAACAAGCACACCCAGATGGCGTTCATGATTAAATCATGTTAACGAACTCGATGCTGCAGAGTCCCTTAATGGAATTGAATAAAAAAATCTTTTTTTGGTAAGTTTAGGTAGGAAGTTCAACGTTTATTTGGCTTTTGTGCAATTTCGCGAAATCGTGCCTATCAACGAGTAGGATAAAAACTCTTTAGATAGAAACTTGATGGACTGTGTTTTGCACAAGCATCGCCATCAAAATATGTCCTTTTGACTTTTATTTACTATTATTGACAAAAAAAAGCTACGAAGTATCTTCATGTTATTAATCACTGTGTTTCCGAGCTAATGTTTAGTCTATTAAACTTTAAAACTTGACTTGTTGTCCTTTGGGCTCTTTCTAAGACTCAATTCTTCGAATTACTGTTGTTCAAAGCTCAGATAGACTGAAAACATAACACACGATTGCCTCTGATTGCAAACAGTTAATTGTGTTGACTCCCCCGTCCGAGTGTCGGGCTTATCAGTATGTTTTGGTTTCGAATTGTTAATGGTGTTGTGGTGGTCATTCCCCGTTTCCCCGTATTTACCAGAAAACAGGGACTATGCCATGCTAGCCAGAGGCGCTCGCATAGTTAATAAAATCCAAAGTGCATGTATTCACCGCATTCTTCCTTGATTCATAAACTGATGACGAATTTCAAGAGACGATTCAACTTGCTCCAGACTTGCATCGATTATGCGTGCTTATCACTTGTTCAATTCCAGTGCGTAATGCGGACTTTGCACCCATGGCGATCGTGTGCATGTACATACATACATAGCTGTTTGTTGATAAAGTGCATTCTTTGATGCCATTTCGTAGTTGCGTGCCGTCAAAATAAGTTTTTTTTGTTTATGCACGTACTTGACGAATGTACTACAGACTGATTACGGGTTATTTGAAGTTCACCGATTAAAAAGAAAGCAATGGCAGAGCGATAGTAAGTAGTACGTACAAGTAGGACTGGATAATGGCGTGGGAGATATGATTTGTTTGCTTTCAAGTTGTTGTTTGGTGTGAAAGTAGGTTTTCTGTTAAAGTAAGATGGGAATGGAATTTTTAGAGAAAAACAACATTTTTACACATACATAGGTACCTACGCGCATTCGATGAGCGATCTAGATATTTATATGATATATTTTTCCTTAGAGGTTTGGAAACGAAGCAAATGATTGAATGAAAGTTGGTAAATAGTAGAGTTGCAGGGATATTATGAATATAAAACATGAATTTTCCAAAAGAAAAATCAATCAGTTCTTTTTTTACGTTTGTAAAAAAGCTAGCAGGTGTATCAACAATATTTTTGATGGAGGACATGCCATCAATTTAAAAAGTTGAATTTCAAATGGAATAGAAAATGTATGATCAATGTATAAAATGGGCTGTTAGTCGGAGTTAATATCTTACAAGTTACGTTGAAGGGAAACTGATGTTCTGAAAACAATCTTTCGCTGTAAACTTAGCTGTTAGTGGCGCACAAATGCGTCACAGTAAGTTTTAATTAAACTGGAAATTAAATTTTGTGAAATGCAGCGTAAACCGTTGGGCCAGTTTAATTTTTTCATCTTCTTCGCTTTAGCAATCTTTGCATCAGGTGAATGCGATGAAGGTAGTATTCAAATAACACATTTTATTAGAAGGGGAAGAAATCAAGCTTGGATTCATCGTGAATTTCAAGATTTTTTTAGTAAAAAATAGACTCAATGCAAGAAAATTTGTTTTAACGGCCAGAAATTAGATGTTTATATAGCGATTTGTTACTTTGCAAGGACAAATTTCCATATTTCTGACAAATGAAGTAAAATTTGATGCAACAAACTACAAAGTAAAATGAGAAATTTTGTATTTCTCTTTGAATCCACATTTTCAACCGACCGGACAGAACACTTGAACAATTTAAATTTAAAGTTACAAAGCAACTTTTATGGAAATGTTAATGGGTTTAACAGTGAACTCAAATTGCTCACAACGTTAGTAGAAAAGAATGAATTCCCGTTTTTTCCAGTTGCAAAGAGCATAATAATGTCAAATAAATCTTGGTCAACTCTATATTCAGGCCTGTGATCCTATACTTTAGGCACCGACGCTCTACTCACTAGGCTACACAAGCTTTTTGAAAAGCTGTTACTATTTCGTCTACTTTAATCATATGTGCCGAGATTATGTTCACAGTAGTTAGGACTATGCTGTATAGGAGTTGAGACTATTTGCAGAAAAGCGTACAATGTGTAGGGATTTGGCATTCTTAGCTGTATTTTGTAGCTCAGAGTACTATGCACATAGCAAATGCGGCCATAAATTCTGATATGATGCATAGGAGCAGATACTATGTATGTTGTGATATTATGATTCTCGAAGCTATATTTTATAGCTCACAGTACTATCTGCATATTGTATTTGATCATAAATACTGTGATATGCAGATTTTAATCAGTGTGTAATGAATTATGTGAAAGTTCTTTTTCTACAATGAATTTGTCATTGGCCGATAAGTTTCCTGCTCATGCAATGCGTTTAGCACCGAGTAATCTTGACGTGAATGCAATTGTAAAAGAAAAGCTAATGAAAAAGCAATATTGATTCTATTATTCTATTCGTTTCTTCCTATAAGTTGAGCAATATTTCATTTATACGACCCACTAGTCCATTTCGTAATTTGGACTAGGCCATAAAATTCTCTGGCTTGGACAGCGCGAGTCTACATTAAAGTCAAAATACTGCTAGCCACGAAACTTTCCGCCAAACTAGACAATGCAGCACTGAAGCAAGCGTAAGAACACTAGTCAAGCACGGTCTCTAAATGCTATTGAAATCAGCGAAACTATTTTAGTCGAAACTTATGTAAGACAATCTCTCAAACAGTCTAGACGGAAATTGTCGAAGACATCTTTCCACGATTCTAATATCAAATTTACTAACTCAGTTTGAAAATAACATTTCAATGATCTTTGTTCAATAAAGCACATTAATAAGACACTATAAAAATTGTCTGCAGTAATATTAGCGTCAGGCAAGAAAAACCGAAAACAAAATACCGTTTACTGTTATTAAATGCCAGCGACCTCTACCAGACATTGCAACAGCATGTAAACAAAATCATAAATCCCGCGAGTGATAAACATAAAAGCATTATTATGACATAAATCAATTTTCTCTTTGGTAGACATATGTAGCTCTTGGTTGGCAAGTATATTGAATACGTGATGGGTTTCAATTTCCAGGGTCGTAATTCACGATTAATACTTACATCTGTACGTATGTACATACACCTACGTAGGGTATTCGAGAAGGCGGCTATGATAAAATGCACACTTAAGGCACATAATGCCTACAGTAAGCCAAAGAGAATCAAAACCAAGGCAAAAAGCTGCTGTGTTGTCGATTCAGTGATCTGACGACACCGAAGCTAATTATTTCTGCGAAATTTCGTTTCATCTCTGCTGCTTTTTATCACCACTCTTGCAGTAGACTCGAATGAACGTAAACTGTTTAGTTTACAACCTGTCTGCCAATAATTTAACACAAGAGTTTTTGCATTTATGTTTTCTCAATAATTTAAATGCATATCCTTTATGATATGCTAAGGAAGTCCAGCAATAGAGTGGTCATCAATCCTTCAGACATTAATCAATGTGCTATGTGTGATGGTTGCATGCCTTTAGGTTGGGTGGCCTCGGTGGTAAGCGAAAATTCGCTTAGAAGAATGAAGAAGCAATTTTCCATCCTGCTGTCAAAGTAGATGGGAAACCGTAGGGCTTTGCCGGAAACCGATGTTACCACTTCGATTCCAATCATCAAGATGCATCGTCGAGCATAAAATTTTCTATTCAACGGGCTATGGTAGAGTGGGAAGAATTTGCTCCTTTAAGAAACGGCTTCAACGAAAGGTTCGACGAGAAATATGCAGAGTTTAGTACTATCTGTGCACTTCAGGTAACAAATGATGGCATCTTAAGCTATCATGAGTTTGCACAAGAGCAGTGATTTCATTTTGTTATATTGCGGTTGTTTCGCGATCCAGAGCGATTTCGAGTGGGAGAAGTGCATTCAGAGTGAATCGTGCAATTGCGAAATACTATAAAAGCAATCGTCGAGCTAGTTCAAATACAGGAATTTCCCGACGTGAAATCTTTTATTATCTTGCGGCTTTGCCTGCAGCTACACATATCCAATATCGAAAAACTGCAGTGTGGCATTTGCGCAAGAGCGCAATCCTACGTATGATATGTGAAGAAGAAGAAACCTCCTTCTCAATTGTCTGTAGAGACGTTAAGTAAGAAATTTCTATTTACCGTGTTGACGATTTACGGATCGATTTACGAATTGTTTACCAGCTGGCAGGCACATGCAATCAAACTACACTCGATTGTCCCATAATAAACATCAAAATGATAACGAGTACTTTTACTAGCGCCAGAGGTTTGTTTAAAAAAAATTTTCCGGATTCCATCAAAATGGATCAACATGCTTCGAGCATTATAGTGTTTGTTTTTTGAATTAGTACTAGCTGGTTAAATTGCATTCAATCCGCTTATAGAACTGTGTTCAACAATGCAATGACAATGCGCAATGGAATGGTTTTCTATTTTCAGGTCTGTCCAGATACATAGGACGGAGAATTTTAAAATCTGGTATTCTAAGATATTATTTATTTAATATTTTACAAATTACTAAGCTTAGACAATCAGTTGCTTATCAAATCAATATTTTCCTCTCAAAAATCAAACACATTTCGAAGCGAATATTCATTTGTCTTTGATTTTTCATGTGAAATTTTCTTTCATACTGTTTCGTTTAAACAATCCCTTGAGAATTTCGCAACACAAACAATCCACTTTATGTATCATTCATATGCACATAGTTGCTTCGTATTCTCAGCCTGTTAAATTTCAGGATTCCATTCGACTTCGTTAAATATTGCTTCATACGATCGAAAATAAGGAAAAATCCGCCAAAACAATCCAGGTCATTGTTATGCAGATAACAATTACTTGCCTTCATCGAGAAAAATACGAAGGACGAGACCAAGTGGTTTCTTTTGTCGTTCTGAATTCTTTTTCTCCTCATCCTTCATGCATACTTATCGAGCCCAAAATCATATTCCTTCGCTTAATCGCATACTCGTACACATCTCTACACAAAACACAAGGGAAAGCTGTTGAGCTGCTGAAACAGTTATGTTTATCATAAAAAGTAACAATATGACATTATTTTACTGCATATTTACGTAATAATACGTTCTTTACTGATGCAATTTATTTTTATTTTCGTAATACGTATTGCGGCTGACGGTGCAGGTTCATTGCACGTACGCCCGATCAATTCAGCATGGAATACCTACTACCTTGTGGAAAGTCGGGAAACAGAAAATAAAAACATGGTTGCCGCTGAAAACACCAATAAAATGGATTTCAATCATAGCATAGAAAGTGCGTATTAATACTCGGATGCGTGAAGAAAGCAAAAAAAAACCGGGTCACGTAAAACTGCATGTCATATTTCGGGGGGAATTTTGGTCTTTCGGGTATTTAGTCGAGATCTCAGTGCTGGCGGCGTGGATGGATTGGGATAAAAAAAATAATCTTAAAGATTTGCATTCCTGACTGGTAAGCGATATAGTTATAAAATGATATTTCCAGGAATTATTGTTACCTGCCAATATCAGAAGAAGTTGTTGTTGCTGTAAAGCATAATTTTAGGTTTCAACTAAATTTGTTACATTTTATCCGCACAAACTAAAGGTTTCGATAAAAAAGCATGCTATCGTAACGACTGTGTAAACTGTTCATTGCTATATAGGTCACACCAGATACATTAAGGATTAATACGAACTGAATACAAAGTTTTCATCCCATCGTCTCTGATGACTCCAAACCCCCTGAAGAATTTAATTGTTGCCGGATGTTTTCCTTTCCGGAATCGATTCTTCGAAATATGTCAGAAATATCCTTGGCGATTGGTCGAGAAGTATTTTGGCTCCTCATGAATTTTTTAATTGGAAAGGACTTCGACAAGGAAGCGGATTGAAAATGATTGAATATGAAATAATGTGGTTCGCATTCAGCATGCAAGTCATGTTCGCTAGGGGAAGAAAGGTTGAGCAGAAATCCATTTGGTCAATGCTTGAATGGCTTTAATTTATAATTCAAGAGTATCAAGACTGGGTCGTTGTAAAGTTTCCGTAGAAAGACGATGTTTAAATATAAATGTGGCTCTTTGTGAAATACTTGTAATTAGGGGTTCATGTTAAATTGCGGATTGTTCAGTATTTGCGGTTTATGAAATTGTTGAGTTTCTAGTATTTTCTTAAATTAACCTACGTTATTTTAATCTCTTTCACATGTTGCAGGATATGCAGCATGCACATGGCAAGTAGAAATAAATATAAAATAGATGCAGCATGCACCTATTTTAAGGGCTTAGGGTTTTTGGTTTCTTACAAATAACTACATCCTCAACAAGCTTTAGGCAAAAAAGAAAACATTCGCTCAAATTTTATGAATTTATGTTCAATGCAGGGGGCCCGGTAGCTCTGCTCGCTAAGGCGTCAGGTAGAAAAGCGGCGTGCTACGGGGTCTGCGGGTTCGAATCCCGCCAGTGCCATGGCTGTAAGTGTGAATGCTTGTGATTGTCTATGAGGGTGGCAAATAGGCCCAAACTGGTAGCCTAATGCTAACCGCGTTCCCGGAAGCCTTCTTCACTAATCTAACCTAACCTATGTTCCATGCATCTAATAGCCTCTACAGACGATCGAACATGTTTTGAAACTTGGTGTTAAAACCTGGTTTGAAAAGGAATACACACTTTCGCATCGAATGCCGACCAGTACACAGCACATCAGTTTGAACCGAATTTCACATGTAACAGAGGCAGAAAACAGATAAATTCTATGTTCGCGCACATGTTTGCGAACCTGAGATTTGGTGTGAAAACATGCCTACTAACAGTAGAACTTGCGTTTGAACACACCTAAGTTTTAAATCATGTTCGCTCGTCTGTAGAGGCTATAATGTTTTATATATTGAAGAAATGGCATTTGAAATTAAAACATTCGAGAACAATATCAGTCAATATTGACAGATGAAGGCAATTTCTATCCGAGGAAGTTGATCAGTAGTATAGAAAGTTAGTAGAAAATTATCCTTTTTTTTACTGTTGAAAACGATTTTCTTAATTTATTTGGAATCAGCTTTAATTTTGATTACAATTTCAATAAAAATGAATCAAAATGCAACTTAAATTTGTTTAAATTCACTTGAAGGAACAGTTGAAATTTCAATTTAGATTTTCTCGGATATCAATCAAGAACTAGACACTGCTCTCTCACCAAAAAAAAAAAGAAAAAACGGGTAGAAAAGACGATATAAATGCATCGTGGCATAAGGATCCGCCAGTCCGGATGTGAGCGGAATCGACTGCAAAACGTCTCCGTGCCATCGAGGGCTCAGTGTTCACAAGGCGACAATGTTTAAGTAATATTTTAGATATGTGATTTTTTCCATTTACCTTGTAATTTTATTTATTTCTGTTACTAAAATAATATTTTTGTGCCGTATATTCCTTTTTTAACCGGTTTCTACTTTTTTTCAGAACTACTGTTACATTTTTTTATAATCGTTTATTAATTTGTTGTATTTTAATTCCAGGTGAAGCTTGATATTAGCTAACAGAAATTTTGGAAATAGGAGAAAGAAATGCGTTACAGTTGACATACTATCTACGATTGCGTCAAACTGACATATGTTACGGATTGCATCTGAGAGTGAAGCGATCGAACCCCAAAGCATAGTTTTTGATCAGATTTGATGCTCCAGGAAAGCAACCTTTGGAGAAGTAGAACAATTTGGAGCCGCATCGTAAGCATTGAAGGTCATGCGATCGATTATGAAAGAAGAAATCATTTGAAGAGGTCGCTAAATGCGCTTGGAACCAGAGCACAACACCCACTAAAAGCGAATTTGCCGTCAGCGAAGGATTTGAAAAGATTTGTATCAAAAGTCATTGAGGCTTGTTATACTGAATATACGTTCAAAAGTATCGATCAGCACCAGTGTGGCCAGACATTTGGAAGAAAATATAGCCCAATTTCAAATTTTCATAGTCCAAAATAGCGAAGATTTTTTATTTGTAGCCCAAAAACCGCCATACTAAATAACTATTTTTATAAATAAATCAATTCATTTAAGCTAATTAAATTATAATATTTATATCCATAAAATTTATACCAAGTAGCACAGAAGTCGTTTGAAACAGTTAAAATTTTCGATACTTTATACAGATAAAATTTTATTCAACGTATTTGAATAGGGAAAGCAGGAAAAATGTGAACAAATTACAGGAACTGTGTGAACATTTTAGCAAAGTCCGTGAATAAATAAGGTAGAGGTGCACTTATTTTTTCAAGGACTTTTTTAAAATTTCCACACAAAAAGTAAAAGCCTGCAAAAATAACATGCAAATTTGGGTGGCACAAACATTTAATTAGTATAAGAAACAGTCTTAGTGGCTAGAATGGCCGAATGCTTTATTTAAAATGCGCCAGATATTAATATTTTATCCGATTTCATACATTCAAAACTATGAACGCAAGTTTTGAAATAAATTAGTTTTCCTGTTAGACAATCAGCTGTTAAAATTGTGTTTAGACATAATAGTTATTGATTTGTGATCATGGCTCCCTTATTGCCTATAAATCAGCATAGACAACGTATATCGTCTCTAAAGCTTATCAAAGTAGAGAATAATTGATACGGGAAACTCGATCGTTTTGCTGAACAAGCCTCCGAAAGCAGAATCAAAGTGGAATTGTTTTTGCGGGATAATTAATATTGAATTTTATTTTTTTTGACAAAGTGGTTTCAAAAGCATGTACTGATTCTCATCAGACACCAGCCCACAGTGCATACTTGACTGATGCCCTGTGCACTGTGAGCTGGTGTCTGATGAAAATCAGTGCATACTTTCGAAAGCACTTTGTCAAAAAAAAAAAAAAATTCAATAAAATTTTTCAACTTTAATCATCCCGCAAAAACAATTCCACTTTGTGTTTAGACGTTTAAATACTGTCAAACATACGTTAAACAATTCCACTTGCGGGCCTCCAAGCGACGTTTCGCGAAAAATTTAAGTGTGTTTTGAAATGAAATGAATTAAATTGTTGACAATGAAATGAATACGATGTATCATGTTTATATATATTTTATAAACACAGTGAAACCTTGGAATCGGACCATCTCAGCGTCGCAAATTATATGGTCCCATTTCACACGTTGTCCGATTTTAGAGGTTTAAAAAAGGACGTTCAAGAAATTTTTCCTAATCATCTTGAGTATTTATTACAAGAAAATAAAATACAAAATATAGGCTTTCCATGTGAATGTTTTACAAATGTTTAATTTTTCACAGAAACGCATGTTCAGTTCAAAGATTTAACATAATTAGATATAGAAATCTGCCTGTTTGCGATCGTAAGATGTACCTGCTCCATTAAAACTTCGCAATCATTTAATGTTTGCAAAACTTTAGATATGTTCCTTTGGAGATCCTAAGCTTTGATTCATTATGGTGATTATGGAATTAGTATTATGCTGACGAACTTTATTTTCTGTTTCAAAATACTACGATTTGAATTCACTATCGGAATTAACAAAAGCTGATATGGCTTCTTCAGTTGAAACCCCTTCAAAAAAGACATCTTCCCAATCTTTCGGGAGATACTCGTTTGTGGTCGTAAATTGATCGACTCCAGCCAAATTTTGAATGTCTCCTAGAGTATTTGAGTTTTAATCACTTTGAATTTGAACTCTCATCACGATTCCGCTTTTGACCATCAGATTTCGAGGCAACCCACATTTCCAAAAACACTTTTGTAATTGTAGGTGGAGACACTTTATTCCCAACAACTGTAATCGGCAGAGAGCTTCAAATATAGAAGCTAATTCTGTTAGGTCTGAAGTACGCTCAGTATTTTCCAGAGCAAGCAATATAAGGTGCATCATATATGTGCGGTAATTTAGTTTTATGTTTGGTGTAATCCCTTGATCTAAGGGCTGTAAATGAGAAGTGGAAATAGGCGGAAAAATCGCAGCTTGATGTCTTCCACATTATCACTGCTATTGCGTCTAGTTTTATCAAAAAAGATGGTGATGTTTCGATTTTGCGTTTGCATTTCAATATCAAGTGTGTGCATCCAATCTTCAAAATCCCAACCCGTCATCTAAGATTTTGTGTTAGCTCGCCAAGTTATGCCGAAACTTGGCTTAATGTCAATTATTCCGAACGATCTTGGTCTTTTGGCTTTTCTTATGACCACCAAATCTTTCTTTTCTCCACTTACACAGCACTGCAATTGTCGCACGTTGCTTTGAAGGTTTTCTATCTGTACATGTTCATTATTTAAAGTATAGTGATTTTTGTGGTGTTGCTCTAAAAAAACAATTCTGCCTCATCAAGATTAAAGATATTTGAAGCATCAGAGCCATCACATAGTATTCTTAGCTGTAACTAAAATTCCTGAACTGTGTATTTTGTGGCGAAGGAGCTGATGTTAATTTTTAATAAATTAACATCAGCTCCTTCGCCACAAAATGTACCGAGTGAATATTATAGCCCTTTTCAAATCACAAAGCTCTTATTTTGTAGCGATTTGACGGGTTTTACTGGGAAGTAGCTGGCCGGATATTGGCAAATTTTTGGAACGTGCCTTACAGAACCATAGTTACAAAAATTTATCTATTTGGCAGTATGATTAATTTATTTTCAACCGCTTTCTGTTATTGTCTTCGAAATTTCACAATATCCGTTTTAGTTGGCTTCTATTTTTTAAATACATACGTTGAACCTGACTTTTGATAACTTTAAAACTATCAGGATTTTTTTTCTTAGGAATTGTTTTTCGAATGCTTGTATTACTTCTAACTTTTTGCGAACATTAAGTTCGTTGTATTTTGCGTATTCGTACCTGAACAAACATTGATTTATTTACATCAAAATTATCAAATAAATTGCATTCATAGCTGCTAACAATGGGCAAATATACAATAATGATATAAATCAATATTTTATTATTATCAGAATACCAACGAAATTGAAGCCATCTGTAACGTACCAAATTCTACATTTTCAGCAGAATGTCATGCAGAAATTATGCGACAAATTTTTCTTGAAAAATTCTGGAAAATTCAGTCTTGTACACTTTTTCATGCTGGTCTTAAAACCGTTTTTCGTCGGAATAGCAAGTACTCCTGAACAATTTTTTATCCAGCTAATCTGGTTCACGGCTCAGTTCTAGAGATTGGCCGATTCCAGATTGAATTTTTCTCAAGAAATTGTATGTGCGGTGATGTTATAGTTCATTTGTTCAGTTGGTTCGATCATACAGTGTCCCTATTAGTCGGTTTTACTCTATAGCCTAAATATAGTTTTTCATAAAAATAGATAGCCCAAAAACCGCCAACCCACGAAATGAAAAAATGTCCCGCGAATGCAAACCTTAGATAGCCCAATTGGCGGGAAATAGCCCAATCTGGCCACAGTGATCAGCACATAAATCAGATAATTGAAAAGAGAGAAGTGAACCTCAACCAGTGTTATTCATACCACGGGGCTAAACATATAGTTATAGTTGAGTTGAAAACTCTTCTTGGATTTAAGTGTCGCTGGCGTCGAGAAAAACATGTAAATACCGAAAATTTGTGGATCCCTCAGTTTGGATTTAATTTTTGATATTGACGTGCGACATAAGGTTTAAATCCGTCAGCTTTGTTCAAAAAATGAAGCTTCAGCATTCTTTGACAATGATTGGTACATTGTGAAGGAATGAGAATAAAATCGCACTCTTTTCTCGCAAGCAGCTACTGCCGCCACTGTACGGTTTGACTACGCCATGGGAATGATTATAGCGTCTTATTGATCAAAGTGAAATAGGGTGGTGGTGTTTTTGCCCTCCTTGTAAGAGTAGAACCATTAGAATTTTAACGATCAAATTCATCTGCATTAAAATTTGTCACATTGCGTCACTGTTAATAACCGACAAACTTCCCATTTTCGTACCGTGTATGACTAACAATTTATACCTGAACTTAAAAATATCTACAGTCTCTAAATTTAAATGAACATTGCATGATAGTAACAACAATTTATTCTTTCCTGTTTCTTACTACAAGTATATTAAATCATTGTCCGCACCGTAGCATGTTATCGCTCCCTTATTACTTTCCCGCATAAATGAAGCCTGTCTAAATGACTTTACTTAGGTTGCTCCGTACATTGGAAATTGCAAAAAGTACTTCCGACACACCGTCTGAGCTGCTTCAAAGTTTAACGAAAAAAATTACATTTGCATACAAATTTCTGAGCAACCAGACGACGTAATAAATGCAATAAAACAATTTCCCTTGTTTCCACATTGCATACTCGATGCATGCACCCTAACTTACCCGTAATTTTTCAATAAACATATTCGACAAAGACCATTATGGTATGCAAAATATACTGAAAAACAAGTGTTAATATTGTCGCATTTGTAATCTAGAGAAAGTTTTCCGATTGTTGGCTACAATCGGCATTTAGTGCAGAAAGAGGTCAACAGTCAAAGAGCCAATTGAAACATTTGTTGGAGAAGAAGTGGCCTGTTTAGCTGGTAATATTTTGCAATCTACATCTAGAACTAACATCATTTGGTTAGAAAATCAATATTCACCGCACATCAAAGCAATCCTTCGTACCAATATCCAATTAAACAACACCTAGGTGAGGTCTGTTCCTCATCTTCGAGTAATTAGTACCAAGCTCCCTAGCACTAACCACAAGTGGCTACTCCCCTATATATATGATGGTAACAAGCATCAAGGCTATGCAATGCAAAAGTAGAACACAATCAGATATGTATGCAAATATGCAGACGCGTAATTCGAGCATGAAACAAGAGTGCATTGCAAAATTATAAAATTTATCGTGTGTAAAATGATTTTTAGACGTTATTGTTTACAATCTGTTTTTCTGCAATACAACCCATTTCATTTTTTTCGTAATCCTTTATTTTATGCCCACGGAAGCAGACACGAATTTTTTCAGATTTCTCGAAAAGCAAGTACATTTATGATAAATATGCATTGTGGCGAACTACTGATAAAAGTTCGTGTTAAAACGATCCAACAAGCAATTTGCATATAAGGGAAATAACTAATTAAGAAGTGGAAGTGTACATTTTGTTAACGATTTGCTTGTCGACTTAAATCATCACAGTATAAAATTGTATTTTTTCACAAAGCGGAATATGCAAGTTGGAGTCGGTAAGCTTGAATTATTTGTAAATAATATGTGTATGCAAATGCAATTACGTTGTATTCCACCACACGAGTGTAATTTTAGGCAATCAGTTTTTCTGTTTTGTCCGAAATAAAATGTAGTATCTGAAGTTTACAAACATATAATCGAAAAGTATCGATGTGGTTAACAAAATATTTATGCTATGCTATGTCAGTTTTAAATCGTCTTAAGAATATATCTGTGGTATTTTCCGTTTATTCAGATGATTGGATGATGAATTTCAACTGATAGCCTAGTCAAAATGTCACGAATATCCGAATGGTTTCATTGATGAAAGTAGTTACTATTTTTGAACACGACATATGAAATGGCAAACCGCTGAAATGGCTAAGATTTCGAATTTATTATTCCACCGCGGGTGTTGCCATATTGGACTTGATCTAAAATAAGTTATATACAATCTGCGATGAAAATCAACTTCCGCTATGCTATTTTCCAAAATCGATCTCTTCGAATCTTGAGAATTGCTTCAAAAATGTAAAAAAAAACAAACATATTTTTACTCGATAGCAAATAAATGGCGAATTCCCTGTCGAAATTTGATATGATACTAACATTATCATTAGACGTTAAAAAAAGTCTCGCATATTATTTGGGCTAATCAGACGATAGAGCAAACTAAACTGCGAATGATGAAAGCTTCTGATGCCAAATAGGTTAGGAAATTGGCTAGTGGGAATTGAGAGATAGATTGCTTTCTCGATGGACTCTTAGAACGATGCGTCTCCAAAGCATTTGTACTGAAATTGAAAAGTTTTGTGACCATAAGAAATTTTGTGAGCTGCTCTGACATTCCCTAAATTGAATGTCGAAATTATTAGTGTTTTCCGAACTGTATCAAAAAACAAATTTGATATAATTTTCACAAACGTCAAACCAAAACTGCGAAGTTCTTTTATAAATAAAAAGTGTCCAACCTCGTCTCAAATTACGATCAATTTTTGAAAACGAAACGAAAAAACTCCGACACTTTTCCGAAAATTAAATAAGTTTCATTAGCAGCCAACAGAAGCTACCAAAACGCGATGTGCCTCAGATGCTAAAAACTGGTCAGCGTGCAATCTTCCAATAACTGCAAGGACAACAACATAAACCACAGCAAAAACTATCTCAAAAAAGCATCGAATCCAACAACATAAATCACAACATCACTCAAATCAAGCTGCAGAAAACACGCAGTCTAGACAGGATATTTAAATACTTTCCCCGCTGAATTATCTCTATCAACAACATCCACAGGTTAATCAAGAGATAACCACTGACCTAAGAATATCCACTCCTGCAAAACAAATTTTTCTCTTATGATATCCAGCCAGAGGAGGTACTTTATTACAGTTAAATTATGCTGGGTTTCACCTTGTCACTACTAGTCTGTCAAAAATTGACGAAAATGGGGCTTGAAAACCGATCCGCTAGCTCGTACAAACTGACTTATGATTATTTTAAGATTGGCCAGCAATCTCTCTTGCATTACGGACTACTTGTCAAAGAATTCCCGGAAAGAATTGCCCATATTATTAATTGCCCATATTATGAGTGTCGAGTCGATGTCGATAATATCAACATCGACAGCATATCGACAAATATGCTATTGTGATTGTCGAGTCGATGTCGATAATATCGACAGTTTTGCCGATTGCAATTTGCTTTGCGACGTTACATCGACAGGTAGTTGGATATATGCAAAATGTAAGTTATTTTCTTGGAATATTCAGTCGCTTATTAAATAATTATTAAAGGGTGAAAATAACAAACGCCAAACAATTTGAACTTTTGATATATCTACTTGAGAATAACGAAGAGCTCGCAAGAGGATTCGTTAAAGCTGGTGGGCAAAATGGCGAAGTGAAGGATCGATGGAATAGTTTTGCAGAAGAGCTAAATAGCTTGGGTCCACCAGTAAGAGACGGATGTGGTTGGCAGAAGGTTTGTTATTGAGGTATCAAAATTTTTAAACTCACATGACTTCCCCAGGTGTGGATTGATTTCAAATTCAAAATTCGCAAAAAGATAATCAAAAACAATAGTGAAAACCGCAACAACCGAACAAACAGGTTTATTTCTCTCCTCTTATTCTTTAGTAAAAATTAAAATGTTTTCTTAGCGTTTAGTAAAAATGCAAATGTTTATTTAGTTTTTATGGTAAAATAAATATTAACTGTTATTATTTTTTGCATTGCTATACTAGGTTCTACCGCAAAGATCGCATTATTCGTCGTCAGAAAATAAATCAAAACAATTCATTTCACAAACTTTCCAAAAAAAAATAACAGATTGTTTTTAAAAAAGTTTCACTTGACAGTTGGCGGATGCTAAAGTTGTTCAAATTGGCAATTCCGTTCAAAATAGCACTCAATTCAAGCATTTTCTTCGATTTCGATATGGCAGTACTCATAAATCGTTTCGATCGACTCTCGCAATACCAAAACGCCATCGACTCGACAAGTTCGTCGATTATCGACTAGCGATCGACTCGACACTCACAATACGGGTGAATATCGTTGTAATAAGATCTCTTTATTGTCAGTATGTAACAGAATTTGAGGACTATGCTGTTTGATTTTCACACCGCAGCGTCATGATGTCATTCTCCGGACAGAAGCATGGCTGAAAACATATTTTCTGAGCTGCGAGGTTCTCACCACCCATAAAATTATCCGTTGTTATCGTGATCCTAGTGCCGTATCCAAGTTTCTTAGTGGCTTTGTTTTCATTGTTGTCATACATAAACATCCCCCTATAATTTTTTACTTCCCATTGATTGTGTTACTGTACATATTGGTTGTGGAGCCCATTCCATTTTTATCGGTCCTGAGTATACATCCTTTTTGCTAGTAAGTTGAATATTTATGATGCTTGCTTCAAATATTTTGGGAATGTTATAAATTTGTGTTACCCGTGCCAATTATTCTAAAATTCAAACTCGAAATATCTACTCTGTGGTGACTGAAATCAGCCTAAACTCAACTGGATATCGTTTACCGCTTTCCCTCAGCCATCTTCTTGTCCCATTTCTCTCGCTTCAAATGTTAGTTCATTTACAAACAACTGCAACTTATGGCAATGTGACAACATTCTAAATCACCTCGATAGAAAGCTCGAACTTATTGTTTCTAATTTATCGTGGAATGACCTTTTCATCTGTATCCGATATACATAACATAGGGAACACACACACCATCCTTTTTTGGAGGGAAGCATTATACCCTAAACCATACCTCAACATTTGGCATCTCTAGATACAATTTTTTTAAAAAAGACTTTCATGGTCGAAATGCTTTCTTATTATCTTTCGATTGGTTCAACATTCTATCACCTCTATCTTGTGAAAATGTCCTTGAATGTTTCTAAACCATACTTATTCCAATCTTTCCACTATTTGTTCCTATTACTTTTCCCCGCAATTTTAGTAACCCCATCTGAAAACAAATATATAAAAAAATTGTATCGTCATAAATTCAAATTAACAGGGCTTTCTGTACTTGAGAAAGCTTTTCGGAAACAGGGCTGAAATTCAGGATTTAATTAAAAATGTTCGTTCTTCATACATTTCAGACATTAATAATTCTTGAATTTTGGTAACCGCGCTCCCTTTTGAGCAAACAGCTATGTACCGTCAAGCCAACTACTTCCTGTGAGACGAAATTGCAAACTCTCCGCAATTTGGCTGTGATTTTTTGCATCTTCTTCCATCTTTTCTCCACCCAGCACAAGCCCTATTCAGTCGGTTTGTCATATTCAATCTAATCTTATATTCAATCTAATCTAATCTTCTTTATCTCCATTGTTTTTTTTTTTTGACAGTAAGACCGCGAGAAAAGCAGAACCAGTTAACCGAGTTCATTTCAGTCATCATACTAACAAAGTCAGCTTTATGGAAGTTAAAGCGCATGGCTCGAGAAGGAGCTCTAAAGGTCTGAAGATCAACATAAAGTGCGACTGAGAGAGGATGATGATGTAAGTCAGCTTGGACATAGGGGAAGGAGGCGGTATGAACACTCATATTATGAAAGGGAATATTATATAGAACGAAGCCTAGTATTTTTTATTTATATTGAGAACACAGTTTAATTGGGAGAGTGAACACAAAGATAGAAAGGATGAGGTTATCAAGGAAATATTGCTGGATGAGATTATGGAAGAATAGTTATGATTCCATACCAGGTTCGGTAAGTTGAAATCACCACATATTAAAGATAAGGCAGAAGGAAAGCTAATCTTGAGGTAGGTGGATAGCTCATCAAAAAATTTACTATAAACCGCAAGTGCGCAATTACTAGGAACAATTACTGAAAAAAATAAGAGCTTTTGTGGGAGCAAGAGTAGGTAACGTGCACAGCAATATATTCAATAGGAGGACAAGGAGAGAAATCCGTACAGAGTGTTCCTTGAAGAGACTCGTGAACTGCAAACTAACACACCACCGCTATCGCTTTTACCAAATGTAGCTCGATCACGATCACGGCGGCAGACTGTATGAAACGGGAACAGCTCATTATCGTAAATATCTACTGTTAACCATGTTTCGGTTAAACAGATTATATGATCAGAAGAAAGAGTAGAGGAGAGATTCAGCGTGTTTAGCTTAGTCCTAAGTAGACGAACGTGGACTTGGAATTGATTGAATCCTTTGTGAGTAATCTTAAAACAACAACTATTTCTAATTCCAATGGTTTTCCTTGGGTCTATTTGAAGGCGATACACTTTCATTTCCCTTAAACGCCCTTATTATTATTTCTACATATAGTTTTGCATAGTGGTTTCTATCCATTATCTCTTGTCTTGAATTAACCCTCCATCGACTTTCCCCTTTCTAGCTTCAAAATATTTGAACAATATGTTGTCTCCTGATTGTGAAAGAGCAGCACGAATTTCTTATGCCATTCAAAGTCTACGAATCTCGTTTCTTTTACGAATATTATAGACGTGCATGTGATCTATACTGCCTTTTCCAAGACCTTTGATGTTGATTACATTATTCTCACTCGTAAGCTGCGAAATATTGAGTTCGCCGCAACCATCATTCGATGGGTCTCGTCTGTTTGGCCGTTTATTGCACGTTAGATATTATTTTTCCATGTCTGCTCCTTTGGGCAATATAGTGGGATTTCTCAAGGCTTTATTCTCGGTCTACTCCTATTTATATGAACTACCTTCCCCTACTGCTTTCTGTCTCGTTGGCTTCTCTTTGCAGACGACCTAAAATTACTTTCCAGAATAAGGTCTATTGAAGACTGATATTTACTTCAATCGAACCTCACTGTTCTTGAAGATTGGTGGATATGTTGGTCTAAAATACAAACAAATGCTATACCATACTAACTCGCTAAAGAACGAATTCCTCTCAACTCCTGATATTAGGTGAAATCTTGTCACGTTCATCTAAGAGTTGAATGGCACATTCTGGACCTTTGTCAAATTTTTTTCATTCATTACTGGTCAGATCCAGCCAAGTATATGCGTCCGTTGTATTGAAACTGTCAAACGTAAATTTACGCACACCCTATGAATAAAGCATAGCCGTCCTCGTTAAGACTATTACGATCGATTGAAGGCTGGTCGTTGTATTTCCTTTGACCAGTGTTTTCTGTACAAGCTTTGCTCAGGCCTACCTAATCACCCGATCTGTAACAACATCCCTCTTCGAAATCCCACCCGGGACACTCGTTGCTCAGAAACTTTTGAACCTATTATTATTCGTCACTCACCAAAATTAATGATACTTCACAAATATTTGATAAATTTAATAAATTTTCCCAAAACATTGAATATTCGAAAGAATTACCTAATTCAATTATAATTTATTACAACGCAGAAGAAGATTAAAGAACTCTTAAAAGGCAATTTCGAAATTATTATACTGTCAAACATATTTATCATCAATTATTTTTATTTGATCTTTTCGTTATCAATCTTTTTTATCTTTTCGTTGTCGCGCCTATTTTCCTGAATTAATATTTAAAATTTGTATTACAAATTTAATGAATATAGTTAAATTATATCTTACCAGAATCAGAGAATTTTCAGCATTCCATTTTTTTTGTTTATTTAGAACAAACTATTAATCTTTGTAGTCTTAACGATGTTTTTTTTCAAAATACTTTTAACGAAAATGAAAATCTGAACAAAATATCCAAAAAATTGCAAGCGTCAGTTTTCTTCTGATTTGTTACTCTCAAGTTTGCATTCGTAAATCCGTATCTATTGTCCGATTTGGAATTCGATATCGCGAAAAGTTGTTTCCAAAATATCATCCGAATTATGTGACATTCACACCTACAAAATACATTCTTCGATTCACAAATCTGCCGAATACAAATATAAATGAAAGTCGACAGTCTCAATTTTCTGTAACTTATGAATTTATAATGCGACATCAAAAGGAATGTCTACAAGATGCCATTGATAAAAGATTTACACGTAGATCAGTGTTGGGTGTTTGTGTCGTTCATGCAATATTCGTAATCCACGTATATACCTGTAGTAAGTTCCATAAAGCATCCCCTATTCAATATCACTTTCCATGTAAGGAGCATGCTACTCCTAAATTCACCCCGAACATTTCTTTGCAAGACGAGATAATTGACAGTTGGTATTGAAAGAAGTGCCCACATAAAGGTCATAAATTTAGATACTGACTTACAAACGCCTTGAATACATCATCCTTAAACTGATATTCATCCGAATGTGATTTGGTCAAGCTACAATGAACTGTTTTTCAAAGACTTATTTATTACCAACATCGTAAGCCAGAAATGAATCTGATTTATTTGACATAATATAATAGAGTGTACATTGTCATCCTAAAGAACTTATTTCATGGTATAATCTCATCCTTCTGTGAAATTTAACACTTTTTACAAAGAGAACATTGTCCTGTTCTTTGTTTGTCACCGAAAATGTGACGTTCAAAGTGAAGTTGTTTTTGCTGTGAAATGACTGCTAATTTGGTACGAGCTTTTTAGGGAAGAAAGAATAGGTATTAAATTGATGACTTTGAGTTTTAAAATTTCGTATTAATTTCACGCATACAACAAAACACAAAATGCTTCATCTGAATCGAGAAGCGAATGAATACTTGCAAAAATGTAAAAAAAAGAATTGAATTTTTGTCAATAGAATTATACGATGACTTTCACTACAGCTTTACGACCATTCAGTTAGATTCAAACTCTCGCCATAGTAAAGCAAGGAAAAACACTTTGAAATCGTTGTTTTTGAAAGAAAATGAAAATATCCTTCCAAAAACAAAGTCAATGAGTGATCGACTTAGAGCGATGTATCACCAACAACGTTGGTCTTCAAAAAAATCTACAATTCAAATTCACCTGAAACTAACCCTCCCCGGCACGTTATTGCATCGTGTGAATGCATTAATCTTTTTTCACAACTTTCCGAAAATTCCCGCCATTAGAACATAAATACATAGCACCCTGTCGAGAGCTCGAGTGATCAACTCTTGTGTCTAGGCATCCTAAATATTCTTTTCAATAATCCGCAAATAATTCGTTTTTCACTGGAACTCGGGTTCCTGTTTGTATTTATCCGACTCAAAAGAAAAACGCCGAAGGACCTAAATTGGACACAAGCAATTTCAAGATTCTTTTCGTCTTCTACCTATTGAAAACGAATTTCGAGAATTTGTTTCGTGTTCCTGGTCATTGACAAAGAGCGAATATGAGACCCACACTGCTTCGAAGTCTCTAAAACAAACCACCCAAATCGTAGCTGACCACCAAAGAAAATCTGTGAATTCATTCGGTTTCGCCGCTGGTATCTGTCTGCCTCACTACTAAATATTTCGAAGAACAACGACTGTGAATGGTATAGAAAAAGAAAACAAAATCCTCGTCTCATCCAGCAGGAGCAAAACAAGCAACCAAAAAATAAACGAGATTTTGAAGACCGCGATGATTTACCCATATCTCGTGAGAAGATTTGAAAGAATTTCGCCTACATTTTCTTCGGAAATCGGGTCAATGTTCTTCGGTCTGACCAAGACTGTGGGCAATAAGTCTTTGGACGATATACAGTCATTGGACTTGAAATGCACAAAAATTCCATACTGAGTTGTGTTGCATTCATAAACGGTAAGATGTAGGTTAAAGCGGGATTCGCTGGACATTCAAGTTTATTTTGAGTGTTGAGAAAATGAAAACGTATGAATGATATAAGTAGTTTTGGGTGGCGAAAATTTAACAGCAAAATAAGTCGTAATTTTATTTATAGTAAATATTTTGCGATAATTAAATTGAAATGTTCCGTTGAGATACTTTAACACGAATCTGTATGTATAGAACGAACACTTTTTCAAGGTTAGTATCTCTCGCCAGACCCATGTTTTCTTCAATTTTTGGCGAATGTCGTTGGATCATGTCCCAAATCATTAATGATTCAAATCCCCCCAGAATCGGTTCCTTTCAGAAATTCTTAAGAGCTCCCTTTAAATGATTTGCTATTTGATCATCGCATAAGCGACGAGTTGTGTGAAGATGGGTATGGAATGGTCGGTTGCGAGCACAAAACAGGTCTGATATGATCTGACAGTATAAACGATAAGACGAACGCCACTATATAAATTTGGATAGCGCCTTTTCATTCTGAACTCAATAGTGTACGATAAAGCAGTTAGCGATTTGTGAGTTTAACGAGTAGTTTAGACTTGCGAGGTACTTGGGTTATCTTTGTCCGTTTTTTAATTCATGCAACATAAGAAATGTGAAAAGTTAATCGTAGCCTTAATTTAGATTTTGCTCAAGTTCATATTTGAACGAAAAATATACTTTAATTACCCCACAAGAAATGTCGATAGAATTTTATCGAAATTTTTGTTTTATGGAAATTTGTGCTGAAAATGTCTATACTATGCGTCAATGCACATCCCTTGTTGATTTCTATTCTAAAATTTAGCTAAATTTTCATGAAGCTCCTCGAATTTCTAACACTTACTACTTTCAGCATACCCAAAGAGCGAAGAGAGCATCGAATCTGCGAAGAGGTATGTTGCAATCACACCATGATAATATGATTGCAAAACAACATTAAAAAGGCTCGTGAAAAAATCAACAGAAACCGCGTTTAAATCATGTACAGAAGATTGCATTAGCAAGGCAAGATTCATTCTATCGAACGTTAGACTTCAACTTTTCGACTATTTTTGAACACTACTATAACCGGTGATACTATAAGATGGTGCAGAGCTTCTACTGATTTTATTATATATCTAGATTTATTAATATTACTATAAATATATACAAAATATGTTATTATAAATTAATAACATAATATTACTAAATTTTCTAATAATAGCCGTGTTTTTTTGCTCCCCCTATCTATAACAGAACGATGCAGACGCATTGGGAACAACAACAACTCCCCCTTTCCATAACAGGAGTTGTTGTTGTTTCCAATGCGTCTGAATTGTTCTGTTATGGATAAGGGGAGCAAAAAAACGCGCCTAATATTGCTAATATAATCAGAGTTGTACCGTAACAACCACCAGGCCTAGACAAAATCCAGACTTAGATTAAGTAGGAGAGATCTCGAACACAGATGACCGGGTGCAAAGCTATGTTGCTAAACATGAAAAATATCAGCTCGATAAAGCTGTCAGCTATTGATTCTGGAGAATGCTATGCCTGACAGCATCAGGTTTGTTCAGATCAACTTGCAATATGACTAGGCTGCATTCATTTTTCTCAGCGAAAAATCGGCATACCAGCAACCATCTTTTCAAATTGTGCTTGTACAGGAGCTGTGGAATCCAGGCCGATGAAAAGTTAACAAAGCCAATGTCTTGTGTTCTGGTTTCCAGTCTGTTTGATGCCATCCCGCACTGAACGCAATCCATACAATCCGTAGTTCTATAGTTCTATAGAACAGTTTTGTAGTCACCTACGCTATGCCCAAAGCACTTGTAACTATAAAATATAGCTGCAAGGGCCGAATTCCCACACATTATAGGCATTTATGCTATGCACTTAGTCTCGGCTCCCATGGATCATGATCTCAACTTTTATAAGGCATAGCCCCAACTACTATCAACACATTGTCGGTGCATGTAACTAAAGTAGGATAGATAATAGCTTATTAATTAGCTCGCGAAGCCTAGTGAATAGAACGTCGATTGTGAAAATAGAGGGTCAAGGAGTTGAATCCGAATTCGAGCAGGATTTATTTGTGATAATTTAAATATCAATAAATACAATTTTAATGATGAAAATAGACAATTGCTGGATTTGCGATGCCATCTAAACTGAGGACAGTCAGGGGACAGTTTCGCTTTTGCTTTGCTTTTCATGGATGACTTTAAGTGCTATATTAGGTGGCTTTGCATGCTACAATACATAGCACTTACTCGTCTTAATTTTTCGCTGGGCATTTTTAACGAATATTTGTAACTTTTGATTATAAATTGGGCAAATGATTTACTTTTCGTTACTTTTACTTCTCTTACATCGCAAGCATCCGTTTTACAATTAGTAAAAAAAAGTTTAACCGTGTTGCAATTTTTTATTAATCATAATGTTTGCAAAATTCTTTCTCTTAAGGCGGCTTTAGATATGCGGTGTTTGTCAAATACCGAGCACCTAGTTTGGCAAACTTCGCATGTGTGGTTGGGTTGCTCGCCTAGTGCTTGTCCTAGGCCAAGCACAAACATTCGGGTGCTCGCTATTCCCGTAGTTTATGGAATTTTCAACCAAATCAAAGTAGACGAGCACTGTGTCGGATCCCCGCAGCTCGTTCATCTTCCAGTTTTGGCGAACATTCGGCAATGCCCGAATGCCTAATTCACTGTGCTTGTCATTCCGCAAGCACCAAGCCAAATTACTTGACTATGTGTTCGGTATTTGGCGAATAGGAAGTGTTTGACAAACACCGCATATCTAAAGCCGCCTTTATAGAAACGGTATCTAAATTATCTCCCATATCAATAGCGTTATTAATAATTTATAATCACTTTCCTCATCCGAACTAAAAAAAATTGTCTAACAAACTCATTTCGTTTACTAAACAATAAACTTTTTCCTTTTCTTTACGGATTTCACTATATCAATGTCGTGTTTGACAGGAAAAATACAGTCACAATTGTAAAATAACTCATTTACATGAGCAACAATTCACAATTTACTCCCCATACACTGATATCAATGTGGCAATCCTACTTACTGACGTCGATGCAGTTACACAATCGGGATTCTCAATCGACGTGACATGATAAATAAATGGTGAAAATTCCACGTTGGTGTGTTTTCATGGTTTAATAGAAAGAAGTCACAAAATAAGTGAAAAAATAGAGCTTTACGAGAAGTTCTCTACGAATTTCAATTTCATTTCCAGAAGTATTAAGTTATTGGAGCTGTCTCTGACCCAAGTGGTTAAATAACTATTTTCACACACATATTGTGGAATTTAGTTTTCTTGAAAATTGATTCAATGAGTATATGCTAAGTGATGGCGAAACAAGAGACCATGTGTCTTATATAGCAGGATATGTGGGATATTGGAGAGTAGTTATCTCATGCTTCAAATACATATTGGCCCAACATATTGGCCAAAAATCCACTCAGGCTGGGAATGAGCCCAACATCAGCCCAGCTCGCACTAAGGGGGTGCACACATATTGGCCATAGCCTCTCTTGGTCTTACTTGGGCCAATATGTATTTCCTACATCAGGATGTAATTGAAAATTTCAATGAGTATAGTTATTCTTAAGAAACAAAGACATTACACTTTTTCTTTTAACTCCTTTTACCACAGGCAAACGTTCTATCGATTTTATAGTCAATATTAGAGTACAATCAGCTAGGCCAATTTTTTCAACTCATTTCTTTATTGTGGATTTTAATGTTCGTGCAATTTTTTCTTTGAAAGGACATAAATTATAAAGAATCAATTACACAAAATTACCAGATTTACCCAGAAATGCCACAGTGCACATTATCTTCACTTATGGTTACAACTGTGAAGAAAATGAATTTAAACGGTTATCCATTTTTCTCAGATTAGAACTGGAAACAATATAAGTTGATATACATGTATCCCAATCAAAAAGTTACCAAGATTCAAGTCAAATTTGACATTGATATTTAAGAGGTGTTTTACGTTTTGATTGTGAAAAATGTGCAACAATTTTTTTTAGTTTTCATTAAGAATTTTCCAATGGTTCAAATTTTATTTCTTAGTAGCCAGGAGATCAATCCTAAAAATGGTAATATAAAAGATATATCAGATATTAGATTACGTGAATTTAAGAGATTTTCAAGCAAAAAAGTGAATCAAACACAGTATTTCGTGAGAAAAAATTAACCCTCAAGTTCAGAAACTTCAAAAACGCTACTTCGGTTGCGCTGCGTCTCTGGAGGTATTTAAGGAGTCATTTTACAGTGCTCTTATTTTTAATGCCTCGTTTTCAAATGGAAGCCACGAATATTTTACTTGTTCTAATGTGGCCTGAATTTCGTCAAACTGGCTTCCAACTGTGGGTTCAGTAATTTTTATACGATAAGTATTAATAGTACTCCTTCTTTGATTCAATTTAAAATTAACTACCGTTCCACTGATTAGATGCTGCAAGCATCATATCTATTCAAAACTATAAAAACCTGGTCTTGACTTTATTAAATGTACATACATAGACATTTAATAGCTTATTTTTACGAGGCCCTGCACACTACACAAATCACAACAAAATTATTTTCCCGCCAAAAATGACCCACATCATATCGTGAAACCAGGAATAATTCTTCGCTTTCTTGGAACAAGTACAAAACCGATAAAATCATGGAGAGGCCGACAGCATTGCTCCGTGTTTACTACCTTGAACTCAACAAAACCAAAAAAGATTAGCCTCCGTCGGATAGGTCTTCAAAACTAAATGGACTCTCTTTTCATACTGCCATTCAATCTTTCGCCCTCGGTATATGTAAGTGGCGTTCAAAATGCTATTGGGATCATCTACTTCCAAGTGTTTTTATGTTCTTTTTTACTAAATGAAAAAACCACATATTTTCAACATTCGATGTCTTGAAAATCCCGTCTGTGGCGGTAAGTCGACAACAATTTCTCGAACAAGATTTGATATGAGAAAACGACCTATTGATATTGACTCAAGTGCATTAGGCGCTTCCTTCTTAGTGTTTGTCGGTCTGTTGATCTTCTGAGAATGTTCTTCTTTTTTCGTCTGAATAAGTGTATCGGCCTCGAAACAAGATGCATATGTGTAAACATTCATTCGATATAGGTTCGCATATGAGCGGAGCATATATTCATTCAGATGTTTGATATTTCTTGAATGGGATCGACAAAAATTTACCAGAATATTTCGGTTACAATCTGCAGACGTTCTCTTATCTCAAACCAACTGGTTACCAGCACTGGTGGTGATATAAAGTAGATAGTCATTCAGAAATATTATCGTGTAGTAAAACGGTTGTCTTCATGAATCGAATTAGTTGAAATATGAGAGCTATTTATTTGAATTCTCCAATAGATCGCAGGGAGTAAAAGACCTTCTTTTCGAGGCACTGTTAGTCAACATGAAATAAGGGGAATGCTTTTTATTAATAATATAGAGAAGTTAGTTAGCTCAACGCGAACTTGAAGCCTAGCGGGTAAAGTACTAGCGTCTGGGGTCCTTGGTTCGAATCCAACGGCGGACGATGGACCGCATATTGAGCTTTGAGTTAACCTAGCTCTCAGTAGATATCTGTGCCCAATCAGGACAAATAGTAAATCGTGAAATTTTAATTTCAAGTGTCAATTGTGACCCAACTTCAATTCTCTGCCCGGAAAAAAGTTGTAGTTGAAGTTGTAATGTAGGAAATACATATTGGGCTAAACAAGACCAACAGAGGCTATGTGTACACCCCGTTGGTGCGAGCTGGCCATAATTGGTTGATGTTGGGCTTACTTCCGACCCGAATGGGTTTTTTGGGCACCAACAATCACCAACCAAACGGATTTGACAGGCTGGCGAACGTTATACATATGGTTGCTCACCAGCACCGGGAACGTTGTGGACAGCAGCATCTGAACACTCTCGAAATGGTCCGTGTTGGCACAACCTGGAGATGGTGTAGTTTGAGCCAATATGTATTTGAAGCACAAAATTAATGCCGCAATTACCCGTAGCTTCAGTAAGTCATTCAGCATACGATTCGTTACTACTTCTAAGTAAAGCAATCCCACGACAACCCTCGTACGGGTCTAGAGGTTGAAGCTTCATTACAATTTATTTAATCATTGTGAATACGAGTGTGGAGTGATTAGTTCCACGACTCACTTTACCCCTGATTTAAATCAGGTACCTAATCAGAGCTAGGTGAACTCAAAGCTTGGTGCGCGGACCCTCGTCCGAACCTGGATTCGAACCAGGGACCCCACACGCAAGAAGCCAGTGCTCTACCCACTAGGCTACTCAAGCTTCCAACTACTTCTAGGTAATGGCAACTAATTACCAAGGTAACCACTTCCAATATAATTTCTGCATTACATTTAACTCATTATGTCATAAGAGGTAATGTGTTGTGATTGTATTCTGTACTAGTTACAGAAACAGTTACATTGGAGTGCTTTCAGAAGTGATGATAGAAAATCAGTTCAGTAAGAGATATGCTGTAATACATTACAGAAGTGGTGATATGGTACGTTGATATATGGTGAAAACTACGAAAATTGTAAATAATCATCTCGAAAACGTACGAGTATGCGTGATGGAAATCAAAGTCTAATTCGGAGTGTAACACACCAATGACGCTGATGCGTTTAGTTGAAAAATGAATAAGTACAAAGTTTTTACAAAATATATAGACACAGATTTAATGGATGAAAAAAGACATGTAAAACAGCAAATATCACTATAAAGTTAATAAATTTTATTTATCAAAACAAGGATATAAAATCAAAATATTCCAGCATTATTCAAAATACACTATTTGAAACCTTTATTTCAATAGAAAAATCGAACACGCGTTTACATCACTTGCACAATATAACTCGCACTGTTGAAACATACAATTTTTTTCGAAACTGCATGCATGCGCAGTATTTTAATAAAAATTGTGGCTACGCAGCCTCACTTGCACGTAGAAATAAGCAACAAGTTACCTACTGCATTACTTTTTAAGAAAGGTAATGCAGTGGGTAAGCTGTTACTTGATCGCTTACTCGACAAACTCGATTACATTGTTAGTAATGGAGCTTCGTGAATAATGTAGTACTTCCAGAATCAATTCTCAAGCAACGCCTTGCCATTTTTTCTACAGGGTACACAAAGGTCGACAAGACGTTCAGCAAGACATGCGGTGAACATAGCTTATCTTATGAAAAGGTACATACCTACACGATATGTATATCTGTACACTTAAACTTCGCACCCTTCTGCACGGTGTGAAATTTGAGTGGTAATATCATGCAGGTAGGTAGCATTTTCTGTTCGAAAATTTGTGTCAAACCCGTCCGTACGCATGCATCTTGCCCGTTATGATGCCGAAGTTACACAAGGCAAACGTTGGTGAGCTGAGAGTGTAAATGGTCACCTCGTCTATTATCCCCTGTTTTTTTTTCACATGCCAAAACATGGAGGGAAGTAATTTTACAACTTGCTCGACGAAACTTTCGGAGAGAGTGTAATTGCGAATTGATGCATCTTTTATATGATTTCAAGAGCAAACAAAATAGTTTTGTCAACATTATTGGAGCCAGCACCAGACCTTATTTCAAGTCCCTTTGACTCGGTAAGTAAAACCGACATCATTTCCAGTGGCCTCGAGGTAGCACGAGACAGTCATAAACAGGGGTTTTCTCAGGCATTTTTCTTCGGGGGTGTGTTCAGAATTTTAGGAGGGGTGTCTCTTTGGAACAAAGGACACAAATGTCCGTTTTTGTAGGAAAATTGTCCGTGTTAGGGGGGGGTGTATGCACTTTCCAGGGGGAGTATTAGGGGAGTGTTAGGGGGGTGTAGGAAAATCTCTGGTCATAAACACTCAGCATCGCCATAAAACGCTCATTATTCCTTCATAAAATAGGCAAGAGCCGACGAGGAAGCCATTTACAAACTCGTGCATGTCATGAAAAACAGCCGGGAATAGACGAGGGGACCATTTACACTCTCATCTCGTCAACGTTTGTCATGTCTCGGGGAGAGTGTGATTCCATCATAACAGTGATAAAAATCAATATTTACATAAAAATCTTGCACATGACCACTTGCAGTTCTAACGTACATCGATACTTATATGTACGTACGTAATTCCGTATATCAAATCCAATCGTTGCACCATTCGATGCTAAAAGTAACTTCAACAGTCTATTCTTAGAATCATCAATTAATCTGGTCACATGCTTGCATGTCCAATAGCTTTGTAATTGCTGAACGTCATAAATGATAATTTTAGCATTTTGGCACGCATTCTTCATCTTTTATGTTCTTGCGATTATGGTGTCTACAATTAGACGCCAGCGAGATAATTGCGAGGTGAGTCATCGCAGAGGTAGCGTAGTAGCACAATCACAAGCTGAAGCATTGCGAAAACTGTTTGACCAAAAAACTGACGCTTTCCGCAATACGTATCTAAATCCATAAAAAAAACCTAGATACGTACTACGGCCGTTTTACGGTATTTACGTTTTTATTTTGTCGGTGTGCATGTCATTGTTGTCGGTCTGGTGATTTTGTGCAAAGCTACGACATTTTATTTCTTTGACGTCATTTGTAAACGCAATTGTAAATTGGCGCTTATTGGTATTCTGAAAAAGTACGCTAGAATTTTTTTTTGTTTCGGTAGTGAAATGTGACAGCCTCTTTCGTCATTCGCACGGAATCGAAAATATTGATTCAATTGTCAACGTAAGCATTGTGGCTGATTTGCTCAACCGAATACATCATTTACGAATGAAGATATGAAGAAACTACTGGGTATAAAATACTCAAAATACCTTTGAACGGAATATATATATATATATATATATATATATATATATATATATATATATATATATATACATATATATATATATATATATATATATATATATATATATATATATATATATATATATATATATATATATATATATATATATATATATATATATATATATATATATATATATATATGACTGGTAAGAAGGTGTTATTAATGCGGTTTTTATTTCCATCAAACTGGCAACTTTTCTTTTGCAACGGATCAAGGTATGATTTTTGTTATCTTTGCACATAATCGCAAGTATTTATTTTAAGTATGCCATTTAAATGGTGTTGAACTTAGCAAAACTTTGGCTTTAACAAAACTCTTGTCTACACAAAGTTTAACGTATCGAATTTATCTAAGCAGACTCCTGACTTGTATCTATCTGACTCTGGAAACTTGTCATATTTTCTTCTTATCAGAATTAATATTGCTTCCGCGATTTTGGATCTGAAAGATCCAAACCTTATATTGACAACTTCAAAAACAGACAAGTATTCTAATGTGCTGCCTAAAATTATCTGTTCTGTCTTCAGATAATTAAGTCAGTATTATAGCTACGGGTTAAACAAAAGATAATGTAATAGTCGGCAACTAAACGCACCGTTACATCCGTCAGAAGAGCTACGACCAGCCACGTTGAAAGAATTGCACGAGACTCACCATTTTGGCGAAACCGTTCAGTAATCAAGGAGATGCCAGAGTCATTCACTGATTAAGGGGAACTCTAAGAACCTCCCTACGATTTAGGCTGCGGAAGATTGGTTTGCTGTCAGCATTCACAACGGACAGTTCGAAGGCCTGGATGAAGTCAAAAATTATGTTACCTCGGCCATTTCTGTTACGAGCTGCTCTTTTCTGTTACGTAAGAGTCAGCTCCCAGAATAAGAGGTACGCTAATCTTTGTGGCTGTCAGTACATCCTTGTCCTTGTCACTACATCACTGACGACGTCGCAGGAAGTTTTAGTGTCATAATCACGTTCCATGTAGCAATAAATAAACCAAAATTATCTCCGATCGGTTTCCGCTGCAATAGCCATGTTATCCTTGTCACATACATTGTGAAGGACAATAACATCAATTATTATTCTGCAAGCCTTCGGGTGTTATGAGTCTGTACCCATTGGTGCACATTTTGCAAACCTGATTGTTAACCAACCATGTTTTCTCACTTCCCCTACTTAGACAAGCGAAGGAGCGTGACAGTTTTTGCTGGAATGAAATGGTGAAAATCAGCTTGAAGTACTTTCATCATTATTAATTGGGACCAAGTCAAGGTCTTTTTCTTCGAACGCAATAGGTCTCCTAACATTCTCCTTTGCTCTCAGAGGTAGACGTCGAGACAGATCAGGTTGAGGTCAACTAGTTTACGCTCAGGCCTGTTTTGTTTTTCAAAATTACACAACGGAACATTTTCCCTGGACTTGACCTGAGGATCGAAGCCTCGAGATCTCTCGCAATACTGGCTCTACGAGTGTGCTTGAAGTTAATGGAGTTGACTCGTTCGTCAACCACCGATAAAGCAGAGTAATCCTAAGAGAAACCTTCGTACGGGTCTAGGGGTTGAAGCTGGTAGAGAGCTTCATTACAATTTTTCAATTATTGTAAATACGAGTGTGGAGTGACAAGTTCCACGACTTACAATTAGATCTAGGTGAACTCAAAGTTTCGGGTGCGGACTCTCGTTCGAACTTGGATTCGAACCAGGGACCCAACACGCAAGAAGTCAGTGCTCTACCTACTAGGCTACTCAAGCTTGCAACCGCCGATAAATGCAGCCACATTAACAACAGGTCTGCCAGTAGTCTGCGAGGCTAGCTCATTCACCATCTCTCCACTTCTTGCGGCATTGTTTGCTCTCGACAGCAAAGTTGTACTGGTCTCCTAATCCGAAATATTAAAGGGATATTTAATATTTTTCTAGGAGGTATCTCAGTTCAAAATTGAAGCCATTTTAACACCAGGGATCAGTACCATTCTTAGATACCAGGTTTTTCTTTGCAAGCAGGGCGGCTATGCGTTGGTTGGGACAAACCTTAATGAGGGAATGCACTCAGAACCGAATCGGTGCTAGACAGGAGTCCGTCTCGGTCAGTAAACGGAATGTGGCTCACTGGCATGCTTCGGGGTATCATTTGACATCGCATTAAATTCTGTTAATAAACTTACTCATAAATGTTGATGTTTCGAAAGAAACTATAAGAAGAAAAGCTAGTGCCTATAATCTGTATCAAAAATGCATGCAGTCATTAAAATATTTTTCATATAATTGTATGTGTACGTAGGCATATATGTGTATGTTGTTTCTTTTGGTAGTCATTCATGGACGTTTACAATAGCGCAAGTTCAACCTTTCTCGAACTTGTGACATGAATTTTAAGATTATAAACACACGTTCTTTATAGTTCCAACAAAATAGTAATTTTTTGGTTTCGTTATGTTTTTACGATCTTCGCTTTCTCGAAAAATAAAATTCAAATTTCATAAATCTACTTACCTTATTACACACTCCATACATGTTCAACCATCAAAATACTCGCACTACTCGGACGAAATTTTTCTCCACTTTGGTTCAACAAGAATGACAAGAATCCAAAAACAATGTCACTGCAAATATGAAAAAAAAAACAGACAATAAGTAAAAGTTACACTGTAATCTCGAAAATTCAAGTCATTTCCATATAAATTGGTGAATCACCGAAATATAGAGATACGCGCGTGTACGCTTATAAAATATGCATGATTGCTAGTGTCTTTAGTTTGTGGGAAAGAATGTGTCGGTGTTGATGCACTTTCAAAGCACAGACGAGTCTCATAAACTTTACTCACAGTGCTGCCCTACTAACCATAAAGGTTCTATCTACATTTTTGTCACTTTTGAGCTGACACCGGATTCAAAAAACTACATACTCAAAAATCAAAAACTACATTGCAAGTAAACAACTTAGCTTCATCAAACGACGCGCCAGGGAGTTTCAGAACCTTTGGGTTACAAAATCGCGCTCGTTTGCCTTCTTCTTGAGTATGCTTGCACTATCTGGAACCCAGTTTTCGAAATTCACAGCCAGAGATTTGAATCTATTCAAAAGCAATTCGTGCTATTCGCTCTTAGAGGTCTTTGCCATCCTTGTGATTTTAGCAATTTACCGTCACATGAATTTCGCCTTAGATTTATAAACTTATCAACTCTTGTATCCAGAAGATTAATGTTATCCGCCTACTTCAGTTTCGATGTTATTAGAGGCGCTTTTCATGTCGACTATATACAGGAAAAATTTGTACCTAATCAGCCCGTGAGAGTCACTAGATCCCGACGAATGCTAGTTGAATATAAGCATAGCACCGCATATGCTAATAATGAGCCAATAAACATATGCTGCAAAATATTCAACAGTATGAGCCAACACTTTTCCCCCACGATATCTAAAGCGTCCTTTAAAAACAGAATTACCAAGGCTCTCTTATCCTACCCTCTCTAGTCTACCGGCCTAGTAAATCCTCTTATGACTTAGGACTAATTATTTTTATAATTGATTAATTAATTATTTAATTTCATTTTGCGTGTTTAATATTGTGACCTAAATGTGATTTAGCTATTATGTATTTATTTGTTGAATGTTTATTTATTTATATTGTATTTAAAAAAGGTATAAAACTTTTTTAAATCTGTTTTTAAATTTGTTTAGTTTTTTTTTAAATTTTTATATTAAGGGGACATAGCACCTTCAAGTTGAAAAAAAATTGTTTTTTTCAAAGGTTAGCTTTTATTTGAATAAAAAGACATATCTTAATGAAACTTTGAACACATACTTAACTTGCACTTACTACTTTACTACATAAAGAAAGTTGTTAAACATTTTTTAATTTCATTTATATGCCATATTATTATACCTTGTTTGGTGAAATAAATAAATTAGATCATCCTACAAAATATAAAAAACCTATCTTTTGTGGAAGTATCTTAAAATCAATAGCTATGTTAAAATCAACAGATGTGTCTCAAGTAAACGTATTGGTATCCATTTTTAAACTTACATTACGTTTGAAGGTGTCTGCAGCATTTAGAAAAACGCAAATCATTGTATAAAATGTAGATATAACCTTTATGCTTAGTAGGGCAGAGTGTCTGTCGGTCGTGAAGTGGCATGAAACTGTCAATCTCATTCATTCATCGACACAAAGACATAACGTCTGTCTGCTTTTATGCATACATAACGCCGCGAAACATGAGGATATGACCTCATAAGTGCATTGTTACACATTCGATTCGGCGGGAAGACGACAGTCGATTGGCATGGGGATAAAAATTACTGCATGTCTGAGCTTTTTAATTAAGACCCATTTCGTTGCAAAACGTTTCTATTCTGCTCATTTGAGCTACTTAGCATATGTATGTCTCTTTGAAGTTGGGAGCTCATTTTTTCAATTCACACGGATAATTTTTAATACAGCTAGACTCACATATTTCTCACTTCCATGTGCGTTAAATATCTTCAAATTTGCAACACAGACCTACAAGACATTCTAATTTGTTCGTACATATATTTCACGACTTACCATACACGTGCTGTCTAGCCAACACAAGCCAGCCTATTCATTGATGAAAACTTCGGTCAATATTGGCTTTGCGTTATAATCGAAGTGGAATGAATCGGCTTAGTCTAATTCACCATAAAAGACTGTGATTTGACTACTACCAGGTGAACTTCACGTCATAGGGATCAGCACACGTCGGCATAGTCGTCCATTTTATCGGCTTAATTTTAAAGCCACACTTCACGTGACGGAATGTTTACTAGCTTAAAAATGGTCGGAAATTTCATTGAAAACAACACAAGTTCTCTCTTTGTACTACACAGTCCACCACGCTATCTTCCAGCATTTGCCAGTAAGGCACCCAGAACGCGCTACGCTACAGCTACTTCATCTCCATATGGGGAGAACTGCTGTTGAAATTCCAAGCATTTCTCCGATAGGCGTGAGCTGTGAAATTTTTCCACACATTGCATTCATCAATTTCCAACAATCGACAGTATAGAATGGAATTTTTCCTCGGTCCCCGTCGTATGCCGCTTATTTTGCTTCAACTTTCTGGGCTCGCGACCGACCCGTTGAGCCCACAAATACCACCGATATTTAGCCTAGTGGTACATGTCCCACGGCGATGAGGAGTTCCAAGGAAACGGAATGTGTCGGGAATACTGAATAGACAGACTGCTAATAATGGAAATCTTACTCCTCTAGCTTAATGTATTATGCAAGCACGTCTGATGTAGCAAAGCGATTTGAATAGTGGTCTAGTTAATATTGTTAGTAATCTTGAAGATATGTGACACTTCGGTAATTGAACTAAGTGCTAAGTATACACAGCTCACTAACAATATTGGACCGCATGACTTCAAACTTTTGCTAAAGAAAAGTGAATAGAAACATCGAGTGGAAATTTTTTTGGCTGGCGAAAATTATTTAATCGCTATATGAATAAACAGATTAAGACTCTTATATTGACAAATTACTATAATGTCAGATCAAAAATCGCTCGGAAAATGCATTAATTCATCCTTTTTTGGAAGCATGGAATCCACTTTCCACGTAAGGAGGGTTTAACGGTTGGCTGGATTCATTTCTCTTGAGGAAAGGAAGCGCTTGCTGATGGAAACTGAGCGCGGAGCATAGTCTGGACCGTCATTGAATGAAGTGGCTCTTGCATGATGGCGAGGAACTGCCCTATTGGGTTTGGACAGTTTGCGGAAAACGAAGATTTAGCATTTGGAAGCATATTGTATTTGTTTGGACTTTTTATGTTTGTCGATGGAAGATTAGAAACAGGGACAGCTCTGGGTACTTGAACAAATGATTTTTCGAATTTTCGTAGTTTTTTGAACAACCTACATAGCTTGCGGGATGATTTCCGTCACAATTCACGCATTTTGCACTTATGCTCAAGCTGCTTCGAGCAAAATGTGGTGATGGAAACCATCAAGTTTGACGCATTGTGCCTGTGTTTAAGAGTTGTTTGGGGAGTGATCAAACTCTAGCAGTCATGGCATTTGTCCTGACTGGCTCAACGTTTTTGTGGTTCGATTTGACCCAGTAAGCCAAAAATATCCTAAATGTCGTTACCATTTTTTTTCTCTTGAAAGAAGTAGTTTTGCTAGTTTAGAAGGGTCTGTTTTACTTTTTAAATAGAAAACCTCAATCGCATGGAAGCCCTGTCTTCCTAAATTTAATTTGACCTCATCGGGGTTAAGCCCGAATTTCACTGAATTTTTAACTCAGTGAAGATCTTGGTTAGTTTTTTGTGGTAATCAGTGGTTTTGGGTGTGATTTATAAGGCAAGATAAACCTCGTAGCAGATAAAACAACACAAAGCATTGTTTAGGTTGGTTTTCAGAAGATTTTGGTAGTTCGTTGAGAGGTTGGTAGTTTAGCTCGCTAAAGCGCCAGTCCGAAGCAGTGATCGACTGCCTGCGAGTTCGGATTCCGCCGTGATCACGGTTGTATTACAGCCGGCGAATGGGCATAATAACAACGCTCCATTAATTAAATGCTCATTAAAGCTTTCGTGGCGACTAGGCGTAGCACTAGCACATCAGAAAAATAAAAAAAAAATTTGATACTTAAAGAATAATTAATATCAGCTTCTACTATATATGTGTCTCCCTGCCGCCATAGCTTTGGCATTACCATAGAAAAAAAAGACCCACATGCAGATTTTTTAATTTTTCAAATAAAATACGGTCTAGCAAAAATACATTGCTTTTACCGGATCCGTTAGATATTTACTTTTAAAGATTTTTTTTACTCCCCTATTACGATTTAGTAACATATTATGATAGTCGATAATTTGTCTGAACCTCTGTTAAGCGGATGTCAGCTGCTAAACTACATCATTGGCAAAAATTAAGCGCTTCAAGCTACAGATGTCAACTGGTAAAAAATAGAATTTATTTTTTCTCTTCTTTGTGAGACAATGGAAATTTTCATTTCTACATTGTAGGTTATTTTTTGTGCTGAGTGTTACAAATATGACGTTTTAATATACGTTTTAACAATCTTGAAATAAAATGTGATCCTTTTGAATTTGGTACTGTAGTATTTATTTATTTATTTATATTCACTTGGATAATTATCAATTCACAAACAAACGGCGTAAACGATAGTTCGATTCTTTTCGATTGAGCCAGCAACATTTTTCTCTTCTGAATTTGTGGAGGTTAATAAATCTGAACGAAGAATCCCACAAATATTGGATCAAAACCTGCATCTCATTTCACTTATAATCTTTTCTCTTTGAGTTTTTGTTCAATTTCGTTGTATGTGTCATTTGACTTTCAAAATGAACCTAATGAGCCACAAAAAACTTGGCCCCTGGTTAGTCTTCATATAATTGAATAAGTGATGGAAAACTGGAGCTGAACGTTCTTGTCCATTAGCACTTCTCGAACGAAAAACTGATTGATTTCAAGACAGTCGGAAATTGTTCCATTCACTGAGATTTATGCTTGCTTGCGAAAGGTTTTTATTGAGAAATTTGTTTCAGCGGTACTCAGTGGAGCTACGGGTACGAACCTACTTGAGCTCATTATAGCTACTTAGATAACACAACAAACAAAGCAGTTCTCGATTAGACGAAATCAAGCATCGAAAATATAAAAAAAACCATCATCAATACCAATATCAATATTGTCAAATCAAATGACAATAACGTGCAAAAATGTGCCACTTTTCCAATAGATCTAAATTTGTACATTTTGCATACCTCCTGAGAAAATATTACCTATCCATTCAAAAGACGTGACACCAATTTATTGATTTTAGAGCAAAATAACTTCGAATCAAGCATGGGTGAGTTGCGTAAAGTGTCAGACCAATATGTTTTATTACTATACGACTGGGCTAAAATATGTCGACCACGATTCAGTCAATATCTTATTGAAAAAGAACCGAACAGTTGAGATGCGGGCATTTTAGGAATTCGCAATATTAAATGTCAACAGGTGGTCCTTTGAGGGAAAAGCGATTTGGTAACCGTATATGTAAGTATGGATAGGGAATAGGAAAATGTTAATTTGTTCAATGAAGTCGATTCGGTTAGTCAATTTACGTTTTAATAACGGATGAAAAAATATGTGCGTTTAAATGTTTTGGAAAGAATGAAAAAATTGAAATAGAATATTTTTTTAATGTTATGTTTTATTCTTTTATTCAATTTTTTAAAATAAATAAAATGGCGAAACTGGAAATGAATATCACTCAACATGTTTTCACAGCGGATACAAAGAAACAATGAATTTATTAGAAGACTTTCATTCAATTCGTATCAGTATTATCAAAAGTTATGAAATCACTCGTGATAAAAATGAAAATTCCCAATCACTTTCATTCCACGGTCATTATTCAATCAACATAACTAATGATTCAGGTATACTTAGGTACATTGAGTTCGAAATGCATTATCAACTGAAATTTTTACGTGTTCCAAAGTAAACAAACATCTTATTCATGTTTGTAAACTGAAAGTCAATTATTGATCATTGACATATTGTTTTCATTCAGTCAGTAGATCATTGGAAAATTTGTCTGGAAGCAGCATTACACATTTGTTTACTGCAACTGTCGTAAATGCGAATGAAAAACGAAATAATCAGTGAAAATACACAATGAATCTGTTGACTGTTTACGTTTGAAGTTACGTTTCGTATATGCTTGTAGACTTAAAACTGTATGAAGTTATTTTCCATTGGTATTGTTATAAAGTGACAATCAGAGAAAAGATAACAACAAATGATGTAACAAAATAATAATTAGTAGGAAAATTTCGAAAGAAAATTGTTTACATTATGTATACTTCGTGCCCATAAAAACAATGCAATGCATTTGAAACTAGTTTGTTGGAATGTTTTAGAAGAATTTGTTTTTGACGCAGGTGCCCCAAAGTAAATGGAAACCGAAGTGGCTTATTTTGTTAAATGCTTTATATGAATTGCCACCTCTAATTTTCTAATGCTGCGATTGAAATCCAGTGCTGCCATTAGTTTTTTTTTTGGAATAATGCTAGATTCAATTTTATTTGATGCTAATTAATGCCAGATCTTGTAAAACAGAATGCTAAATAATGCTTTCTTATTTAATTGAAATAAACATGGTTCAATATGAAAACAATATGTATATTTATATGCATAACAAAAACAAATTAGAAGTTTAAAATTTACATCTCAATATGGTTCTATATTCAGTTATATCTAAAGCTCATTTTTACCAATATTTTTCAAAACATCGTTTGAAATTTCACAATCGAAACAGCAACGATTATTTATTTTTAAGTGAAGAAAAAGTGTTAGTGTCGGATAACGAAGATTTTTCTCCGGCGTTATCCGTGCGATTGCTTGCATTTGAAGCCCTAAAAAACCAATTGATTCACATTATTCAGGAAAAAATATATAACTAGAATGCACATACTTTGGTAAACTTGAACTTGTAGATGCCCGATGCTCCTGGGAGTCTGAAGTGGATGGTTTTTAGCATCATCACGATTTAATGGAACGTTACCATATTTAAGGCAATATATATATATATATATATTTCAGACTTTATAATCACTATCATTATTTCAAAATCAGACAACTGTCACTTTTAAGGAAATGCCATGAGCGCGTTTTTGTATTTTTCATGAATTTACGCCACCACATGATTCAGGAAGTTTCCTTTCATGAACGCGACTGAAAGTACACAAACAGAGCTATTATTGAGAAAACTTTGACCGGCGAGATTGTAACTAGATGAGTGCCAGATTATTCCGAAATCTGAATTTAAATGATAAAAATACTGCTAGATGCTAACTCCGGATTTCGAATGCCTTTTTGGAAAAAAAATATGCTAGATCTAGCATCAAAATGCTAAAATGGCAGCACTGTTGAAATCTCCGTTGAATATCTTTGTGTTCTCGTCAATTTCTTCCTCAATATTGGCAAGTTCTCAATTGCATAGCAATGTGCGAAAAAGTTTCCGATTTCAAGTGTCAGATTCTTCCGCTGTACACTTATATTTATGGTTTCGAATTAGCGAAAACTATCGGAGAGAGTATTTCAAAGAAAGCTGTCCCATATAATCGGTGAAAATCATGGAATACAAAGGAACTAATTCGGTTTTAGATGCCTTTATGATTCTACAAAAAGTAGTCAGCAATATCACCCGGAACCAAAATGTTTTGGGTGCTTGCCTAATTGGTCTTTGACTCTAAATCAAGTATAGGCAGTTTACTCACACTCAGAAGAAAAACACAGATTAAATCAAAATGTTACGTACTTTTAACTTGTGACAAAAAACAAAACGATATTGATTAATTGCAATTAATTGCAATGAAGCCGATTTTGTACTCCGTTTTAATGAAAACTGAAAATGTTCCCTCTTTCAGTAAATTTCAGTAGGGTCTGAGCTATTGTGTCAAACGGTGTGGCGCGAGTAAATATTTTCAAATGTGCGCGGCAAACAACATATTTTTTGCTTAATGTTATGAAGATTGAATATTGTTGTGGAAATAGCTTATCATCGCTTAGGATGACTTTATAATCACAATTGTTCTCCCAAAAACCGAAAACTGGCACTTATGGCTGTTAATATTCAGTAAATGCAATGGGAGTGTTCCTGTAGTTTTTATGAATTTCTCCCACCACATGATTCAGGAAAAATCAGTGACTGAAGGTACGGGAACAGACCTAATAACAAAGATGAATTAATTGAGATTATTTCAAATATGGGTTTCGACACAGAGGTTTATCTTCGATTAAAAGGTAAGTGCATTTATTAGTCAGTAAAAAATCTTTGCGAATATTTTTTGTTCAAATGATTATTTTTGTACTGTTAATTTATAAAGCTTCGCGATCAAATATTGCATTGTAGCAAATGGCACAAAAAGCAAAAGTATTTCAAAATTCTATGACGTATGTATGCGCGCTCTGGGTACTTGACCTTTTGTCGTAGCAAATGGCGCAAGGTGTAATGCAAATTTGAAAGTATTCTATTGATTTGGTAGAATTAATATACAATTGTGTATTAGGGGAAAGCCATTCGTACCAATTTGGAAAAAAATTCCCGAATTAATGTTAGTTACAGGATCAGATTTGCAAGAATTTTTTTCTATCATTAATCAGCTTGGATTTCGAAGCCAGTTGAATAAATACAAGGCTGAATACGTAAAAAAATTCAAATGTTCACAAATCGGTCAGCATCATAATCATTTATTAGGCTAGTACAATCTCAGCTGATTCTTCTTTCATGCAAAATTGGATTAACAACTTATCTTCTTCAAAAAGCATAGGAGAAGCCACACAAAATAAGCCATTGAATTTAATAAAAAACACTCCACAAGGAAAAACCATTTTAGTTTAATTTGCCGAAAGAAATAGCTTAAAGAGGCAAAATAGGGACGATATCGTCACCTTAATGGTGGGAACCTTTGCAGATAAAAATGAAGTTATGCCCATTCAAAATATTAGGGAATTCAGTAAACTTATAATTCAAGTATTTCCAAATGCAAATCTGGTAAGTAAATCCGAACTTCTACTCTCAAATACTACATATTCTTCGAGAAAAATAAATTTAATTGAGGAATAATATTATTTATTCAGGGGAAGTGGTAAAAAGCCTTCTGGGAAGCTGCACGACAAAGCGGTGAATTCAAGGGCAAAATAAAAAAGGAACATTTTTTGGGAACGAGGAGCATCCAACTGTGCTATATTCAATAAACAATAGCTTATATTATCAAAGTGAGAAATATATTTTTGCTTTCTTTAAGAGATTGAATTGATTAACATTCTTTTCGATTTTTGTCATCTAAAAAATATTTTATTCATGCATTGTGTGGTTGAGTCTTTTTAAAAGAGAGATCACATTTAGAAAAAACGGCTCCTTTTGAGATTAACATATAAAGACACAAATGAAAAATACATTTAAAATTTGTACTTCTAAGTATAAACGGCGTTTCAATGTTTGTCGCCTTTCTGTTTAATACGAACACGATAATACCACAACATTCTTATGCCTTTTTTGGACAAATTTTAGGCGCTGAGGATCTTCAATTGAAAATTTGGTTAACCCATAACGTTGAACCATGGAAAACAATAGAAAAAAAGATATAGGCCTATAAGCCAGTAACATTAAATTGGCCTCTAATCAACCAATCATTAGGATATAAACTGGTGCAAAAGGAGGAAATCATTTTACAGATCATATACTGAATTTTATAAGTTTTAGATTGAATTAGATTTTGGCGAAGTGTTCCCATCAAAAATATTTACCTATTGACAAAGTGGCCAGCCTTCAAAGCGAAAATTATCGATGTTTTCAGAAGTAGAATAAGTGACCGTGAATCGAAATGTATGCTCAATGTATTGATTGCCGAAAAAGAAAACAGTAAGATTTTTGTTAGTGTTTCTGTCAAATCAAATATGTACACATACCGTCTTTTGACAGATACTTCCGAGCTCCATTATCAAACCTGCAGCTGTCAGTAATAACAAAGGAAAACGAGTACGTTGGAAACCAACTATACTTGAATCACGTCAATCCATAGACGAGTACTACACGCATTAAATTCGAATCCTGTCTAGCATAAAATAGAGGAGGCAAAAAAGGCAGGCATGTTTACATTAAGTATGCTTGTTAAATTATTATATTGAGCCTTCATAAATGAATCAAATATCAATCTATGTACAAAATCGTATAAATAAATAAAAAAATACAGCTGAATTTCTTTGATTGCCAATTATTTTCCAGCGTTTTTTTTCCTTGAAAATTATGCTTTTCAGCTTTACGCATTGCTATTTTGATATCGTAACGCATGAGATTCACTATCTTAAAGTTAATTATGAGTCGAATTAATGTAACTCAAAAAGCTATTAAATTTTCAATTGCAAATCCAATTAAAATAACATTGAATCCTATCAATTCAACTAAAAAAAATTAGAGGGAAAATCATTACTTGAATCCTGCATATCATTTTAAAATCAAAGGAAATCATATTATTACTTAACGGGAAAACTTATTAATTATACAAGGGATCATGTTAAATTATATCGACTTGAACTTATTATTTTTACTTTATTGAAATTAATGAATATATCCAAAAATAATGTTAAAAACTATTGAAAAATAATTGATTTTATGATATAATTTTTCTGAGTGCACTAACAAGAGAGATTTCATCACATATAACGGGTTTTTTGCTAATGAATTCTCTATTGAATCAGGTGTAATTGGTCCTTCATTCTTGGTCCGATCTTTTCAAACACTTAAGAGCTCATATTTTCAAAATTTTAAATAAATCTCCTATAGACGGCATTGTGAAAATATTCGCATATTAAACTTTAATCCTTCGAGAACACAGGGGGTCAAATTGACCCCAGAGACCTTTTTGATCGATCGCAGCGCTTAGGCCTGCGGGAAAAGAGGAGTAATATAGGCTCCTAAATATATTTCTGTGTCTTGACTATAAGTTTACACCGTTCGCTTCCAGTCCCAAATCGTCAGCCGTCGTTGAGAAGCCTTTGAAGCAGATCAAGGGGTCAAATAGACCCCATCTGTACTCGACGTCAATTTTGAGGTAAAAATTCAATTTTTTTTTACTTTATAAATCGACAGATTAATTTCAAAAAGCCAAAAAATAAGTTTGCAAGTGTTTTAATTTTTTAGTTTTTAGCAATGTGTCGTACAATCTGCGTTCTAGTGTACGCAATAATTCGTAAGCTGAAGACAATGATAACAATTTTGGCGGCAGTGATTCCTCCGAAGACAACCATGTCTCGGAGCAATCAGAACCTGATTATTCAGAAGATTATATCTTTTTTGCAGCCCTTTATATAGGACTAATTTTTTTTATTACTTTACTATGCCTGGGGAGTATCCATATACATTTTCAGCTCAAAATAATAAAAACTGACAAAGTTATGATTTTTTTTTAAATATGCAAATTTTAAAATCTTCACAATCGCCACCGTAAATATGCAAAATAAATAACTTTTTTTCAAGGCCCACTATAGGGCTAATTTTTTTATAATTTTGTCATACCTTGAGAGTATCCACTTAAATGTTTAGCCAAAAATATTGAAAATGAAATAAGTTACGATTTTTTTTTTGTAAAAAAGGTGATTTTCGACAAAACTGTTTTTTCCCCGAATTTTTCTAGGCATGTTCAGTACATTTAAGGCACTTCTAGTGTATCAGAACTACTAAAAGAAGTCTCAAACAATACTTATAAATTTTTTCAAATGAAAATCTTTAGTGGCGGCTATTCTATGAACGTTCAAAAGTGGTTGGGGTCAATTTGACCCCAATTGTTCTCGATGATTGAAAAAATAGGTGTGTTCTCGGAGGGTTAATCTCGTTGGAGTCTCAACGATTATATTCAATTCTGCCCGAACAAAAGATGTTTTTAGGAACCAATTCATTGGCTGCATCTTCAAGCAAAAACTCCATCTTGCATGCAACGCCCAAAGAGATCGGCTGTAAACAGTTATATGACCAATGATTCGATAAGATTTCGCTATTAAATCTTCGAAATCCTGAAGCTAACTAGAGAAACAGAGAATTATGGACACTGGATTTTCAGAAATGGCATCTTTCTTCACTAAAGGACTAACGGTAAACATTACAGGAGTTTTACAAAATAATACATTATTTCTTATTAGTACACTCAGAAAAAAGTCGCATAGTAAAATCAAGAATTATCAATGTAAAAGCCAGGGCCATAATAAACGTACAGCCTCTTTGTATATTCGTTGCTGTTTCTTTCATAATAACAACGAATTTTATGGAATTAAAATGACTAATGTAAATTCAATACGTATGTTGTAAATACAACATGCATTATCGGTTATTTTAGTCATAAGCACAAATCAACTACTTGATCTGTTGATTTGAATAGATGCACTTCAATTTCTTTTGTTTTGTTTGATCATAACTAAATCTCAGCAGCATTCATTTCAAGACACAAATCGCGCATATATGTAAGTTGTAGTGCATGCAGTGTGTGTCGTTCGGTGTGCTGAATAGTTTATTTTTTGTTACTTACCTTTAGTCACAGCTGCAGTGATTGGGAACAAGTGAACAAGCAATGGGAAAATTCTTTTCTTCTAAGGCAGATAGAAATAAATCTTAAAGCATGGCCAAGGGTATAAAGATACCGAAGGACATCAAATAGGTAGATAGTTTTTATAAAATCAGACTCAAATTGTGTTATAATTTAAATTCCAGATACATACACCCAGCCCCAGGAAATGAAAATTTGCTCCTTGTGAAATTGGCATCATTTAAGACCAAAATCTCGCCATACTTATCAAACAATATACGCGATAAAGCTTGTAAAGAGCTGTTGCTTGCCAGCAATAAGACACAAAACCGCACAATTTTAATGTCAAGATGTTTCAAAAAGCTCAACTTAAAATACCAATGCAAAAAAGACACTATTTAATGCTTTACATAGTTGTAGGACCCAAGAATTTCAAGAATTATAAATTGTTGAAATTCTTGGATCTTTCAACTATTCAAAGCATTAAATAGCGTCTTTTTTGCATTGGTATTTGAAGTCGATTTACGACATTTTTGTTCGTATTTTAAGTATGCAGCCACACTTTCCTTTCCATGTTATTGCGATCCAATTTAGTTGTTGGATTTCCTATTCGCGGCTTCAAAATTACAAGCAGCCCTTGTTGATTCAATAGAGAAAATTGTTGCCAATACAACTCACGCACGTATTACTATGTAGTAGTTAATTCATAGAGAAACCTCTATGGCGCCATTTCATAGTGAAAAATATATGAATTAACAATGTTTTTCCCCAATTTTACAAAGTTTTTTTCTGAGTGTATATGCAAAATCTAATAATTTTTTGCAACTTTTACCTTCGTAATGTCTCGAGGACACAAAAGGACTACCAATCGCCAATCTAAGGATAAGAAATCAATGCTATAGAGCTAAAGCTATGGAGGCGATGAGAGCAAACAGGCTGGCTCGCTGCATCTAAAACCTGCGCAGTTCCTCAAGCTAAACAAAACTTTAGTGAGTTTATTATTTTACATTTATTTTTATTGCGCTCTTGTTAGCATTGAATTAATTATCAAGTCTTCATTTCTAACTAATGGCATATGTCTGCCGCCTATAACAATAACTTAAGTATCAGTATTTTTGACGTGAGCCTACTAAGCGATAACATTCTATTCATTCATCAACTTGTAAGTATCTAATTGAAAATCTATTATCATGTAATGGATTGCATGAATTAATTCACTTTCAGAATGAAACCCAAGAACAGAAGCGTGCCTGCATTCGTGGCCAATCAACCATTATCGCCCACTTTCAACGATATAATGTCCTAGAGGTATTATGGAACTATTGGAAAAAGCACATCGCAATAGCATTCTGGAGAAATTTCAAAAATAAGTTTGACCTTTTGTCGACGGCGCCAGTTCGCTCGAGGTTATCAATTTTCTATGGTAATGCTCCATTTTTCTGTGAGGCAATACAATCGTTGTCTAGATGTGTCTAAATATAATATAAGTGTTTCCGCTGCATGTTGAAAAACGTGATTGTTTTATGTGTAGCGTAAACTGCGCAGAATACCGTCAATGTGTCGGGCACATGAAGAGCTTATTCATAGGGCTATGATATACGATGGAACTAGTGGAAACATATTTAAGAACCTTCTCATTCCTAATAGGAAGTGCCGCTGCATCTGCAGTAGTAGTAAATGCATAACCTGAAGTTGCGACGTATATCGGAGGTCTACGAAGCCGATCGGTTTTTGTTTTGATTTCAACGTCGCAATCAAGAAAGTGGATTGCTCTTACTATATATACGACTATGTCCATAAGCTTTTGATAGCTGCTAGCATTCTGTTACGTAGATACTTTCAGTTGCACATCCTGGCCGTGAATACATGCCGTACGTGCATGTGCACTTAAGGCGCATTTCAAAGAGCATCGGGGACGGATCGATACTGATGACCTGAATGCGAATTCAGCAGCCTTGCGCGCCACACTGCCACTTCGTTACCCTTCCCCCATCCTTCGATGCGGAAAAATATGCAACGAGAGCGCAGATATGAAAAAGAAGGACTACGACAACATGCATCCTATTGGTGGTGGTTTTCGTTTCGAGGGCTTTCGACAACGGTCGTCGTTGTCGATTGTGCCATCAAGTGGGTCGTTAAGAAGTCTGCGAACAGAATTTACCCTTTTTGCTACTACCCATGATGAACGTCAGGCTGAGGAAGGCCATGCCCCATGTTACCGTAACGTCGTAGTACGGCGGAAACGTACGCTTTGTTTACAATCTGAAGTAAACTATGAATTAACTGGAAAGAGTTATAGTTGCTGGTTCTTCTGACTAGTTGTTTACCACTATCTAATCACCGTTGTTTGCAGTTGTCGTCAATACTTTTGATACGGTTAGCATTCGGGGGTGACAGCAGAAATGGGGATAAGTAATTAAATAAATTTTCGAAAGCAATTAGAACCGGTGCCCAAACTGTGTCCAAAGACGTAGCTTACGTTGTTGACGCATTTTTTCAGAATCGTGATAATGTCATACGATGTAATTCTGCATCACTTAAATTTAAACGATTCCCCATGGTGCTACAATAGGGCACCAGGAACTCACATTTCAAATATCGTACCTACTTCAATTCGAAACTTATATTAATAGCCACTGCCCTAACGCTATTACCATGTTTTGCATACGCTTCTTAATTCATTATGGTATAGTGCTGCCAGTGGCGTGCATAAGCTCTTCACGCAGGGTAGGCAGTTACATACTCTTAGAAGTAAACATTACAGCCAAACGAAAAATCAGGAATCAATTGAAAATATTTTTTTTATAGGTTAGTCTAACTTAATGTTTAATAAACAAAGAAAGTTTAAAGTCTAGCGGCTTTACTATTTTTGCCTGCTGGCTCTTTTGGTTTTATTTTTATTATATTTTTTGCCACAATGTTTATTCCTTACACGCTAATGATATTACCTAGCCTGTACAGCAGCTTCGTCAATTTTTCATGTATATTAATTTCTTTCCGGATATTGATATTCCGAATGTAATCTGCCTTCTTCTTCAATGTCTATCGGTATTGGAGAGATCTACATATTCAGTGTCATTCCAGACATTTTTTGTACTGGCGAATATGATACATGGTAAACAAAAAAAACCACTTAGTGCGCTTTCAGTCAAATAAATTTTGCAAGCGATGGATAGCATTCCCTTTTTTTAAGTTAAATTTAATTCTTGTGACATTTTGTCTGCTGAGATAATTTTTTGGCAAACATTGAATTTTCCTATAGAAATTCTGTCTCGAGAAAAAATGTGTAACTTTTTTATTTTTAATCAAGAATATTATAATTTTTAAAATTTCCTATCTGAGACACTAACATACAAAAATAACATTTAGATTTGACATCAAAGTTATATATTTATACACGTACAACTATTTGTTCTGGCAACTCCCCTGCATAGTAAAAACTCAACTATGGGTTTGCCCGAGCCTGTGCACCGTCGTGCACTTGTGATGTATACCTGCAAGCTACTTCCCCTTGCACAGCGAGCATTGACGTCATGCAGCCGCGTATCGTATCATTTCTCATTCATGAAGGCAGGCATGCCTTTGGCTGATATAAAATCTTGCACATACTGTGAAGCTGAGAGCAGTTGGCCGTAGTGTATCGATACGAAATTCATTTGAAGGTGTGCGTAAGGTAAAGGCACTGAGGTTGCATGCCTTTCAACGCTCATATTTGGTTTTTTTTTACTTACTTTGCTGGACTATGCATGCGAAATCGGAAATGAGGAAATTAGAGTATGAAATATAGGTAGTTGCCAGATGCGTGTAATTCATATCGATTTATTTTTCAATTTTAAATCAAATTTTTTGAATTGTAGATAGATATATATTAGTAAAATAAATATAAAGAAACAGATAAGCAACACAGCAGGGTAGGCAGTGCTTTTGTGCCTATATGAAATGCACGCCCCTGAGTGCTGCAAACTGACAAACAATACCTGCCGCTACATGAAGTCTCATGTAAAATATTTGTTTTGAATGTTCTGCTCACAATTGAAACTCATTCACTGTATGTGGGAAACAAACTTATAATCCAAACTCGAATGCTGTCATTATGTTACTGCCGCAGTTTAACCATTTACTATCGCTCCCCGTTCAAGTCCACGCCAAAATGAAATATTGTGACAATAAACCTTGACAAATTACCGAAAACCACACAAAGCCCCCAGCCCTTTAATAACCCAATTAATAAACAAACAATAACCGAGTAACTAATGGCCCACCTGCAAACATGCAAAATAAGAACACAGTCGGCGTAAGAAAATTACCTGGCTGTGAGCTATGTATTTATTCTAGCGTGTCCCCTACAATAATTCATCGGAGTCAAAGATCGGAAAAATTTCCAATTGGTTTTATTGAAACTTTCGAAACGTTTCAACATATTTATCTAATTTTAATAGGCTGCGCGTAACTTGAGTCGAATCCAGGAGCCAACGCGTTTGTTTTGAATTACATGCCCAATTTATGTTAACGATTATGCAGCAGCAATTTTGAAGCCCGACTCATAAATATATACAAAAGCCAAAACAAATTTCTCTGGCAAATTAAACAAAGTTGTTGTTTACATAGAAATGTTAATCGTAATGGTTATTATCAGTGAAGCAAAATAAATTCAATCTATGAATCTACGTTGAATGCTTTGTACACAGATCTGTTGTGAAACAAATAATTCGCAGCTGGAATATGATTTCCAGGTGCATCGTTGAATGGTAGAGTGTTGAATCAGGAACATTTGGCATATATTTGGGAATTTACTGATGTGGTACGAAAAATCTATCTTAATGGAAACGAAACTCAATTAGTTGTTGTAGATATAATGAAATAGAACGATATAGTCGTTTGAACACCACATAAGCACATAGTCGACGAAAGAAAATGAATCTTTCAAACTAAAAAATTAAAAGTAATTTCGTCTCAAGATATATTTTTCAAATTAGATACTTTCGATTTGCTATATGTCCCCATATCAAGTACTATATGTCTCGTCAAAGTTTCATTCAAGGATCGAATTTAGGGATAAAGTTTTATTTACTGATTTTGCTCAATTATTTTTCTTTTTGAAGAAAATTTCAAACGTTTACAATGTTGAGACAAACAACGAAGTCACATTCACCGGTCAATCTAAAAAGCTTGTCAATAACATCCGAAAGACTTGTTTTGGTATAATATTTGATGTAACCCGTATTAAGCAATACATGCAAGCTATTTTTTTTTTTAGAAAAGATAAGCCAAAATAATTTAGCTGAAAGCGGCAGAAAGTGTTTACAATATGTAGGGTAGGTAATTATGAGATGACCAGCCTCAATAGAACAATTTTTAAGTATGGTCATTATTTTTATTATTAAGTATGGTCATTATTTTTAACTTTTATAATTTTCCAAAAATACCAAATTTGGCAACATTTTGGAAAAAAATAATGGCAGCATTGGATAGGACTGCATCTGCATTGTGTGAAGCATATCTATCTTGTTTCATTAAAACAAAAAGAATACGATTTGAAAATAACATACATTAATAAAAGCAAAAGTTGATTTTTACTACTATTTTGCAAAACCTCATTTATAATGCCACAATCGGATTAACAGCAACTATTTGTTTTTGAGTAGGATTATTTATTTATTAAATTTATTTTTCTGGCTTTTCTTTACAGTATTCAGTATGCGGCGTAGGCAAGGATATTAAAAAGTTGCAAATGACTTGGAAAGGACTTTTGTTAAGTGGTTCGAGATAATTTTCAACTTCATATCAAAAACTTTCTGAATTATTTGTCGATATTATTCCTTAATGTAAATTTTTTTTAAATTATTTCAATGAGATTTTTGAATAGTGACTGTTTATATTTTAAGTGTTCCATCTAATGAAAAGATACTTATTTTTTGTAAATTTTTTGGAACTCGGAGTCTGAAATCTTTCATAAAGCTTATTAAAAATTATGTACATCATCAATGCCTGACCACTTCTTTCTGATACCATTTCAGCTCTCATGAGATCCTTAACTCCATACCAAATATGGATGTGGTATCAAATTTAATTCTATCATACCTGTTAGTGGTATTAAATTTAAATTTAATTCTATCATACCTGTTAGTGAATCAAATGCCCGTCAAGGATTACTGATTATCTTTAATAGAGAAGGTTAACAATAAACTATGTGGTAAATTTACCTAGAGATAGCAAAATACATATTTAATTGGGAATGCAGAAAATGCATTTTCAGCGGCATGCTACAATTTAAACCCTGAAAATCTGTCAAAAGATTCTATATGAGTTCTCCCAAGTTAGTTGCTTCGGTGCAATCGTAGCTCACCATTTATGGCTCTTTAAGGTGATATTATGGTCCAGAAATTTGATCAAATCGATTTTTTTCGTTTGCATATTTTCAAATTTTAGACCTTTAAGAATAAGCTTTTACAAGGATATTCGGAAATTCGAATTATTTCGGGAGTTACAGTTATTTTTCCCTCCCAAAAATCTCGCTTTTGAAGTTGAAGAAGGAACATTGCATGAGACGGGGATCTCTGATTCAAAAAATCGAAGTATAACATACCATTAAACGACTCAGATTGCGCGAAATGAGACTCCAAGCCTTAAATGCGTTTTTCTCGAAACTACTTTTTTCGATACGGTTGACATTATATCTCTAGCTGTAATGGACCGATTTACGTGAAATTTTGCACAAACTCTCTTCATACTATTAGGTTTGGTCTGGAGTAAGGATTTTTGAAATGTTTTTTCCTACTATTTATTAAAAATTCTAAAAGTTGCAAAAAAAAAAAGTTTTTTTCAAATCGCCTACGTCAGACTAATTCTAAATTTTTCTTTTTGCAGAATTCACCAAAAATGTATGTTTCAGACAACCAGGAAGGTTGGAATCATGTCAACCATGAGCCAAGTTTTTTTTTGAGCCTTCACTTCGCCGGCCTGTATCTACATCAATTTTTATTTTTTATTTTTTGAATACATTTGTATGCTTCTAAAATGTTAATAAAAACCTGATCAAGAAATTGATACCAAAAATTTTTCTGGTTTTTTTATTGCGCCCGTAAAATCACCTCAAAATCTAGCTTCTAGACCAGAATACTGCCTTAAACAGTGCAGCGCATGGAAAAAAACACAGCATAGACTGCGAGACAAGATTGAATGAAATGTGCAGCGAACAGCGTACTGAAAGTATGTTGCAACAATGTAAAAAAGTGTCATGAGTGATCAGCGCTGAGCTCTTTTGCCCATCTCTAGGTGTTACCCAAAAAAGTTTTAACAACTTTAACAAACGGAAGCCATGCACTTTTTTTCTAACGAACTCAGTTTGGTGGCAAAATTTTGATCGTTTATAGTCCTTTTTATGTCCGGTCCCTTAAAAATCTTTCTTTTACTTTTGCATCACTGAGTCTTGGAAATATATTTTTAATATATTGAAACCCTTCCTCATTTTTATAAATGTAGCATTTTTTTTATTAGCTGCTGACTTCGTACAAGCTTCAGTTAGTTTTAGAATCTTGCATACTAAGACAAATGATGTGCACCCCTCACAGTTGAGTACGTGTACATGTTAAACAAAAGCTACGTTAAAACAGAGATCAAGGTCAAGGTTAGCTTTTTAGAGTTGCAATATAGATTAGTTTTCTTGACATACAGAGGTTTTTAACCAAAGAAAAAAGTCTCCAAAATTGGAGACGTTTTCTGTAAGAAGCCAAGGCCCGAAGAGGGCTGTAGTGCTACGACGACGACGATTTCTTGGTACAGTAGCAATAAAATAGCTGGTGCTTGCAGCCCTTTGATAGGCACTGACACTATTCGGCGAATTTCGATCCGATTCTAACACTGGATGGGAAGTTATAGATATGAACAGGTTGCGAAGAAAGTTTATGAAGAATGAACGTTTGTTGCTTATTTTTATAGTAAGGTGTGTCTTATGAAAATTTATTGGTAGCAACTACTCTTGATAGTAGAATGATAAAAATGCCTGATATTACCAGCCCTTTGCGAGCATCGCCAACAAAAATGAGAGAAACAAGCTTCGTATGTAAATCAATCACTTTGCAAATGTCGCTTCGAGATGATAACTGCATCGAAAGCTTTAGGGGTCGGAAGCTTTTTAGGGTTGCCATCCCTGGATGATAGTGCCGGCTTTTTTCTAGAAGTTATGAAATTGAAATATGTGTATATAACTATTGGTGTGGCGCAATCGATCTGCTTCATTTTGGATTCTGCAAATTCAAATCAATGCAAGTCTGCGAGTCTTTCAAGCAAATTCATGCAGACAGCGAGAGTATTGTCGAACGATTGTTTCTGATTAACTGATTCCGATCGGTTTCCGATTAACCGATAACCGATTGTATCGCCAAAATTTCCGCCGAATGTCTATTAGAACTATTGGGTGATTATGTGGATTGGGCTCTATATTCTTCCTGTTCAGGCTGGTTCTGAAAATCAACATATTAAAGAGTCAAAATTACCGATTTTTGCTTTCGTTTCTATCTGAAATTTGAGTAATAAGATCCCGATTTCAAAATTCTACAATACCGGTTGGACACTAATGCCTTTTCTTTTTGACAATATCGTTAGTTGAATGAAGTACACCCAATGCTTCTATATTGATCGTTCATTAATCAATTCAATCTTTCGTTTCGCAAACTACGTTCACGAATTCCTTTGAATAACATTGCACCGAACTAGGAAACATCGTCAATTGCCCACTTGAGTTAACGAGAAGAAAAACAGCATAGTAAATTAGTGGGCGGATATGCTTGAGCATGACAAATGCATTTTACTACAATGTCGTCGATACCTTTCGGCAACATTGTTCACGAGTATAATAACCAGCAGAATCTTGAAACTACACAGCTTGGTTACAGTTTCGCTCCAAACATAATCATATTGAAGTTTTCCTGTTTGCCTATTCATGGTAGTACAAGAGAAAGAGAAAGATTGTTCAAACTTTCCCGTCACATTCAGAAAGTTTTCGTCGATAGAGGCAAGGTGATAATTCAAACTTTTCGAATTTAATTTCAATTTGTAATAAATACACGTGTACACATCCACACATAGTACATACTATTGCGATTGTCAGTGCAGTGCGAATTGATTTTGTAGCTCGTGTTAACGGTGTTTTAGCAAAGGATATATTTTAATGCATTTGAATGTGGTTGTTGCCTTAAGTAATTAAATTTTCATACAAGGCTAAATTATCTTTATTGTTAATGAAAACATTGTTGGAAGCTATTTCGTACATCGTTCACGCGAGATTGCGGTGCCTCATGGAGTGAGATCTGTACACACTTTGAAACGATTCATCTTTCCTTCGAAATATGCAACGAAAAAAAATCGAGAAATTGATAATTGGAATGATTGCATTGTTTTCGTGGATTAGGCGCTAAGTAGCTGGTTTGAACAATGAAAGCATTTCTTTTCGATTATTTGACGTTGAGTCGCATTGTGTACAATTACATTTTCCGCACGTTTTAGTGCATGATTTAAGCACGAAACCTTTCATTTGTTATCTTTGACCAACTGTACTTAACGGCGAATGAAACTTCTATTCTTTGCCTTTGTCAATAGTCCAGGGAAATTAGACATTGTGCTTCGGAAAAATAAGGAGAATGCTGGAACGACATTTTTGGAACGGAACGGAATATTTCTGAATTTGCTTTCTATGCTTCAGAGCGCAAACAAACAAAAGTATAAACAAGCATAGATATCCAGTATAGATGAAGAGGAAGTATGCTCCGGAAGGTCCCTCCGCTTTTCCATACAACCTTGAGGGATATATACTTGCTACTCACTTGTCGGATCTAAATTGAACACTTGCATCGTGTACCGGGTAAGACAAGATAACGACATTGCAGATTAAGATTGGTATCGTGAGGTGTCATGCCACTGTGTCGTCGGTTTCGATGAGAATGGAATGCGTAAAAATCAAATGTCCTCTTTATATAATACTGACAGAGGATTTAGTTATTTATTTATTTGCTGTCCAAATCCACAGAACATATCCAATTATAGATTAAACAAGAAGAAAATATAAAAATATATGTGTGTAAAAAACCATGACATGAAAACGAAGAAAATTAATAAATTTAAATGTGAATAGTAATACAATAAAGAGTCAAAAGCTAAATCGATCGAAAAAAGAAACAAACAATAGAGTATATTAGGACATGATGGACACTCGTCGATGAGCACTCTGCGTGACTCGATTTGAAGGATGGAGAGGCGGAATACTGCACAATACGGAATACTGTACTTGTAGAATAACGAGCGGGTGAATCAGCGTTGCACGGATACAACCGCATCGATCAAGTATCTGTAATGTGGACACCAAATTTGGCACCAGTATTCAAGAACAATACGGACGAAGAAAAAAAACATCTGATGATGAAGCCGGCAAAATGAGAATGATGTGTAAAATATGCAAGACGAACTTCAACTTGGAATCAAAAATCACAACAAGGTCCTTGAAACTAGCAACAGCATTGCGAGGCGAACCAAGGACAGAGCAAGAGAAGAGCAAAGGGGATGGTTTGTGGGTGAAAGATATTTAATGACACTTCACAGCATTCAAAGTGAGGGAATTCACAGCGCACCAGAAAGAATCCATCAAGGCATCCAAATCGTTCTGCAAAATCGAAGTTACTAGCGGATACAATGCCACTGGAAATTTTAACATTATCAGCGTACAAAAAGCAGGGTGAGTTAAAGAGGTAAGAAAGATCGTCAATAAACAAAAGGAATAATAAAGAGCCAAGAATGGATCCTTGCGGAACTCCTGAGGTAAGAAAAAAGGGTGTAGAATAGCACGAGTTAACAGTGACAGCACAAGAGCGATCACAAACGTAGGAAGAGAATCAAGAAAAAAGGACACCGGAGAAACCGCTCCCTACTAACTTTAACAGAAGAATATCATGGTTCACAGAATCGAAGGCTTTGGCAAAGTCTGTGTATAGGACATATACTTACTTTAGCTGATCGATTGCGGAAGCAACGGTATTTGTAAACGAAATTAATTTGTAACCGTTGACTTACCTTTGATGAATCCAGCTGTTCAGCAACGGCTAGGTGAAAGGGTACTACTCTATTTTAAACGACTGTTTCGGGGAGCTTACTAAAACATGGCAAAAGCGATATAGGACGGTAATTAAAGATGGAATAAATAATACCAGCTTTATGGATGGGAAATATGTTGGTGGATTTCTAAAGGGATTGAAAGGTCTCGGTTGAGATGCTAAGGCTGAAAATTAGATGAAAGAAGATGAGAGTGATTTGGGGAAAAATTCGGAATGCCATCAGCACCGAAACTAGCTCTTGCGTCAAGAGACATTATTAATAATTCGACTTCCAAAAAATTAGCAAAAAAAGAAAGAGTACAAGCAGGTGCGGGAAAAATGGTTGATGGCAAAGAACTACTGTGATGGGAGATGAAAGAAGAGAAAAATTGAGCATAGAGCTTAGAAGAATCTTGAGGTGAGGACGCAGACTTATTATGAAGATATATAACAGAAGGAATGCCAGAGAAAGTTTTAAGGGTGTTGATGCAAAACTTAAAAGGTTTAGGATTGTTGAAAGTAATAGAAGTTTCGACATGCTCAAGGTAAGCACGTATCGTGTCATTAGCAGCCTTTTTAGCAGCAGCGCTTTGAAACTTCAAAAGGTCATTAAGCGAGCCAGACTTTTTGTACTTGCTATGCGCTGCATCTATCAATCGCAAAGAAATAAAATTTATAGAGAGCATTAGCCACACTTAGCGGAATAGTTTGCTTTTTTAAACTTGAAACGGATAGTAGAAGCAGATTTGACTTTAGACGAACCGTTTAGAATTAAAAAAGAGGGAGGATGAAGATGAGCGCACACATACGAAGATAGAGAAGGACTCAAGCAAAAGGAAGAAGGGTGAAGATTTGTCAGAACAAAATCTAGAATCCTGTTGTTAGCAGTCGGTATGTTGGCGAAATTTCGCTTTATGTAAATATATATACACATATATGTATATGTATATATATATATATATATATATATATATATATATATATATATATATATATATATATATATATATATATAAATATATATATAAATATATATATATATATATATATATATATATATATATATATATATATATATATATATATATATATATATATATATATATATATATATATATATATATATAGCCCAGACAACCAGACGCAATTACCGAGGAGATTTTTTTATAATTAACCTTGCTACTCAGACGACGTTCGTTCTGATAATAGCTTTTCAGAGGTTGGTTCAATCTCTGCTTTTGTTCGATGTTCTGGAACGAAAATTTCTGGCGGGAGACCTTTTGAGTTACTTAACAAATACTCCAGTTAGCCGGAATTTCTTCTTCAGCAGATCAGTAACACCAATACTGACAGTGCCACAGAAAGACGATATTTGTTGACTTTCTAGATTGTCTCGTGTTAGCTTATTTTCCACAATATTTTCCGAAAAGTTTAAGCGAACACCTTCTTTGCTGTGCCTAATACATGACTTAGATGTCTATGTAGTAACTTCGACTATGCCAAACGTCTCATAACATCTCAATATCTATATATTAATCGAAACGTTTCATGTCAGATTAATGAGTATTTTCTTATTTACGACTCTTCGTCAAGTTGATTTTATTACATTTTCAATAATACTTTGCTCCGTGGAGCATGAATGTTTTTAGCTTAATAAAAATGCACTTATTCTCATACCATTTCTTATACAACTGTCTCTTCATGTACAACAATTATGAATGGAAGGATTAAAAACAGACATGTCAGCGTAAATTATTCCAAGACCAATTAATTTTGACATTTTGCTATTGGCAATATAAGCACAATGTCCAATCTTGTGCGTACCAAGTACGATACGAAGATCGATGTGTGATTGTAAGAAGCTTATCGTTCACGTGTAAAATCTGATGTACGTATGAAAGTTCAGTGTTCCGTATTACATGCAAATAGTTTTTGACACACTGACACAATTTCTTTCGATTTAGGTTAATGAATGTTGCCATTAGCGAAGAATGTACTATAGCAGGTAGCTCCTACTCAACAAACTGAGTCGCAGGAACGATTTCGATTATGAGCTGAGTGTGACCGAATGTCCTTGTACAATTTCTAAGATTAATTGAATAACGCTTTCAATTCAGTCAGAATGAAAAGAAACATGATTAAGTCTGGAAAAGAAATGAATCATTAGCTACGTATAGAATGTGACTTGAAAGTGGATTCAAAGCGGCTTGGGATTGAAATAGTGGAATCAAAAACTTTGAACAACCCGTTCACTTTCCATTATCAATCTCAAACCCGATATTAGTCCGCATATTACCAGGACCGACTTAGAGTGACTTGGCTTGGAACGGATTGAAATGAAACTTCAAAGTAGGTTTTTGGTGTGACTGGATTAAAGTGGATTAACCGAATAAAATGCAGCTACTGCTACTAAAGTGACGTATATCGCATCGTAACGTCACATATATGAATAGAACTCAAGTGGGCATCACATTTTTCAATCCTCAATCGCTCGATCCGCGTCATTTAACGCCCAAGTCGATCCAATCCAGTAAAATTTTGTGATCGGATCGACTTATCTCAAATCAATCCACTGCGCGTATACAACGTGGTTTGACTAATCCTAAGCCAGGTTGAAACCACGTGATAAACGAGGCTAATGTAGACATAGCTATAGTTTGTGGAATTGGTATGAAACGTACTTCAAACGCCTCAAAGCACCTACTCAACATCATTTAAACAACGTTTTGACATTTTGTTGTCTGGCTCATCGACAGCATCGTATAATGGGAAATCATTGTGAAAATTGTTTCTGAAATTTTCGTCGTTGAATCAGTTGCATACGCTCTACTAGTATTTCTTGGCGTTTTCATCCTATCTTTTCATGGCTATATATTGTCTCATACTTCTTAGGATGAGCAACACTATTCTACTATAAAACTCCGCATATAATTTTTATTTGGAAGGGTCGGCTTAATGCAGTTTTCCTGTTATAAATGGTGCAAGTGTCTAGAGGAAATTTTTCCTATTTTATGTTCGTTTCTTGTTCGACAAGGAAATCGTTTCCTCTTCTAAGTTCTATTGTATGTTAACGATGGACTTTTAGTCACTGCCTCTCTGTCTGCTAGCGAACTCATCTCTAGATAAGATTGCGCGTGGATTTACTTTTAACTACAAATGCTAACTGATTTTTGTTCCTGATTTCTGATCACCGAATCAGTTCAAAGATAAGTTTATTACAAGTTTATATGCAGTAACCTCATATAAAAATTTCATAGTTTCTGTGCTCCTTAACGCATAAACTAACCTCCTATAAAACCTGCCAAGCATTCTTAGGGTAGAAATGGTCAAATTAACAAAGCCATAAAACAAACAAATCAAACAAACAGCGAAATAAGATTTCCTAGTTATACAGTATGAATCAAAACAGAAACACAACAAACCCAGGTGGCTTTTTATGTGATTCATTTATTTCGCATCATAAATTCTTATATTTTCATGAAATTCATGTTTCTAACTCCTTATCATCAAAACGAAATATGTATTGGTGCTGTTGTTTTTGTTACAGTTCTATCAACTGATGCTGAGTCCCTCGGCACGCAGACAGTATAAAAGCATCCTTAAATGACACATCTCAGGGATTTACGCATTAAGAGCCTGGGAGAAAGTTTATTGTTTCATTCAACTCTCTCTTTGACGACCGAAAATGAGTGAATCATAAAAAGAATTCTCAAGTCGTAACAAGCTTATTGATTTACTTGTGATGAGAAGGAATGAATCACAGAAATACACAAGAAATAACTTTCGTTGTGATAACAGCGCATCATAAATTTATGCGAATTATATTACCAACGTTGCACAAGTTGTAAAAAGTATGAGGAGGAGTTTTAATTGCGAAAGATAATTTTTTACTACTCTAATACGAAATATGAATGTGTGTATCTTCAAACACTGAATTAAACGAATATTTTAATATACCTTACCCAGTTTTCCTTAATCTGATTGAACTGATTGTAAACAAACATGAATGACCCAATGCTGAGAACGATGGATAGTAGCGGAAAATTATCTTGGTAATGAATATGCTTCGAGTATGGTATAGAAGGGCAAACTCTGTGGTCTCAGAAAGCATAGTGATGTCAAAGAGCTGACTGATTCTTATATTACTATGCCAAGAGGCTAACCCCGACTCATATTTCGAACGAAAAAATACAGTTCTCACGCCAAACTGACACCATGTACCACATTTTTTTATAGCACATTAAAATTTCATAGGTAGTAACTAAAATTACATGGAATATTCATTGCTATGAGATCTTGTTTGTCCATATGATTCAAGTTTGAATTCAAATTTTCCGTTTCTTTTGAAAATAATCATTTACATTAATGACTTGAAGAGAAAGTGAAACTGTAAAAAAATATGTCGCTTTCTGTTTGAAAAAATTATAAAATTTTATGTAAAAAACTATGGTAGAATTTAATGTACTCTTCGATGCATTGTTTTCTAGATGAAATGAATGGGGTAGTTGGTAATGTTAGCTATTTCAGAAGGCTATAAAAGCCAAACTGCATTAAAACAACTATGAATAGAATTCAAATTGTTTTTTATTCAAGCAGCGATTTTCAGGCTTTATAGAAAGAGATTAATTTTATGCAGATGACCAGCACAATTATGCTATACATGCTTTGTCTGATCAAAGAAAATTGGGCATCACTCTTAGCACGAGAGATATTGAGAGCTTCCTAGCTATATAAGAATAGATTATCATCTCAATATTGTGTGAAACGTTGGATATGTGATCATTTAAAAGAATGTTGGAGCCAAGTTTTGCCTTAACTTTACTTTCGATATTTTTACAAAAACACTTCATTGACCAATCCGAAGCGGGCCAAAGCTTATTTCAGTTCACTTTTTTACTGAAATAATAATTATTTCACAGTCTGATATTAAAAGGCAAAGTAATTAACGATTTACTAGCGTGAGGAACATAGCTATCTAAAATGTAACTAAACAATCTGGCCGTTTCACGTAGACTTAAGATAGTGCTGCGGAGGAATCAGCTAAATTTGAACGATAGGTACATTAATTTTCTGAGAATATTTTCAGTACATCAAATTTGCACAAATTTTCATTCAACAAATATCTTCAGACATTTAAAAACATATCTTTTCTAATTTTTGTTCATTAAAATAGATATGTCCTGCAATCATTATATAATTTTGGAGTAGAAAACAACACGTGTTCAGCTGCCATTTCTGGCTGTGAACCTAAGCCCACATTGGGCGCTTTATTTTCTTCTTTGTTTTCTCCCGCGAATTTGTGTGCGTTTATTATAGTATTTTTAATTAAGGAAGCATTTTGTGTGGCTAAATGACCGAAATCCTGAGAAAAAACCTGAATTAAAAAGGAGCGCATTTCTTTAACAACAATAGTAAATAATTTTCTTCATACAAGAGACCTGAAGTTAGTAAAAATTACTATTCCTTAACTAGAGATAGTATAAGTATGAAATACATTTTGTTGGAGCTTCTACTTTATGATAATAAATTGAAGTTTATGATAGGTTTCAGTTCAGGATTGGTTTATTGAGTTTTGGTCGCGAATTTATTTTTTTTTGTCTCATCGTTAATAGGAACTTATGTATCGTAAGTTGCCACGCCAAGAGTGCTTGAAAAACAGGGTGAAAATGAATCTTATTGTTTCTGAATAAGATAGGTAGACTGACTCTGTAAATCCACCCGTGCTGGGCTCGCTCAAAACGGCAAGAGCTCAGATTCTACAGACCCCAATTCTTCCAAAAACGTTGAAAACTTAGACGAAGGACATTTTAGGACTGCCAGAAACAACATAAGAGCAGGCCCTACTGTCTAAAATTATTTTTATTTTACTGCCGATAAGACGACAGAAAGATAAAAGTGAAACAAGAAAAAAATAAGGTAAAGTAATGCAATTGTGCAACATAAAGACACGTATCGTTTAAGGGGGGAGATACATGTAACTGCTAAAAATAAAATCGATTTTTTTTATTACATCAAAATGTTTGAAATGCTCTTAAAATAAACCAAAAAAAGTTTTGAAGCGATATTCGTATTAGTTCTCGAGTTATAGTCAGTTAAAGGCAGCGCGGCGTTCCCCAGGTCGGTGGAGCTTTAAAACTTTAAACGCGTTTTTCTCAAAGTAGTACTTTTTCAACTGCCGTACAAGATATCTCAAAAAATATTGAATCGATCCGGCTCAAATTTATACCACATCTACAAAAGAGTATTATCTCTTCGTTGAACCTAAATGTTATTGTAATTTCAGAAAAATAATTTGTTTATTAATGTTTAAAGTGTGATTTTTTTGAAAAATAATCGATTTTTATGTTTAATCTAAAATTAATGTAAAAATTTAAAATATTTTTATAAATTTTATTGGTTCACCTATGAATTACATATTTCATTAGCATATTTTTTTCTCTCTGAATGTTGCAAGTTCCCCGGAAAAGGCGTTAAGTTGTACGAGGCAGTTTTTGATGTGTTTTTTTCATTCGCTCGCACCGCCGCCATTTTGTGTTGAAAAATTATTAAAAAAAGATTTTCATTTACTGTGAGACATGTATTTTAAGGATTTAATATTAAACATTTTCTGAATGAACAATATATATATTTTAATTCAATCTGAAATTAGCATTTTTTTTTCGATTTTACATGTATTTCCCCCCTTAACTGTGTACAGTAAATTTCATATTTTGAGAATCTCGCATGATCAGATTTTTTTAAGCAAGTCGATTTGTTTTATTTATTACAAGATCTAATTTTGCAATAAGTTTTTGAAATTAATCCTAATTCCAAGCTAACTTAGATAACGCAAAAAGCTATACAAAGATGTTTACATTTTAGAAAGTAGATTTTTTTTTTAGAAAGTAGAAAGTAATGGTTTGCATACATAAAAAACAACGTGACTGCGATGGTTAGTAACGGAAGCAAAATTTATAAGCAATGGTTTCCTTCTTATATCCTCCACCGTACCTGCATAGTTACGCTGAGTGATTGTTTCCTTTCTTTATATCCTATTTTTGGTGTTCTACAAGGCTCCAGTCTTGGCCCTATATCGTTTGTATTTTTCGTCAATGATTTTCCATGAGTATTTTCATGTATAAGCCACCTTTATGCGGACGATTCTCACATAAGCTATTGCATGGAATCCCCTATTGCTCCAGAAAAAGTGCGTCTTGCCTTCCTGAGCCTCTCGTCCTTAAAAGTCCGTAGATCGTACCTCGGTCAATCTTTTTTGTAAGCATTGTTAAACGGCTTTTTCTCCTTAATTATCTGTATATTACGGTTATACACTGGGTATTTCTTCGATCCTCTAAACACAGGGTTTTCTTCAATGTCCGTTTTGCTCGTATGGAGGTGTACTTTCACTGCCTTTTTTCATATGCTCTTCTCTTTTATATTTCGCAGACATGGTTCCAGTTTGGCTCTGTTTCTGCCTTTTTCATTCTCAAAAAAATATATTTTGAATATAAGAAGTTTCAATTAAATTTATATCTCATGAATTACAATTATTATAATAATTTTTTTCTTTTAATTTTTCTCCGTTTAGAAAACAAATAAATTGTTTTTACATTTTGCAGGATGCTTGATATAATTGAAAATAGTCGAAAAACTGACATTAGTACCAATTTTTATCAAATCGTTTTTAGGTTTATGTTGACAAAAGAACTGGAATTTTGTACTGTTAAATTTTCGATTAATTTTATTAATTTTTTCCCTTTAATATGTTGACTACTCTTCAAAGCCCTTAATACATTCCATTACGCTAGGAGATTAAGAATATTCAACGTTCACACGAAAAAGAACAAGATCCATAAATCTCTAAACCTTTACAAAGTATTTTAGTGCTCAACGCGAACAAACGAATCTTAAGCTTGAAATCTACCCCAAGACTTGAAGAAAATAATAAATCTCAAAACTAAATAAGTAAATCTAATGGAGCTCAAGATAAATAATCGCTCAGACAAACGTTTTTGTATTTAAACTCTGCATATTTACCTATAGCACGAGGAGAACAAGTATTGGTTTTATGTTTGCCTAAGTTGTGTACATTTTGACGTCGATTGGTTCCGACCTGATTCTGAAATTGCATTGATCTGATTTATACTTCGAAATGCTTTCTACCTTTTTCCGCTTTTTCTCAAGATCGTTAGGCCATTTGTTTGGCTTTTAGTGAAGCGTTAAACATACAATAAGTCTTTCTTATTTAAATAGTCAGCAGTTGGAAGAAAGCATGTATTTGCTAGGTATCTGCTTCCCTAGCATATCTCGACTGTTTGAAAGCCTTAAGTAAGACACCATTCTACCCATATTTGTCCCCCAAATTCATTCATGGCTTTACAGCTATGTTAAGACTGTCTCGTACACTGAAGGAGAGCTGCTCCCTGCAGCTCATTATAATTTTTCTTATGCTTTATTTCTTCAGTGTGGTGTGCACAAGTTTTTGTTTATCTGCTAATTTACGACTTAATTGTGCTGCTTGCTTGCTTTCAAGTTAGCAGACCGTGTAATCTGAAACTCTTAATTATACATCGAGATATATATATCAAATGTGGCCAGGACTTCATGACGTATCCTCCGGCATCAGACGAAGTCTACGATTCATCAGTGGTGTGCTGGCAAAAGAAAAAGCTCTCCTATCTTGGTGAATGCTCGAATTTGATTTGGGTTGAGTTTCTGAGTAAAATGTATGCTAATAAAGTGTCCTGATTCAGAATGTTTATTCGGCCTGATTCCATGGAAATGTCTAGTGTTCGTTCAGAATCATAAGCAAGTCAGATACGTGAGTTTGAAACGACTGAGTTTACAGTCAGAACAGCGTTTTTGTATTACTTTGTAAGGATATTCGCAAAACATTAGACTGTTTTTAGGAAAAGAGCCCCATTTCATTGACATCAATTGAGCTTTTGACTAATTTATTATTATTTTTAGGATCAATTATCTGATCTTGGAAAATGTCTAAGGTATCATGACTACCAGAGAGAGCGTTGATTTTATTTCGTGTCTAAGGCACTCCGCATACCGGTCGTTAACCATGCGATGCGTGAGAGATGCGTTTGACACGCGTGAAGCATACGAGAAAACGATTGTCATCATCCTCGTTTCATCTCCGCAGACGGGTCGTCGAGAAAACGTCAGTATGCTCCGTAAAATTATACAATTGAAAGCTTTTTTGCACCTCTTCCACGAGTTGTACGTTGCCGTCCTCCATCATACTTACAAAAGCGACTAGTCGTTGAGCTTCAAGTCTGCAATGCACAACGCTTGAAATGCACTCAAAACAAAACGACTACGCTTCGCACTCTTAACGATTGGCAGACGCTCGGTTTGCGGTCCCCCTTTGATTTACCTAGGCTGTGACGACCAAGCGTAGGAATATCGCACCCACGACGATAGCTCAACGATCCGTGTGCGGATTGCCTGAGGCGAAACATTTCATTCAATTTAATCGACATAATTCAAATTCTCATGCGTCTCTTTATATCATCCATTGAATTGAGTTATCGCACTGGAAGTTCCCATCCGAACAATATCGACAATTCGTGACACAGACTTCAATTGAACTATGGAGCATTATATTCATTTGCCACGTCTTACAATAAGCACTCGTAGCTGCTACCGACGAACGTCTCACATTATATAGCAGGTTTTCTTCCACGGATCAGCAGATATGCTTTATGAAGGTACTTTACGGTGAGAATTATAATGAGCTTCATTGAAGTTTTATTGCTTCGACATTATATTGCGGCGAAAACACGATTCTTGCCACCGCAGCTCTGAGAAAAAAAGAATGAAGTCAGGAAATGCCGATTCAAAAACGCGCGAATATACTACAATCACACCCTTATCAGACTCAAGCTGAAAAAGTCTGTCCTGCTATGAATTTTTCTTCTTTGCGCGGTCCTCTTCACGTTCGCATCTTTAATTACAGTTTAGCGGAAAATGTGAAAAGTTTCAGTAATTTGACTAGACGAAGTGGGAGCGTATTCGTTGTAATTGGTATTTGAATATAGTGTTAGCGCTAAGCCAGCAAGTATTTTTGGGAAATGTTCAGGAATAAGAATGAAATATTTGTCAATTATCTTTCTACAGAGAAGTAGATTGTTCAATGGTTTTGTAAATTTTGAATGAAAACAGGTTGTCGTAGTTTATTAAATGCTGTTTTGTATTTTCACAGAATTATTTTTGTTGTATCTTGGAAATCTTGCTGTTCTCGCCACTGCAAAAATACATATTTTAATTATTAATTTAGAAATGAAGTTTTTTTTTTTAATTTTTCTGTTCTACATGGATAGAAAGACGTCAGTCAGCGAGCTGTATTTATGACTATGAAAATGGTCTAATGGCGCAGGAAGAGCAAATTGCTTTATAGCCTAAATTGATTTTTTCGGTGATTTGTCCTATTTGCAAAAATAAGTATATTCGTGGCTGTAGACGATAAAATGTATAAAAGATATAACAAAAAAATAGTCATTTTCAATGAAGTTCTAGTCTCTTTGCTGATCTTGATTGAAAGATATCTGAAGTATCAGCAGTATCTTCTGCGGATGGATCATCCCTAACTGTATCATAGGAGACTGTCATTTTCAAAACAACGTTCAGCTTACTAGAAGATGTCTTCTTCATCGGAAGAGTGAAAGTCGATTCCGAAATCGAGGTCTGCTACATTTTCGCAGATGACTCGACTACAGAGGCTACAGACTGTAAAGCATTTCAGCCCCGTTTTGTTGTAGCTTCACATATTCTCACAATCTCTTTTGTAGTTGCAGAAAATCAAAAGATGCGGAGGGGCTGCATTTTCTTGCGATTATGGCCTTGCGACGAGTGTACCCACTGAAAATCGAGAGGATTCTTCTCCACTTCCAACCACTTCGAAACAGAACTGTGTATGCATAAATGAAAGAAAATATTAGATAGGCATTAAGGGTTCATTCTACTTTGCAGCTTAAAAAAAACTTTTTTTTTCTTTTTGCATTTTCTGAAAGTGTATACTCTCAAGAGTGCTGTGTTAAATTTTCGTTGAAAAATTCCAGGTATTTTAGATTATATTTAAGTCGAAATGCAGGTAGTCGCTGCGTTTATTTTAGCCCTTACCACTTCCATGTGAAGCTGGTATTAGCGTGTGTTGTACATTTGTACGAGAAATTTTTAGTCAAAGGCTGTCGAATATTGATATGAATATACCTACTAGGGTATATTCCTATCCTACTAGGGCTAGCGTATGTAAATGGAAGTTGACGGTGTTGTTGAAATGTTTCAACGGTCTGCCGAACTACACGGAGTAAAATATGCCAATTATATCGGCAAAAACGCAAAACTGTTATACAATACAGCTCACAAATAAATTGATAGCTGATCTGTCAATTTATTATGGACTGGCAATACGACAAAACCCTAATTCAGTGGAGGATATGAAAAAAGAAATTTGGGTAACATTTTTTCATAAAATATCTACAAATGAACAACCGCAACACAAATATTGTCCACCAGGTCCGGAGTCGTGGTATAAATGGCAGCAGGCTCAAGCTACTCAGCAAGCTTACCAGCATCCACCCCCATTAGATAAAGATGTTCAAGATATTTTGAAGCCCATTTATGAAGATTTAACTAGCGATGATCTCCTTGAGAGATGCCTAGGAGCAAACACACAGAATAATAATGAAAGATTCAATAAATATATATGGCCGTTAGCTCCTAAACATATATTTTGTGGAAAAAAGTACTCAGAATTTGCACATACTGTGCCGCATGCACCTTTAACGAAGGATTTCACCCTCTTTGAAAAATTATGGACGATGTGGGGATCACCATTGGTCCAAAAGTAGAGGAATTAGCGCGCAAAAAGGATGCAGTGCGATTTAATTGTGCCGAATGCATTGCTTCTCACGAAACAAAAGAGGCCAGGACGGCTCAAAGAATGGAAAGAATAGCTGAAATTGAAGAGTTTGAGGAAGCTTCGGGAATTCTGTATGCAGCTAGCATCCCTAATTAAGCGTAAAAATAAATTTAGTATGGGCATTTTGTTCATAAAACTTTAAACGCGTTTTTCTTAAAACCATGTTTTTCTAATCGGCGGTATTGATTTAAAAAAAACTAACCAACCAATTTCTCTGAAAATTTAGCACATTATTTAATATGTTAGTGGCTATCGTCGGTACTACAATTATAATTTTATCGTAAAAAATTAGAATTTTCTGTAACAAAAAATTGCAAAAAGAAGCTGTAATTTCCACATTTTAATTTTCAAACTAATATAACTTTGTTAATTTTTGCTTTAACAGGTTAATTTTAGTACCTGCGATAGCGACAAGGCTGCTAAATATTAAAACAGTTCTTTTTTTCATTTCAGGTAAATACTTTGGGAAAAATCACTCCCGCCATCGAAATACATACCTCCCTTTGTCGACAATTTTTAAAACTTTAAAAAAATAAATAAATAAATAGTATGCACTGTTTTGAAATGCTAAAGACAATATATTTAATATTAAAAAAGAATGAAGTTGATAGCCATTGTAGTTTTTGAGAAAAAAATATTCTAAAAATTGTATTTTTTATTCTCTCGAAAGTAGAATGAACCCTTAATGAAGTCTCTTTACAAGGCAACTAGACAACTAGCGGTTAGCGCAGATTTTCGAAGTTCTGTGTATCCTGTTACATATAAATGAGCAACTATTGGCAGCTCATCTGTTTCAGCTACCTCATCTGGTGTGGCATTCGTCTCCAGGAAAATGGATGCCTTTTGCATGAGATCTGAATGTTTTTTTTAAATAATTGTCAGGAAACGGAAAAGGTCACGTTTTATTTATTTATTTATTTATTCGCCAAGCAAGGTGTATATGTAAAGAAGAATAAAATAAAATAAAATAGTACATGCATAAAATTACGAAACAAAATAAAAAAAAAAACTATATATGAATACAAGACTAATAAATAACGCATGAACAAATTAGTTACAAATAAAGTAATAAATAAATGACAAATAACTAAATGAATAACAGTTGAATACCAAATTTAAATTTAAATTAAATATACAATACATATATATCAGTATAGTGGGGGAAGGGGCAGACTATGAAGAGATAGCCTTGATAATGTTATTTTTAATAGTTGCTTTAGATATCGTAGGGGAAAAGTTCTCGCTCGTGCTATTGAATAGCCTGCAGCACCTATTAATTGGCTCGTTTGCTGCGAATTTTGTGTTGGTATTCAATAAGCAATTGTCGGGATCTAATGACTCTCAAGGGCTGATTGAGCACAAACTTTTCTTTCAAGTAGACGACATTAACCACGACTCTGATGACATCGAAGCTGAGGCAGGCAATAATATTAATCTTCTCGACGCATGGGATAGCAAGTTAATTCATTTAAGGCGATATTCGTATGATGGTAGATTACAAAAATCATAACGGTTGAAAATATCTCTCAGAGCGAATAGCAAAAACTGCTTCTAAACAGACTCAAATCTTTGGCAGTCAATCAGAGATCTACTATGTTGTCAACCCTACTGAGTGCCGTGTTCTTGAGGCATGCAGTTTTGCGAGAGAAGCTAATTGCGCGGCGTTTGGCAATGTTAAGAGGGAGCTTGTTCGCGGAGCACCAATAGTCTAAAGAGTTCAGTTTAGACTGAAAAAGGTAGTGCAAGCTGGTGACATTATAACATGGTAGATTTTGAGGTCAGAGTAAATGAGGAATGTCAGATAAAATCTCCGATTTGTCAGATATAAAAATATTAAAAATTAGAGGGCCAAGATGACTTCCATGAGGTACACAGGAATTAATGTCAACTTTCTTAGAATTATAATCTTGGAATTTTACAAATCGCAAGCGGTCGTGGAGGTAGGAGACAAACCACTTTACACTGAAAGAAAAACTCTTGGTTGGTTCAACTATTTTTAATAGTATTGCAACGATTCATTCAAAATCGTTAAATGAACTACGGAAAATAGTTATTTTTATTATGTTAATATAGTTAATTTAACGATATAAAAGTAGTTGGTTCTGGTTGTACAAAAAATATCGCAACGTTCATGAAATCAACTGTTTTAATTGTTTCATAACCACGAAAATTAGTTGATAAATAGAAAAATTTTCATCAATTCACTCAAAACTTCAACGTTTCGAATTATCAACTGTTTTTATGGTACTTAAACTACTTCGCAATAGTTGATTTCAACAAACGTAATTCAGTGAGCAACGTCTTTGGAATTACTCTACGCAAAGTAGAATGGTTTCAACATTTGTATGTTTTTCATGCTCCGAATGAAATTTTTTATCAACCACGCGTCATGGTGCATAAAAGTAATCTACAATTTTCTTATGGTTGTTTTAACTATAGCCCTAGTTGATGCAAAAACAACTAAGGCAAACTGTTGATTTTTCATACTCCTCATACTCATACTCCTATTCTATCATAGAAGTTTCATATGCTACATGGCAAAATTGTGTTCGGTTTGCTGTTCGATATAATTCATATTCATGTTATGCTGTGAAGCCTTTATATTTCCTTTCTTCTATTCACAAAATATAAGTTTTCTGTTTGCAGATCACTGTTATAAAACAAGGAGTCCCGAAAACGAATACGATTGTCCCAATGCCAGAAATTGTTTAGTAGTTTCAATTGTTTTCATAGATGCTGCAGCTTCCAGCTATGCATATGAACTCAATTTCACGTCTCACGTCCTGTTTCTATTTAAGGCTTGGATGGATTATGTTGCTATGGTTTATGGCTTATCAATGCTCCTCTAATGATACAAGCATTTAGAGGAAAATATACCAATACATCGTTACCGCCTGAACCAGTACTTTTTTGCACCACGGACGTTGTTTATCAACCACGCGTCATGGTGCATAAAAGTAATCAACTATTTTTTTATGGTTGTTTTAACCATAGCCCGTAGTTGACGCAAAAACAGCTAAGGAAAATGGTTGATTATACCAAGATTTTTCTTTCAGTGTAGAAAAGATCCTGCAATTTCAAATTGTTTCAGCTTAGGGATCAAAATGGAGTGATCAACTCGGTTGAATGCTTTGCTGAAGTCTGTATAGACTGCATCAATTTGAACACCTTTCTCCATTTTGCACAAAATATCAGAAACAAGTATCATCAGATTAGTTGTAGTAGAACGACTTTTTCTAAATCCATGCTGCTCGTTCAGTCGAGCATCGACCAGAGGCGAAAGTTTCCAGTAGATGATGTTTTCAAATAGTTTGGGAATAGCAGATAGAATGGCGATGCCTCTATAATTTTGAATAAAACGTCTATCGCCACTTTTATAAATTGGTGTAATATAAGAAGATTTCCAATACGAAGGAAATAGCCGAGAGGAGAGAGAATTATTGAATATAGTATGAAGAGGCGATATCAGTTGTTTTACACATTTGATCAGAAATGTAGGAGGGAGGTCAGGTCCAAGGCCCTTGTTACTGTCAAGCTCCATAATGGCAGTAAATATTTCATTCCTTGATATGGTCATATCCTCAGTAAAAATTGTTTGAGTCGCACCCGGGAATCGATACAATGTTGTAATGCTAACTGGGCCAAAAACTTCTTGAAATTGGTCAGCCAAAAAAGTTGCAGATCTCCTGAGGAGAGGAAGACATCATCGAATTTTCAGTGGATATTGAAGAGGGGTAGCCGCTTGTTTTCCGCTTCACACTAACAAAATCAAAAAAAAATTTTGGGGCGCGGATTATATTCTCTCCAATAGTTTTCATGTATCTGTCATACGCTTCGTGAGATTTAGTATAGAATTCATGAGCAATAAAATCGTATTCTTCTTTAATACGATGGCTAATGTCGACTTAATTCTTCATTAGTCTGTAAAGTTTGTTTCTGTGATTTCTCAGACGTCTAGGAGGTTCAGAGAGTTTATCTTTTTTCCTTATCTTAGGTACAAACATATCGACCGCGGCAAATACTATTCTATAAAAAACGCTACATCATCATCAAGGGAATGGCACATAAACATATTTGTCCAATCGACATTGTCAAGGAAATTGTGAATACTATCATAACCAGCATTATGGAAAACGTATACAATCGTATTATTCTATGTACTTAGCATGTTCCAATCTGTAGTGGAAAGTTCAACTGTAATGCCTAGTATTATACTCGAGCGAAACGAATTGTCGCGAAAAGTACCCTTTCAGCAGCAGCGAAAAAGCATGCCGATATTGATAATAGATGGCACTATTTTGTGAGTCAAATGCGAGCACTAGTCAAGTTTGAGGCCGGATGTAGTTGATTGTCGAATATGTCTGCTCGAAAGTAGTTCAAACGTAAATTATGCGAACTTGCTTTAATCAGTTCAACAATAATAAAACAAAGGCATTAAAGCTTTTTTAGCGAGGAACATTAATGAAATGAGTAAACTAATTTACTGAAAAGTCAAAGTAGGTTTTAGTGTGACTGGAACGACAGATTAACTTGATACGGCATTGAATTTGCAATTTCATCGAAAGTCTCAGTTTGTTTGCATGACAATTGAAGCGTTGGTTTCTAAGCTCAAGAGTGAGGGAACAATTTGAAAGTGTATGATAAAAATCTATTGATCGTTCTTGCGATTATGGACTATAATAGGAATATATTAGTAATAAATATATTTGGGAATAAGAAACCAAATGACATTTTTGCTCTTATAAGACACTACAAGAGTCTTATAAGAGGAAAACTGAGAGGACAGTTCTAGTAATATCAGCCTTGTAGGTAATTAGTGTGCTACTAGTATTAAATGGGTAATTTATGGGAGCTATTTTAGCCTTATAAAAATGTTTCAATTTTTATAATGAGACTAATAAAGCTCTTATTGTTTAACTTTTAATATGCTTATTAGTGTACACAAGTACTTTTGTGAACGTGTAATTGTGAGATCAAAAGTCTTTTTATAAAAGTTGCACTCTCCGTACAAGAGTCGCTATGTTTCAAAAAAGGCTAATATAAGATTATAGTTTTTATAAAAAGTTTAATATTAGATTATAATTCTTCTCATATGGATATAAATTTACCTTGTCATTATATAACACCTCTAAAAGATTATCAGTCTCACACTGAGAGTGTTATGAAAGTCAGCTGAAATGTCCTTACAAATGCTTAGCTGTGGAGACTCTCAAGTGGATTTGTAGAGTCTCAAGTGGCTTAGTAGAGTGTTGTAAGACATCCCATCAGCTGAATTCTGGAGATTATGTTGGTTGGTATTTCAGTTGTATTTTTCAGTCCCTAACTACAAAAAATGTCTGAACATTATTAATTAATGTACACTATGAGAAGCGGATGCATTTTCATATACATCTAGTCTCAAACAACAGAAACAAGATATCTATGTCGGCACCAAAACGCTCATTTAGCCACACTTGAATAGTTTCCGCATATTGTCATCTAATTAAGTGTCCTGACTATCTACATACAATTCAGCATACCAATGCATCAAAATAATTATATATCCTGGTTCCTCCCTTCATAAATCATCATAGCGTAATGTGCTACTTAACCAGCGTGTCAACTCAGTGTAGGTACATATTCGGCTCAAGTCTTCCAGGAAACCGGCCTAGTTTTGTACGTTTATACTATGTCAAAATGAAGACTTGATTTAAATCTACCACCGGCATTTCAATAGGGAATAAATACACGCAAGACAGAGGACATATAATAAAAGTTCAAAATAACAGCAATAAATATCTTCAACTAGCCATCACTAATTGCATATGATCCGTAAACGAATAAAAAGTAACAACAATAAATATTCCATTTGCATTATAGCATTGAGGGAGAAAATTGATGATCGCCGTACATATTTCAAGATATATACGTATACACCTAGCATATTAAGTGCAATAATGTTTTTCCATCACAAAAACAATGCAGCAAATACACGCGAACACACAATAAAACGTTACACATTTTCATTTTCAAGTGGCAACCACTTTAACCAACAAACATTACTTATTTCGCTGAATTAAAAGGGATCCGTGCCATTGAAAAGCTGCGAAATATTACTTACCGACACCTATCAGCATTTTCAATTCGCGGTTTGCGCCTTCGATCTCGTTCATTAGAGTATAATACTTGTTCGCCAGCGAATTGTTCACTGACGAATTGAAAAGCTCTTTTTGTATGGGATTTGACGGTTGAATTCGTTTCGCTCGAGTATAATACTAGGCATAAGAGCGAAATGGTGAAGACAATTAGAAAAGAGATTCTCTGCGTCATTAGTTGGGCTAACCACTACATCGTCATAAACATTTGTAAAGGTTAAGTCTATGGCCATACAACGTACTCACAAGGTTAACCCTTAAAGTGCATTGTGGGTGCCTGACACCCAATAACATTAAGTTAAAAAAACCCATTTGTTCAACTTTTGTTCTTTAAACAATTTTTTAAACAAATTAAAAATTCATAAATTAATATAAAATTTACATAACTTTGAAGGATATATTTTAAAGTACATCCCACAATTTTTTTGTAATAAAATATTCCATAGCGGCAGAGCAAATCAGCATAGAACACGTCAGGGTGTCGGACACCCAAGTGTGCACTTTACGTGATTCCTAAGAAGTATGCACTTTAAGGGTTAAAATCAGAAGACTCAAGTAGGTTTACTGGTATTAAACCATCTTCAGACTTATCGGAAACAAAACGCAAATTCGGGCGATTAAAATCACCCAAGAATATAATTTTATCCTCAGCACTACGAGAAGTCATAAAAGAAGATATTTGCTCGCATATATAATTGTACACTGATTCGTCAGATCTCGGTGGGATGTTAAATAAACCAATATAAACCGAGGTTTTGTCAATTGAAACGCGGATAAATATATGCAGGAACAATTCGTGCGAGGCTCAGTTTACACGTTCACTTGAGTGAGTGTTCTTCGCTGCGAGTAAGACAACACCACCTCTTGACTGACCAGTGGAAACATAGTTTCAGTCATTTTTAAACATTGTCCAGGTACTGTCAAGGATTTCTTCATTAGTATGGAGTCATTTGACCACGTTTTAGTAAAGGCAAGCACGTTGAGATGGCAAGAATTGGTGTCAAGAAAGAGTTTATTTATTTTACCCCTCATACGACCGCAATTGTGGTAAAAAGTTCGGGAGCTTTTGATTGAGGATATCTTGTTAGGACAACAAGTTTTAACAACAAGTTTTAATAAGTACAAAAAGTCACGTAAGAAACTATATATGTCTCGCCCTATTTCTCTTTCAGATTGATTGAGGCCGAGTAATCACATTGAGTAAGATCAAAAATTCGATGTGATCACTGGCGATTATCGCAGTATGCGATAGCCTTTTTGAAGATTTATTCAAGGTACATAATCTCACGATCGCCTGACTTTTTTTTAATTTTATTATAAGTTATTTTTGTGTTTCAGGTTTTGCGTTCCAGGACCTAAGAGTATAGCAGAGGCAATCATCAGCATTAGCCTTCCGTTACATCCTATTCCCATCAGAAAAACGTAAAATATAAATGCAAATAATAAACGTAATAGAGCAATATAGCAAATAATTCAAAAAGTTACGGAATAAGTTTCAAATTTACATTCCAGCTAAAAAAACGAAAAATTTAAGAAATCTAGCTCGATGCATCATCTAGGTTGTTTAGAACATTATTACACACACTAATGTCAAGTTTCAAAACTTGACCACAAGCTTATCTTCCCTAGAAATAGGAATTGCTACCAGCGGCCACCACGAGCGTCTACCCTGATCTTTATTGGTGCATTTTGCTTTTGCTTGTTTCTTATGATCTTATAACTAAGCCAAAAGCAAATTCTTTCGTTGAAAAAATGGTCTCCGGTCTCGTGGCTAATTTAGATTCCATTGTCCGCATTTAGTCTACTGAAACTATGGCAATAAACATGTAAGTTGCTATATCTTTAATTTGATCGATGGCATTTAGAATATTTTGCCAGAAAATTTACTATTACATAAATTCCAAGGCACCAAATCAACAATCACAACATGGACGAGAGAATCTCTATAAAATCGTACAATTCGTTATCAAGTTTCAACGGAAACGTTATCCAACGATATTTCTACTATTTCGCACATTCTCAGAATCCAATTGAATGTTCGAAATTTGAAACATATTCAATTTCAGTGTTAAGATAACCCCTATACGTACACCTGTAGCGACTACTTAGCGCATGTTTGTTTTTCATTTGGGGAGATGAGCGCGTGCAGCCATATTAATTTTAGGGTGCACACGTTTTCTCCTTAATTAAGAAGGCAATAAAAGTCAATCATAAACAAATATCTTATTAGAAATGTATAAGAGAAAAAAATGATTCCGAAACGCATTAAATTACGGCACTATCAGCAATAAAAATCCACGAGCGTGTCTCAATCAAATCCGAGCTCTTTTTTTATAAGTACGACGAACTTGTTGTTATTTGCTCGCGCATGTTGCCCACTTGCAATTCGCAAAGCGCAAGACATAATTTGATGATGATCTACTTTCTTAGCACACAGCGACGATGGCCACGCTGAGTGGTTTTGAACTTTGATCGACCGGTGTAAATGTTGTCAGGCAGACGAAAAAGAGACTATAAAATTCACAAATTAACCGATTAAGAAAAAAATGAATTATTGCCAATTCGACTGTTTCAACGCACGTGCGATATTCCGAAATCTAAGAAAGCGGTTAAAGCTAGCCAGTAGCTAGCGATTTGAGGCGAGGCACGCGCTGTCGTTAACCGCTGAACAAAGCACATTTTCCGCAGACGGGAGCTAGTCATAAATAACGAGCAAAGTCTAGTTGTAACTGGAGTTGTTTGGAACTCGGAAAAGTTCAGATTAGCATATGTGCAAAATTTGAGATGTCTGAGCGGTTGAAGCTTTTTCTCGTCGGATTCAAATTTGTTTGAACGATTTAAGGAATCGGAATACATTGTTTGTTCATAAGTAACTTGATTGCGGTTTGTGCTTATTACTCTTTATTTTTGATATCTGAGCCTTTTTTATTGAAGGTCAGCTAAGTATATTTTAATATAGCATGTTATCAGAGACATGGAGGCTCGGCTGCACCTGAGGGATACGACTTTGAAATCTTTTTACTTTTTCCTATAGGCTTTTGATACAGGGCAACTTGCGTTTGACAGGCAATAGATGACTTTGGTTTATTCAGCCGCGTATTGCCATTTAGCAAGTGATGCCATTGTTGCACAATAAAATTAGAAAACAAAGATGAAACATTATCAAATCTTTAGCTGTTTTAATCCTTAAAATAAGTCAAAACTCATGTCAGTGATCAATTTTTGAAAAAAGATTCTTCTCAAAACTGGAACATATAAACATTTCGAACACGTCTGTGTTCAGCACAAAATAAAAGAGCAGCCTGACAACGGAGAAATCGAGCAAAATTTTGAAAGACAGCTTTATTTGCCAATAAGACTTTGGACCCCGATTTTACTAGCAACCGCGTCGACCTTTTTTATTCAACGGATGCTGCAGGGTTGGGCTTCGTTTTCGTTGCAATCCATAAATACAGCGGAGAACAGCAAGGTTGATAGACCTCCTTGTGTGTTTGGCACTTAATGGGATCGTTTCAACCCATCGATACCAATGTATAGCTAAGTTCACCCAATCTAGGTAGGTTTACGAAAGGCGTATTTCCAAGAAATTACTTCGCCAATAACTCCGGGGATTTTCTGCCATGCGCATAATATCGCTTCCTATGAGCATAGTTTTAGCTTCTATGTATATAGTCTTGGTGTCTGCAATACATTAAAATGGGCTACGTAAAATCAGGAATTAAAGAAGCTCGTGTAGCCTTGCGGGTAGAGCATTACAACACAGGCATCTTCAAGGGTTAACTGAATAAAGGAGGAAAAGAAAAGTAAGGATGGTTGCTTGAATTCGAATGTTTGCGATTACCTTAGCATGAAGCCTGATTGTTTGGAAGCTTAATTGACAAAGTACGAATCACTCAAGTAATCCTCAGGTGCTTAATTGAGGCGAGAGAAGAGAGGAGTTGGGTATGCAATGAGAACGTTAAGATAGTGGGGATAATTTTATGAGAAAAAAGCGCAGAACGCCTGTGGAAAGTCAATCAGCTTGGTTTTTACGCTTTTTACATTTCGACGATAAACGAATATGCCAAAGCTATAGGCGCTTCCGTTTTTTTTTTTAGAAATTCGTATACGATTAGGTACCTAGGAGATTAGAAGGATTGCTAACCAATCACCAGAAAGTTTGAAGATAAAGTCAATGAGTTTATCTCTGCTCTTACAAGCTACCTTTTATAAGTTTACGACAACTGCCTTCTCCGTTATGTGGTTAAGTAGCTGTTCAGGCTGAGCATCGTAAGGCCAATGACAAACACGTTTCCCAAGAGGAAAACCGAGTCGGTATAGTCGTACATTACTTTAGCATTGTGATGACACACACCGCGGTGCGGACCGCCTCTCCGTTTCGGAACCGAGTCAGTAGACGAGAGAAATGACCCACCGACTCGGTTCTTCGAGCGTTTTTCGATTTTTTCATTGCTGCGTAGTCCGATCGAGCAGCAATTTTCTGGATGCATTGATGAATACATGGGATAGGGGAGGAAAATCTGATAAGAAAATTGATTTTTGAAGAATGGTTAGGATACAGTATTGGAAAATGAAACATTTGTGGGCACTTGGTTTCTAAAAGTAGGCAATTAGAATCACTTTGCCCAAAATTCATATGCATATATACACATATATATGAATATACATCTATATACATATTCTCATCAACGACCAAGACGTTCCAATGAACTGGTTGAAGCGGTCAGAGAGAGCGTTGCCCAGACCCCAAAAGTGTCGTACCGTCACCGCGATCAGCATTTTGGCGCCAGTGGAACCACTTTGCTGCGCATTTTGAAGGATGATTTGCATTTGGCTTCATATAAAGTGCAATTAACATAAAGAATATTGAAAACAGACCGTCCACGTCGCTTGGAATATGGCCAAACAGTCGCTGGTTGACACTGATTTTCGGAAGCAGATTTTGATGACCGACGAGGTCCATTTCACACTCTTTGACGGCGTTAATAAGCAAAATTGCCGCATTTGGAGAACGGAGAATCTACACGAGATCCATGAAATGCTACTGCATGACCAAAAAGTGACTACTTGCGCCGACTTTTGCGAAAAACCATCATTGGGCCATATTTTATTCGAGCAAACGAAACGGTCGATGGAAATCGATATCGGTCGATGTTGGCTCATTATGTCTGCCCGCAAATGCGAGAAAAAGGTCTTAACGGACGGAACAAGATGATGCACCATGCCAGCCTGCAAATCAAACAATTCAGTTTCTGCAACGAACATTTCCTGGACGTCTGATGTCAAAAGGTCACCCAAATCCTCAGATTTCTTTTTGTGGCGTTATTTGAAAAGGAAAGTGTACGCCAAGAAGCCACCATTGACGAGTTCAAGTCAAACATTTGATCCGAAATCATCGCTATACCGCCCGAGATGCTCGAAAAGTAATGGAAACGCATAAGGGCACAGTTTGCTTACTCAATGTTTACATACCGACATAAAAGTACTGAAAAACCCAAAACTTCTTATCATTTTCTAACAGGATCATACATTAATGTTGCCTGTGCGAACAATTTTGGATGTTTTTTTTATTATGTACGAGCAATTTTTGATACGTTTTTCGTCAATCTTAAAAAACACAAAAATAGAAGAACAAATCAACGTTTTGCTTCGCATAGTGTATGTGCTAGAAAATTGTCAAACAACTAAATAATAATAATAAAAATATTTGTTTGTAAGAGTCAAATGAGTTCCAATTAGTCATGAAAAAAAGAGTACGAGCAAATTTTAACCATGTACACTAGGACACTTTGATAAGTCAGTTACTTTTTTAATTTCCCACGCAGCAACTTTCAATACACCACTGCTCCCGTGAACTGCTATTTATTAATAGACTACTGTAAAATGTTGAGCTAGCTGCGCCATTTAGTCTGTGTTTGACAGCCATTGAAAGCAGACAACCTCATGAATTTTAACGAAAATGGAATAAAGTGAAATTGATGTGCTGATTAAGCATTACTTTCTGCATGAAAAAACCATCCACGAAACCCAGGAAAGGCTTGATAAGCACATCAATTTTAATGGTTAAGAAGTGCTTTACTACAGCACAAGTGACGCCGAACTTTCAGGTTGTTCAAAAGAGGTCACGCCAGAAATTGTCGATAAAATCCATGGAATGATATTGGACGATCGGAGAATAAAAGGAAGTGAGGAGGTTGAGGCTGTAGTCATCTCAACTGAGCGGATACATCACATTTTGCATGAATATTTGGACAAGAAAAAGCTAACCGCGCGATGGGGGTCGCGTTTGCTCACACTCGACCATAAGTGGAACCGTGTGACCAATAAAAGGACTATTTGGCAATGTTCAGAAGCAATCAGAATGAGTTTTTACGCCGTTTCGTTACCGTAGGCACCAAAGAAGGCCAAGATGGGTCATTCGGCCAACAAGGTCATGGACACATTTTTTTGGGATGCACGCGGTATCATTCACATTTATTAACCTGAAAAGGGTGAAACGATCCCAGCGAATATTCTTCAGAGCTTTTGGACAGTTTCGATATTGATTTAAAACAGAAAGGACCGCATTTGGTAAAGAAAAAAAATGTTATTCTACCAAGACAATGCACGAGTGCACACGTGTGTAGTCACCATCGCAAAAATTCATAAATTAGGCTACGAACTACTACCCCATCCAGTATATTCATCATGTTTAGACCTTTGTGACTGTTTTCTGCTTCTAAACCAGAAGAAATAAAAGGTTTGGGTCGAAAGAAGAAGCCATCACTGAAACAAACGCCTATTTTGAAGGTCTTAACGAAACCTATTATTTGGACGGAATAAAAAAATTGTAAAAACGCTGGACTAATTGTATAGAGCTAAAAGTAGACTATGTTGAGAAATTAAACGCTTTTTACCGAGAAAAAATATTTTATTCAAAAAGTCATAGAATTATCAAATCTAAACAAAAAATTATATTTTTTTACACGATGCAAATCCTGAACCTGAGAGAGCTAGTTTTCCTTTTGCAACTGTTAATCACTTAAGTTTCCATTTCCCTCCTATAGGCTTTATAATGCAGCTCTAAAGGGAAACTGTAGTCAATATTACTTTCCAAAAATTGCTATTTGATGCTTTGCGTAAATCTTAGCCTTAATTTTGCTGAGCGACCTTAACATCGAAATTTTCCAAAATATTGACCGTAGAGATTATACGATTTTTTTTTAGCTACTTCTGACAATGTAACTTCATTAATCCAGCACTTTCGCATGTTAACGAAAGTTTTTCAGGCACATCTAATAAGCCGTGTTGTTTTGATCATACACTTATTTTCATGTTCAACAAGTCCAAGTTGGAACAATTTCCCCACGTGGTTACATTTAACGTCCCACTTCTGGTTGACTAAAATCATTAACCTCCAGAGCCTAGAAAACTATACAACCGTACGTGTGAACTTCGTCAAAATGCCATCGACCACATTGAAAACAACATCAAAATTTTCTCATGACAACATCGACCTAACTAAAATTTGTTTACTCACCGTAAAAAGTACACTAAACCATTATTGTTTACTGCTAAACTAAATATGTATGTAGGTACCAAAAGCCGTCAACAGTTTATTACATGACTATGAACTCTTACTGCTGTAATTGAATACATATCCCAACAAAGTCGTTGACAAAACATTTGGTAAATGACTAAGCGCCACAAAAATGTCGGAATTCGTACGTGACGATGACGGCAACAACACCAGCATCGAACAAAACACGGCCTTTTTTTCATGCACCGTCACTGATCATTTCGAAATTCTAGAGATTTATTTTGAGTAGGTTTGTGTGTTGTTCGATTTGAACTATTTTGATGACGTACACTGTTGTGGTATTCTAAATCGACTGTGATGTGACAGAATTTTTAGCGGATGGCTAAACCGCAGCTGCTCGAACTGGCTGCCAAACGCACACACTGGCTCGCAAGCTTTCTGAAATTGTGCGACCTAATCTCGAGTTGCAGCTAAAACAACTCAGGGCCAAGATGGAAGTCTTCCGGTAGTCCAAAACTAAATACAATAATAACTGCTGGTCCATTAGTAACTGCGGCAGGGTGGACCAAGCAATTTTCGCCATGTAGCGTGAATCATATTATGCGAACTGACTACTATTGATTTAAAAAAAAAAATTATAATTATCCAATGGAAAGACGAAGAATGACAAAACGGTCTTTTTTTGGAACCACACTAGAAAAATGGCCTATACATTGTTTAGCAAATAAAAAAGGTGACTTTGTTCCGAAGCACCTGCTATGCATACAACTGAAATTACAAAACAACATAAGTCAAAGCAATCCGGATACGAAGTAACAAACAATGAAAACAAATTTTATGCAATTTCTATTTTTATTATGAGACTACTACTCGACAAAGTTGTTACACTAAGTCACAGCTCGATTGGAATTTCTTTGAAATTTAAGAATTTCGGCGCGTGCGTGCTAAATGCACATAGCAAAACAAAACAATAACAAATAAAAATAACACAACTAAATTCAACAAAACTTTGCTGACGCAACAATTAGCAAACTTCAGAAGCTGCTAGTCGATTTGAACGCAAACCTTGAAGAAATTTTGTATATTGCCTGCCTACAATTGAATTGCCTGCATTTAAAAATAGATTTTGAATGTCTGAAATGTTCACAGGAGATTCACGCTATTCATGCTTATAAAGTTTTTATAGACAACTTTGATGACACCCCACCGCCTTCTTGTTTTGTTGTATTTTGACAGGTAAATATATAAATACATATGGGCGAATATTTGAAACGTTTTTGATTCTATTATCTGCCTGTATTTTGTTTTGTTTTGCATGATAACAATAACAGAAATATCAGGAATAATACTTGCCAGGCTATTTAAAGGACTTTATGGTGATATGACGTCATTACATCAAAGACGCGACAATCTGGCGACCGCCAAATGAGTTGTAAAAACCAAGCGCCTGACCGCGCGTTACATCATTAGGGAGGAAAACATGAATATTTTCTAAATATTTGAAGGTGTGAATGTGAGCTCGAAACGAAACAAAAATAAACATCAGATCAGATGGACATTCAGGCTTTTCCGACCGAAAGAGAAAGCGAAAGAGAGAGTACATATTGCGAAAAGATAATTTTTCAGAGGATTGAATCTTATATTATTTATGGGATGTATTTTATATACATATATATATATATATATATATATATATATATATATATATATATATATATATATATATATATATATATATATATATATATATATATATATATATATATATATATATATATATATATATATATATATATATATATATAGTGGATGATTATGCATATGATAATGAAGCAAACTAAATATGCAAGAAAGGTGGATGTTTTGAAATTGTTTGGCAGTGATCATGAATACATTGGTGTTTCTATCATATTCATCATCGAGAACGTTTTCCACACGAAATTGGATGGACTAAAATTTTTTGTGGTTTTACCAATGATAGTAAGGAAGTAGTATGTTTGGTATATTGTATAACGCACTTTGTTAACATAATATTGCTTAGAATTTTAGCTTTTGACCTAGGGTTCACGGATGATATAAATTTCTACGGTTTTGTTTGTGTGAATTTGCTTGGTCAGATCCTCTTCGGTTGCTTCCTTACATTAATCGACTTAGGTTACTGGCCATGGATACACTTAATAACAGACGTGAAAATTTCAGAACCATCTTTGCTGCTAAGCTCCTCACGGGACATACACTTACCAGAAAAAGTATCCGTACACGTTCAAAATAAAGCAACATATTAGGAAATTCGTGGTAAAAAGAACTGCTACATTTTAATATTTAAGCAATAAAATTTATTCAGTAATCAAACTACCTTATCTATAAATTTTTTATTTGGTATTCCTTTAAAAACTAGATTTTACAAAGCAAAAACAAAAAATTTCACTTAAACGAACCAGAAAAAGTATCCGTACGTGACAATACGAATTTAAAATATTCAAATATTTTTATTATATATCAGGGCTTAATAACTTGTCGGATAGCCGTTTCGCTTGAGGACCTCCCTCAGTGGCATGGAGTCAGCGTTGCCAGATTTTTTTTTGCCAAGTCGGGATTTTGGAACTTTTTGAATGAAAAAAGCGGAATTCTTTCGTCGAAAGCGGGACATAGTAAAAAACGTATATAATCAGAAGTTTTTAAATATTTATCTTTTTATTTGAGTTCAAATTGCGTTTACGTGACAATAGATAGCAAAAAATAGCCATAGAAAATGTATTTTAATAAAAATTTGATATTTTAAATCAGATTTACCCTATCGTTAAATAGTTAAGTCTTGTTCGTCTTATGAATAAAATAAAAAAAAATAGAAATCAAAATCAAAAAAGTTTTATTCATTAGAAAACTATGGCGTTTCAAACAATAGCCTGAGGATTGAGTGTTACAAATTGCAACTTACAATAAGAGAATAATTATTTGTAAGAATTACTTATTCATGATATTTCTGTGAAGATTTAACTTCTTTTAAAGTTTCCTTTTTCTCCTTAATAAAGATGAAGAACTCTTCACAGGATAGCTGTAGATTAAACTGGATGAGTAATTCCGCTTTCATTAAATTAACGAAACACATATTTCTGGCATCCGACCATTTTAAAATCATCTGGGAAAAAACGCGTTCAGGAAAGCAGTTTGATGTTGGGATACTTAATATGAAAGACACTAGTTTAAACATATTCCTGGTATCTTTTTTTGGAAACTGTTGACAGAGCTGGTGCCATTTCTATGCGATGGTGCCAGTGGTTTCTTTACAATTTCCCACTAATACGTCCAAGGACGATTTCAACAAGTTAAATTCTTCATATAAGTTATCTAGCGAAATATCGCCTGTCAATTTTATTAAAGATACAGCATTTTCAATCATGTCAAAACTAACTTCACATTCCAGGTATATGAATTTAAGTCTAGAAAAAATATTTTCATCTGAAAAATTATAACGTTTGCCTATATATTGTTGGCAATTTGTGTAAAAAAATGTTGAAGTCTTCGATGGCTTTGGTCCGTTCAGATTCAACCAATTTATTTAAAATCTGTTTCGTCTGGTAGCCAGAAAACTCATCCTTTGAGTCAGCCTTGAGTGGAAGAGGCATAGTGACTCATGCATTTCTGTTATGGCAATATCATTTCCCTGAGACTCTTTCATTAATGTACCAAAAGCACTCGTCACATTATGAACAAAATGCAAGTAGGCTAGAGTTTTTGTTTCGTCTGCTCCAGAGTAAAAAATCTTTTCAATGGCTTTCGCACATGATTTTCGCTTATCAAAGTAGCTTTTCAAAGCAGGCCAAACCTTGATTACTCTCTCAACAGCAGGACAGAGCGACAGAAATCTTGTATTTACGTGGCACAATAATTCGACCCAATCCATTTCCGTAGTTTCAAATATCTCCATCAATTCCGCACGACGTTTAGTTGAATGTGAAAAATGGCCGTATATTTTTAAGATGATAGCTTCTACATCGATGTCTAATCTATCAGATGCAAATTTGCTCATGTTATGCAAGATGTGAACTAAACAGTTAGCTTTTAATATTTTTTCATTTTGGGCAACGAGATTCATGAAAACAGAATGATTTGAACCAAAGTTTACATTTGCATCGTCAGCACCATATGATGTTACTTGCGATAATTTTAAGTTATGTTTATCCAATGTTTCACAAAGTACATTCGTTATTTTACCTTCGGCAGTGTCGTCATTATTTTCCACAAAATTTATTACTTTGTTATGTATTCCTTTGTCCAAACTGAAATATCGTACACATATTGGAAACATTTTCTGGTTTCCTTTATTGCTGGCATCCGTAGAAATCGAAAAAAATAAATCTTCTTTTCAATTTTCAATTACGTCCTTCTAAGCTTATTTTGCCAATACTTCACAAACTATTGCTCCGCTCTTTATCCTACCACATTTAACATTCTTAGCTATCTTAGAATTGGCGTACATGAGAGGTAATAACTTTTGAAAACAATCCATACCACTGTAGCTTAACGAATGTTTAACGGTGTGATATATAGAAGTAATTTCTGCGGCTGACCTTTTGTACATACTGTCATCGCGATTACGATCAGATGTGAAAGTACCTGGTGCCTGGAAATAGCTAGTTTTGTGTCTAGCAGCGTGAGAAATCGTGATCTTCGAGTGACTACCTGTTTTTGAATGCTTCACTACGTCGTTTAATCCAAGATGACAAATAGTAAACTCTTTTTTACACAGTTTACAGTAAGCTTTATACGCAACCGACGTCACAATACTAAACCAATTATAATCATTCTGCCAATTTTTACTGTATTTCGTGAGGCGATGTTTTCCTAGTTTGACTTTCTTCTTGGGTGCAATGTTTTCCGGTTCCAAGCAATCCGAAACATCACTATCGATTTTATTCATCTTTAAACGATTCTAATAAGTAAACTCCAGTAATTTACGATCAAAAACACGTAAAAGACTTAAACTTATGTTTGCTTAATGTAATTCAGCTAAATTACACACGCAATGCAACTCACTACTTGCTGGCTGCTTTTCAAGCACTAAAAAAACGGTATTCGTTATTTCTTCGTACGTAATCGTACATTCTCGCGAAATAGAAATTTATAAGCAACTGGAAATAAGAAAAGAGCGAAAGACAAAGAGAAGAAGTCGCGATCACACGCACCGATTGCGTGACGCAACCCTCTCTCTCCCGCGCGCTTTTCTTTATTACGTGCCGGGTGGGCGGCCAGTCCACACTTGTCTGTGCCAGCTGCCCGCGCTTCCTCAGCACGCTGCACGCATGGTCAAGTTATTCCCGAAAAGCGGGACTGAGCCTGTCCCGCGCGGGACATTTAATTTTGATTAAAAAATCGGGCCCGTCCCGCCAAAATCGGGACGTCTGGCAACGCTGCATGGAGTGGACCAATTTGGATGTATCCTGCCTGGTAATTTTGCCCCATTCATCGACGATTACATTTTTCAGCATTTCCTTTGAAGTTATGCTGTGCTGACGGATCCTGCGCTCCAACAAATCCCACAAATGTTCAATGGGTTAAGGTCTGGGGATTGGGGTGGCGTACGCAACTGATGTTTTATGTTGTAGAGCAACCAAAGCTTCACTTTGTGTGCTGTGTGCTTGGGATCATTATCCTGCTGGAACCAAAAATCGTCACCAATTCCCAACTGCTGAACGCTTTGCTTCATATTCGCCTTAAAAATATTAAGGTAAGCGTATTGATCCATAGTTGATTCGATAAACACAATTTGGCCAACTCCTTCTGCCGCCATACACCACCAGAGCATAACACCACCTCCACCATGTTTCCAAAACTCTGGAGGCTTGTTTATAAATTCATTTGCGAAATCCACACGTTTCTTCCTGTTCACTTCCGAAATGCATGGTTTCTTACGTGCTATACGAGAGCGATATCCATCTTTCTTCAGTATTTTTCGTATGGTATCCTCGTGGAGAACCTTGCCAAAAGAGTCTTCCATATTTCTACTAATTTGAGAAGCAGTTACTCGAGGATTCTTTTTAACTGACTGCAATACGGTTCTTTTTTCGCGTTCAGTCAGTATGGAGAGTCGACCACAACGAGACTTTGACACAATCGAACCAGTTGTATCAAATGTTTTCACCACATACTGGACAAAAGAGTGAGTTCTGCCTATTATCTGACCAATTTCGCGGAAAGTTTTGCCTTGACTCCTAAGTTTCAGCATCATTTTCCTTTCATCAGCACTGATTTCCTTAATTTTGGGCACCATCATGTATTCTAGTGCATAAGAACTTTAAAATAACTTCATTCACTTCTTAACCTATCACAAATCAAAGTAGAACTATTATCGGATCTAAATACATACATATGCATCTGCACATGCCACTGCATAGCACGGGAAATCCCCCGTTTTGTTCTGTACAGATACTTTTTCTGGTCAAACGTGTTGCCATATATTGATTTTGTTTGAGTTTCAAGTGTTTTTAAATAGTAACTATTATGAAACATACTGGTAATTATGAAAAAATGTCGATTTTATGCTATTATAAAAGAAAACAGTCAAATTAAGTGGACGTCTCCTTTTTAATACAACAACAACTTTGGTGTCTTGCATGTACGGATACTTTTTCTGGCAAGTGTAATTCCTTTGAACACCTTTTAGGTATATTTGGCCTCAATACCAAAGGTCACAGAGTGAGGCACGACAACATTTTATCTGCCCCTTCCTATCGGACCAAGTACGCCATCAATGAGCCCGTTTCGTCCATAAAAAGAAATTTAATAATGCTTACAACAAATTTTATTTTAACACATGTCTACCATCTAAAAATAGTAGTATAGGAATTGTAAATAGAGGTTGGTTATAATAGGAATAGTTTGTCTGTTTTTCATTCTTATGAAATGTTACTAGTCCGACGAACTTTTTGAATAAATAAATAAAATTATCAATTGATTTAAATCATTCAAGTTCGTTGGCCTTGTTTTGTAAACTTCCCGTTTGCAATAAGCCCACAAGAAAAAAATCAGACTCAGTAAGGTCAGGAGACCTTGGTGGCCAATGGAATGCAGCGGTTCTGTAAATTATTTTATTGGGTTATATTGGATGTCAGATCAGCCTCGGCTATGTGAAAACTCGCACCATCAAACGAGTTGAAAGGGATTCTCCTTCGGCGTAGTTCTGGCAAGAAAAACTCTTTCAACATCCTTAAGTAACGGTCTCCATTGATTGTAACTGTTGCATCTTTTTCTTGGAAAAATTTATGCTCGACAATGAGGGTTGATGAATCTGTATACCACACTGTGACTCGAAGTGGATGCAATTCCGTTGCATGGAGTATCAGAAAAATACTTCAATTTTTTCAGGAAATATGGACACATTAGCAAAGAAAATTGGTAATGATTCTGCGCCAAAGAAATATTTACTCAATCCAAAGAAAGGAATTTATTCATTTCAAAGAAACGATATTGAACTTGTCCTGAGTAAAATGTGGCATAGTTTCAAGGAAATGTTGCTATAAATCCGGCATCAATCGATTCTCCTACGATCAGCGAAGTTAAGCAGTGTTGGGCGCGGTTACTACTTAGATAGGGACCGCTTGAGAACATTGCATGTCGTTGGCACACAAAAACTCTGCCTACTTTCATTTCAAAAGTGCGGCTTACTTTGAAGGGAGTCAAAAAATAAAAACAAGTAAAAAAAAGTATTTTCACGTGCCAAAGCAATATGGTTTAACTCCTTTTGAAGCAAATGCTTAGCTATCGCGGTAAGGAAACACACATGGGAGAAGCCAATATCAATTATTCCATTATTCTTTGTTTTAAGTGCCACATTTTTTCCTATTTGCTGAAGCGCTAGTGTTATTTATGCCTTAGTCGCGAGCAGTAGATCGCTGCTGGCGCGTTAGCGAGCTAGGCTACCGACCTCTCATTTGTGTAAAGCAAAAGTTAACAGAAATCATAAAAACTATCAAGTTTTTCGTCGAATATTGAAGCGTAGCTGATGTTGAAACATGTAAAAACATGTTCGCATTGTAGATATAATTTACTTAATTCGTAGACATAATTTACTAGATTTGAGGAAAATTACTTCCTTGAAATAAGGTAAAGTAAAAATTGTATTCCGTTGAAAGCAAGAAAGTTTTACACAATATTTATACAAATTACTGATATCAAATAAAAGTTTATTTGATTTGTGGAAGATTTCACATCTCGTAAACAAGTAAATATTTTCTTTGATTCTCGGAAACATATTTTTCTGAGTGTATGGGTTAGAGTCACTCCATGTTCGACAATATTGTCTGTTAACATTGCCGTTTAGATCAAACTGAACTTCGTCAGACATAAAAATGAAGTTCAAGATATTTTCGTTCTTTTTCATTATTTGAATGATCTTCGGGCAAAATTCAAAGCGAATAGGCAAGTCTGCTGCCTTCAGATTGCTTCTTAGTTGAATTTGATAACGGAATGAGTGTAAATCTTTATGCAGAACTGTCTTCAGTGACTGTCTGCTGATGCTCATTTGAGCAGCTAAACTCCTTGTCGAAATTTTACGATTGGCTTGTATGACAGCAGCTACAACAGCGATATTTTAATGCGTCTGAACTGAGGGATGTCGATAATAAGAGCCAATCGGCAAAATTGTTTACGGGCCATATTATAGTCCATATGCTCAGAGGAGTGCCACGAAACGTTTGTTTAACTTCTCTTTGAACGGAAATCACAGACTGCAATACGAGATAACTAGGTAGAGATTTAAATTTTTGCCACAATACAAATCCTCGTTTCATTATCCCAATGGCCAATTTTTCTAAATTTAAAGACCAATCTGTAAAATAACAAAATGCAACCGATTAATTACGTAAAAAAACGTTATTATATTATTGGGTAGCGTCTTTCATCAATCACCATGCATTATGAAAACATAGATGTTGCTGCAACAACGCATGTGTGGTAGCTTTAAAAGAGGGTATACTTAGTAAGAGGGTATAATGTAAGTTTTGTTCTTTGGTTTCCTTTCTGTTGTCTTTTTGTGTTAGAGTTCGAAATTTTCCCCCAGCTGAGTTTATAATTATTGTTTGAATTTTTTTTTTTTTTTTGAAACTGAAAGTTTGCCGAAATTTTATCACGTGAACTATTCTCAACAATTAGCAGCATCAATTGCTGTGACTGATTTTTCTGATTGGCTGTCAGCGTTACTGATAGCTCTTAGCCAGTTGACCATAGCCACAATGATTTCCCTTTCGGCTTACACTAATTTCCTAAATGGTTGCATCGATTTACTGCCAGTCATTCGTTTATTTTTGCATGGGCCCACCTTTTTTGCTTTAGTAAATTTTTTTGTGCCAATCGTAGAAGATATCGTTAAATTTGTGCTTTTTTACTGCGATATAGAATTTAAAATATTCACGCGATTTAATATTTTTTCATGCGGCAGTCACCATTGCTATTATAGTTGGCTAGGTTATATAATCCTTTCAGTTGTTTATAAAAAATTTTATTTATCGTTTTTGCTGTGTTATTTTATTTATTTTCAGGTTTCTGATCCTTATTCGACCAGAAACATGCAGTTTTAAGATTTCAGTGTATACCAGCGAAGATAAATGTTGAAGCAACAAAAAAACTAGTTTGATGATAATGCTGGCTTACCGTTTACTTAAAAGTGAACTTTGATGTTTATATATGTATATATAAATATATATATATGTATATATATATATATATATATATATATATATATATATATATATATATATGTATATATATATATATATATATGTATATATATATATATATATACATATATATAGGGCTGTTCCCGTACTTCCAGTCACTGCATTTTACTGAATTTTCCTGAATCATGTGGTGGGGAATTTCATGAAAAGTACGGGAACGCTCTCATTGTATTTCCTGAAAATTGACAACCGAAAGCGTCAGTTTTTGGGTTTTTGGGAAAACAATAGTGATTATAGAGTCATCCTAAGCGGTAATAAATTATCGCCAGAAAAATATTCGACCTTCATAGCAACATTACGCAAAAAATATGTTGCTTGCCGCGCACATTTGAAAATATTTACTCCGTTTGACACTTTTCAGTATTTTTCAGTAGCTCAGACCCTACTGAAATTTATATATATATATATATAGTTCAACTCCTGTTTCACTATTAAATGAACTGCAGCTATGAGCTATTGAAACTTGCAAGGAAAATTTCATGTTAAAATCGCTTTCATCACAACAATTTACCCCCGCCTGATTCGCCCTTCACAACAGCAAAATAATTTTTCACAGCAACAGTATTTGTATCTTTCGTAATTTGTAATCTTTAAGATTCTTCAAAACCAAGATAAGTATCAATAAACGGCACGACTGCGGTCCTTTCGTGATAGCATTCTCTAGCGTCTTGCATATTTAATCATTCACTAGTATTTCAAGATGGTGTCTACGTAATTTTCAACATAACCTTCGAGTTCGCACAAATGTACTCAGGCCTTTCCAAACGTTTTTCGTGGAGTTCTAGCATCAGTCAGGATAATAGGAAACAACCGACCAGTACGAAGTGATAAAGAGCGGATCATTTAAATTAGGAAAGCATGCTAAGTGATATAAATTGCCGAGCTACATATTGTAAACAGACAGCTAGGCTGGCAGCCGCCAGGTATGAGCAAATATAAATATTCACCGAGTTTTTCTCTCCTTGCGAAAATAATAGCCAAGCTTAGTATTTTGGTAAATATTGGTTCCTTCTTGATACCCGTCACTTCGTTTGGCCTAACATCATCGAGTCACCATTTTCATCTTATCGTACAATGCTCTGAAAGCAATTTCACGTACCTTAATATCTTGGGAGAGGATTTGAGTAATTTCAGCGTACGTTTCAGAACCCCTTACGGGACATCTTTTCTTTCGCATCACTAAGGAGTACCCCCCTAAATTCGTAGAGAGTTGAAACGATTATTCGCTTTACCTACGAAAAGAATAAAAGCACGTTTTGAAGAAGAGGCAGCGTATTTACTGAAAACTTGAGGAGGCTCATGAATTGTGTACTAGTTAGGTGCTCTCTCAATTATTTTTTGGTAATTAATACTGTAGACTACAGGGAATACCAAGCAAATACGTTTATACTCAGATACGAAAAAACAGATCTAGTATTCACGGTTCCTGGATGTGTCTGCAGCCCCAACTGATACGTGTTTAAATGTCATACAACTAGGATTATTAAACACACCGAGCATTTATTCACCAAAATATTTATACGTGTATGACCGCAGTAAAATTCAAAAGTGCAAACTAACCGACCTGAATATCGTTAAACAGAGTTTTAAGCTTCGTCCTGGTAAGGTGAATTTATCGCAAAATTAGCCTACTAATGCGTTTTAATGCCGTTTCACACAATTCAGCGGTAACTTATGGACAGGGCGCACTGAAGCCAAAAGACATTGTTCCCCTCCTAGATAAAATGGAAGGTAAAAGTCACTTTGCGATTCGGTCACATAATAGCAAGTAATTGTCATTTAATGGAATTTTTCGTCCTTTTTAACTTTTAAATTTAGGTCAGACTAAGGAAATTTCGTGGCCGATGGTGATGGTGGGTGAGTGATGATGTCACTTTTACGACGCGTTCAGATTACAATATGCAATAGACAGTGAAGATTTTCGACAAGTGGATTTTAGATAGAGTCCTGTGTGCAGAAGATTAAGTTAATAAGAGTTTGAATATAAAGTTTAACTTCTAGATTAGGTAAGTATACAAAAAAGCAGTTTGTAGAAGAATTACGCGGTAATTGTTCGGTATTTTACGAACTGACTATGATACTTTCGAATAAAATTTGTGAAGCAGTTTCGTGGCGAAATTTGAATGCGGGACAGCGCTTTACGGGGAGGAGGTTGTACGAATTGTTTTGAATTTTAAAATTTATGCGAATCGGTGTTTGGAAACAGTTGAATTTTCGCAAATATGAATATTAGTTTACGGTTTCAAAGGGTAAATATGATTTATTATGACTATCTTTGTTAAAAGAATTCTCTTGGTAACAACTTCATTTGGACAGTTAATAAATGTCTGTCATATTTAATCTTTTTTTGTTTTGTTTCTCAATTTGCTGACAGAAGAAAATAACCTTCGAATATTTATTGTTTGTTATAAAATTATCGCTTCTGGTGTCATCTGAAATTTTTGAAACACTCTCTCTTTAACCTGCGGAAACTCATAAGCAGGACGGTTACATCAAAGCTTTTGATAGCTAGTTGCAAGCAATTCGTTTTAGACAACCTTATCACTTATACCTATCGAGGCACAGTCAATTGTAACTTACTTTGTTCTGTGCAAATGCTTAAAGCTACACGCAAGTTCATGAGTGTAAATTGTCTTACGTATGAACATGGTTGTACGATCTTTAACCTCATCATTAACCTCAACATTAACCTCATACAAACAAGAAATGAATGCTAACGATGAATTCGCCCTTGTAACTAAATGATATTTTTCGAAAAACAACGAAATTATTGTCACGAAATTGTTAGGCATTGATACGTGATGTTAATCTGCATGTAATTACATGTAACTATAATTTTCTTGGCCTTGCAGCAATGATAATCAAAATAACATGGTTTTAAAAAAGTTTGTCAAAATATCGCTTAGTATAATTTCAAACAGGAATTTGGTTTCACAAAGTCAGTTCGTTAGCATGGGAATAGAAGAAGCAAAGTCTGGCAAAAAATACATTTTTGCTTTGATGGGGTTTACATTTTTTTTGGCTATGTTTGATTTTAAGATGTAACGGAAGCCAACTGCATGAATTTATGCAAGTAAATATTTTGAAAATGCTTTCCAACCCTCAGTACATGGGAGGAATGTAGTATTCCACTAGTCAGGAAACTTAGTCAATCTAAGCATTTGTTTCTGTGCAGATTTCAATGGATTTCGATTTGTTGTAACAAAAGTGTGTTTGAAAATGAGAGACTTACACTTGCACAACAGGGTACAGTATATTATTAAAAGATATTTAAAAAGTTTGGTGCAACCCCGGGTTTGGGAGAGAGATGAGGATGAATCTCAGCGTACATATCTCTGCAGTTGGTAGGCAAACTGAGTTTGAAAATCCACCTTTGCTAGTCTTGCTCAGTACAGAATTGGCTCGGATTTTGGAGTACAATCCGCGAAATAATTATAAGAACACGAAACCTTAAGTAGTAAATAATATATTTTGGGTCATTTTTAATGATTATATCAAAATTTTATTACTTCACGCAAATGTACTTTTAATAACAGTGTATTAAAAAACTAAGAACCTTTCTTTTAAATTTTATAATTAAAACTGAAAGTAATAACGAAATAATTATATAGGCACTTCTTATTTTTATTGTTTTTTTGTGGCTATTAATTTTTTTTCCCTAGTGTAGATGGCAAAAAAAAAATCCCCGGGTAACCTATCACCACGGGGTATGTGAGGTTTAGCTCACTAAAAAAAGGACCATCTACAAGCCCACAAAGTTCCGAGTCAGGACCCGCTTAAGCACTGCTTCGACCCGGTCGTGCTGACTCGCCCATTGGTAACCACGGACTTCAAGAACTACCACAGCTTATGGGTCGGTAAGGCAACCCTCCTCCCGCTTTATACGCAGCACTTTTTCAACGTACGTTAAAACTGCGCGCCAGTTCTGCTCGTTTCGCAGCATTGTATCCACGATCGTCTCAGGCGCTACCAGGCCGATCGTGGACTCAATGGTGCGCCTCAAACTTACGAAGCGACTGCACATAAAGAATGTGTGCGGAACATCATCGAGCTCAGTCACACAGTACCGGCAGTACGATGTGACCACCTTACCCATTCTGCTCAGGTATTTCCTGAAGTAACCGTGCACTGTCAAAAATTGACAAACGTAAAAGTTTACCTCTCCGTGGCTTCGGTTAAGCCAAGGCTCAATAAGACCAATTAGCTTAGCCGTCCAGCGTCCTTTATCACTTTCACTCCAAAGTTGTTGCCAAAGTTGGAGGGTCAGTGTACGCACGTGCGTCAAAGCCTCAGTTCTGTCCAGCTCTGAGCGAAAAAGGTACTCTTCCTTGCGTTCTCACGCTAGCAGATCGATCGGGATTACTCCCGATACAACTATCACAGCCTCTTCTGAGACCGTGCGGTAGCTACACGCGATTCGCATGGCACCCCTGCGCTGGACACTGGCAATGCGCTTCCGGAACTTCCTAGTTCGAAGCGTATCTCCCCAAATTTCGGTGCCATATAGGAAGATGGAATTGGTTGTCACCATCAGCAGTCTCCGCCACGTCTCACTGGGTCCACCTACGTTGGCCATAAGCCTACCCAGCGAAGTGACGACTACTAGAGCCCTGTCACATGCCTTGCGGATATGGTGCCAATACGTCAGCTTGGTATCCAGGGTCACTCTCAGATACCTGACCGACTTGCTGGTCTGGACCCCAACGGAGCCAACCGTAATGGGTATGACGGTTGGTATCCTCCGCTTCGTCAGCATGACAATCTCTGTTTTTGAGACTGCCAGCTGGAGGCCGTGCTCAGTCATCCACCGTCCACCCTTCTCATAACTTGGTTAAGTCTAAGTTGAGCGAAATCGGCAGATCTAGAAGTGATAACAGCTGCGACGTCATCAGCGTAGCCTACTAAGAACACATCCACAGGCATTTCCAGGCGCAGCAGATCATCGTTCATGATGTTCCAGAGGTCAGGTCCTAAGATCGACTCCTGTGCCGCACCTGAGGTAACAGGCCTCCTTCATTATGTAAGCCTACTTGACCGCCGTTATTGTATATAGCTTCTTCTAAACGCCTTGGCATTGAATTTATTAAGTTACAGAGGGTTGCTGGATCGATGTTCTTCCACTCCATTTTGATTAAATCCGTTAGCTGCTTTACGCTTGCGTATTGGCGCCCATGGTGGAAAACTTTCGCTGATAAGATAGATTACAGATTTTCGATTCGATTAAGATCTGGACTTAGTGCAGGTCAGTCGACAATCGGGATGCCACGGAACCTCAGAAAGTTTTTAGATTTTCTCGAGCGATGGATCGACGCATTAAAAACGCTGTAAAATGAGCTTTGCGCCAGAAATCTTTTCTCCGGAGCCAATGAGTACCTCATCTAATAAGTTAATATAGTATTCCGGGTTAATTTTTTTCGAAACGAAACAAATAGGTGTGTTATATATATCCCTGCCCAAATTATGAGTGACCCTCCACCGAAATTTCGACGCTGACGCTTTTCTTTCGCATAACCTTTATTCCGCCAATATTTATGTGAACTGTGTGGACTATCTAAATTAAACTTTTTTCATCAGTAAATGCTACTTTGTTCCATTCTTCGTCCCGAAACCGGTACTTTTCGGCAAATCGCAGTCTAGCCAATTTATGTCCTTTCGTAAGCGGAGGTTTCCCACATTTTTTGTCATATGCCACTTCATTATTTATTGGACTCTACGTACACCTATTCCTTAGTTCATTTGCCCTCGAATTTCGTTCGCACTAAAATTTTCTTCGATGGCAATCCTTCTGATCTCTCTTTTGTCTCTTTTAGAGACACATTAGGAGGCCTTTCTGGTCGTTTAGTTTTACCGTAAACTTTCCCCATTTTTATGAAATTATCGATTGTACAGCTAGATCTTTTTAAACGTTCAGCAATTCCACGATTAGACATGTCTTGCTCGTGATAAGCTATAATTTTACCCTTTTCTTCTTCGCTTTATGATATTCCGCGCAGCGTTCTAAAATATGTCAATAAATAATTTTTTAAAATTGCAACAAAATTTGTATCATGCATTTAGAAAACAAGTACTTGCGCAGTATTGCTTTTCTGATCGCCTAAACACAAATCGATCGACTAAAAACAAATATTTATCGACGTGTCTTTATATTTATTGCGCATTAAATAGCAATACTGGCAAAGATAATTCTATTTTTCAATGCAAAAAATCAGATAATTAAAGCACGCTCCAACGCAATAAAACATGATGTTCATAATATAGCATACTTAGTTTTTTTTCCATAGAAATGAAGAAAATGTAAGTGCCTTTAGAAATATTTCGCAAAAAGTATGACTACAATAGATTGCAGTGGAAGATGACAGGCTACAATTGTGAAAGATTCCATACCCAACGAGTTTTCCAACTTCCTTATTGCATTTCCTGTGGTTACAGCGTCCGGAAAGGCGAATATAACGTGAGCTGGAATTCCGACTGCGGCCTTACGTGGGAAAAATATATCTTCTCCTAAAAGAAGAGGAGGAACGCATTGCAGGAGACAACTTTGCAGCAATCATAATCACAGAAGCACCGAACTAAAATCTGCGACTTTAGCCAACAACTGTAGCTGTTAACGGACTTGCATAGCCCCATATAAGTTATAAGTCGGTTCAAATGGCAGCCTGACGTTGGGATTCGAGGGCTGATAAATTAACTAAAGTCCAAGCAGGTCCTGAAAATATTGTCTTGTTTCAGCATAGCGTTAGACTTCTAGCATTTTTTAAATATATTTTATATTCTTCCTTCCTCTAGCATTTATAAATTTTATTTACAGCCCAAGGAAATTGGCATACATTACCCTTGTAAATTTTGTAAGTGCCATAGTTTAACATGAAGTTTGTTATCTGTAACAATATTCCCCAATGAAAGAAAACAGAACAAAAGTCTTACAATAGAATTATCAAAAGCATTTTATATGTTCGACACATCTCGCTAATAATATTAGATTTGATGCAATAAATTCCACAGCAAGTCACCGCATAATAAACAAGCTTGATTTCATTGATAGTCACCGCAGCAGCAGTGAATCTCGGTACTCTTGTGGCTGTACAATTCAAAACAACTCAGGTAAAACGATGTTTTTCCCGGTGTGTGACTAAGTCCATTAAAGTGCGAATCACCAAAACGTGTACAGCTACCATCTTACCAATGTAGTAAACAACAATTTTTTTTTTCATTACCAATATCGCTCCCAATTTAAACCATAACAATACGTATTGTTGACAAATCTTGCACTACGAAACGCCCAATACTGTACTTAGATACAGGGTTGAAATATGTTTACCTAAATAATTTATGGTCGAAATTGAAAAAGAAAGAAAGATTAACTTTCTGCTGACTGAATTTGATGCAAACAATTTACGAAGAGGAGCTCATTGAGAAATCAAATTAATTTGAAACTTTTCCTCTGTTTTCCATAAATATTTTTAGGCTGATGGAAAATTCCGTTTACAGTCCCAGTTTGGAATGCTCGCACAGAAGATACACATTGATTTTCCAGTTTTTCATACGGATTAAATTTTAATAAGTGTATTTTAAGGAAAACATTAGTTACCCTGAGACCAATCTAAAATTTAAAACTTACACCATGGTAAATAATACATCCTACGGAAAGTGCACGTATTTCAGTGCTTGCAAAATATGTTTACCGTTTTAGTTATTGCTGCAAACGTGCATATGATATTTTAGATGCGAAAAATATTTACAATTTATTGCTGTTGTCTTCTTTGTTTGTTATTAAGGTAAAAGAACTGATCTTGGCCAAACAAAAGACTGCACGACCGCGAATTCACGTAAAAGCTCGCATCTAATAAAGATTATAATAACAGATCGCATTTGGCGGCATTTTGATGTAGCTTTTGACTGATGATACAAAAGGTTGTTTTCGTCGAATCAACTAAATGCGCTTAGTAAAGATACTCAAAGATATGCAAACTGTTGTCATATTCCTATTTTAATGACTCCAATGAACTTGATTGCGAATGACAAACCACAGTGAGCGAAACGAAACTGATGTGAAAAACATTAGATGCCGATTCGTAGGTGGATGGCCAAACTTACGACGGTTTTAATATTGTTTTGAACAGTGGTGCGATTCGTTTTTCTATTGTAAATAATTAGGAGCATTAGCCGCTGGTTGGCTGACCTGGATTGCTGATTTTGTCACTTGTTTGTTTGCTAGTTGCCAAGTTTGCATTAAAGGCAATTCAGTTAGGTTTTTTAATCTTGTACGTGATCTTATTTACAAGGTAGGAATCGGCAACGATGGTGGCAATGTCACGATATAAAAACGAATAGAATGACTAATTGCTGCTTTTCGAGGGAACTCGATGGAGATAATAACCCCAAGTCTGTTGATTTGCGCTGTATTTTTGACGATGAGAAGCGACAAACATTTACATTTCGGAAGTGTCAGTGTCCTATAATGTTGGCTTGTAAATGTGATTTATGATCACGTTTGGGGGAGAAAACTAAATTCGTCGAATATTAAAGATTCAACGATGGCTCTTAATGAGTGTATTTATGGCTTAATGTTTTGATTTCGGAGAATTGGTGTTGGTTGAGAGAATGGGGGTGTAAATATTTTTGGAACAAGTAGCATTTATCATAATATTAAGCCACTTAACATGCATGATATCAAGCTAATTCTTGTTTACAACTGAGTGATACCATGCAATTAAATATTTTCTCTTTAATCTTTTAACAAGGTATTAGATGTAATTATCACTACTTTCCTGAAAGGTATTTTGGGTTTTCGAGTATGGACCGTGTTAGGCGAGTCGTGACGAAAGCACGGATTTTAAGTCTTTTCGAAGACTCAACAGCTTATATACAAAATTTAGAATGTATATAAATTAACGACAAGATAATACGGATAACCCTCAAGGCGGAGTTCTGTCTCCCGTGTTGATTTCCAAAGATGAATGAAGTCTCAAATATAATGGACTAATCCTGGAATCTAAGCTTCTATTGAAAGAAAAAATGCAGAGGAGTTCGCAAGGCTTCGTGTCCTCTCAAGAGCTGAAAAATTGCATCGTCTCCTGGATTTAAACTATAATGTCGAAATTAGGATCGCTGTATGGAGCAGTAGTTTAGTGGCTTAAGGCTACAAAGCAGAAAATGATCGATGATATCTGAAGGTTACTTCGTACCATCCTGACAGGAGCGAACTTTCCCACCTGCGGATCCGCTTGTCATGAGAAGTGTGTAGTTATACTTGTAAATAAGGTAGCACGTGAATCTTCTCTGGATCGATCTCTGGACAACAGCTTTTGACAAGTAATAGAAACGACGACGCCACACTACGGAGCGATGCTCATGGATAGAGCAAACAAGGGAAAAAAAGATGGACACAAGTGGAGATGTAAAAAGGAACCGCGGGAACCACTTATTAGGTGCATTTTTTCTTCCGTCTCGATCAAGAGCCGGTTGGGGTAGGCAACATTGAAAACAACAACAACAAAGGCAGGATTTTTGTTGTTTTCAATGCTACCTCTCCTAACCAGCTCTTGATCGATACGCAGCAAAACACATCTATTGTTATAAGTGTTTGCCGCAGGATCCGGGAAGCTTTTCGTGTGACCCACCAACAACAAAGTGAAGCTTCCGACCGAGGTCAGTAAGATGAGCGATATCTAGGTGAGTGACGTCACAGATCGTCAAAAAGAGCTCGAAAGCAAAAATTAAAGGATGTTTACTTGAAGTAAACTGGTGGAATGAAAACCACGAAGGTGGCAAAATACGAATAACGATATTCATGAGAGTAAGTCGTTAAGATATGCCACAATGGTCTAATTTACGTAAGAAGAACTCGTGATTGACTGAGTCAAAACCCTTGGAGAAATCAGTGTACATTGCGTTTCCTTGATACAGAATGGCAAAATTCAGCTTAGTTAGCGGCAGTACTCCGGCCTTTTATAAAATGATGCGATGAAGAACAAAACGCTCACAAATTGCTCACAAACATGGAAAGGTTGACGTAGGACGGTAGCTACGAACCACATATGAACGGTTATTTGAGAAACCCCATAAAAATCGACTTTCTGTTAGAAATCGATATTTAAGCTCAAGACTCACTATTTGGTAGAGAAACCACATTAGGACATGTCTCCTCTAGGCAGCAGGAGAGATACGAGTTGGATATGCATTAGAGAAACAACATAAGTCAGTGACTTATGTTGTTTCTCCTCCGCAGCAATGACAGCGCTAGTGAAGCGCATTCATCAAAAACATTTTTTTTTGATAAACGATGCAACCGGCAGTTTTGTTATCAAAGAGGCCCTACGTCTTCTGTTTGTTATCTTATATTTTAACATTTATTGAAACAAATTAGTGAAAGTAAGACTGACAGTGGGTATACCCTTAGACGAAAAAAGAAAGGTATTAAAAGGCCATATGCGTACAAAAGTGAAGTGATTAAAAAAGCAAGCGTGAAGGGAACTTAGTACGTTAATTGGAATGGAAAAAATGTTCCTGCTGTATTACCACCATTGCCTAAAAATTGCAAGCAAGTATATGCCTACCATTTATCTAAAATTATATTCTTTTAACATCGGCCTATGCTAAAGTGATTATGCTTCTCTTTTAGGTTCCCGAAGAAATGCGATCAATTTTTACAAATGACGGATGAAAGATCAGATTTTTCAACAATTTAGAGAACTGAATACTAAAAACGAGCAAGATTGCTATTTACAAGGACTTATTTCTGTACGCAAGGTAAAACAACGGCGTAGAAGGGTAAACAGTGGGGGTAAACAGTCCTTAAAGCCAAATAGAAGCAACACCTATGTATGTTTATTCAATTTCCACCGCGAATAAAAAAGTTATCGTTTGTAAAATAGCCGTCTATTATATATATGGAATAACAGTTGAGAGCGTTAGAAGGCTTTGAAAGACTTTCTCCTTAGTGCTGGAAAGTCGCTCATTGACAAACGAGCGAAATGCACACCGGGAAATGCAATTTCTGGGATTGTTACAGATGCTATTCGCAAGCATATCAAATCTTACTAAGTTGGCCCAATAGACCACCAAAGAGAAGCTTTACTTAAATGAGAGACTAGAAATATCCTAATTATGGAACAGCTAAGTATTCATATTATAGGAAGGTTTTTAAATAAAATTTTGACTTGTCCTTTGGCAGACCACAGGTAAATACTGTACCTGTGAAGAACTTTCCATGAAAATTCAAAGTAAAGTATTAAACGATACTGCAAAGAGAGCTGCAGCGACCGGAAAAATGGACCATTTACTCCTTGCAAAAAATGTTCGGAACACATGAAAGTTATTGCAGAAATGACCAAGCCAACTGAAGAAGTTGGAGCCATCACAAGCGATTATATGCAAAACTTACAATTACCTCAGATTTCGGTGCAAGAGATGTTTTATTGACGTCAAATAACAGTACACGTTTTTTGTATTCACGATCTGAAAAATGGTCAGGCAACATTTTTCTTGTATCATGAGGGTAATGGTACTAAGGGACTGAATGAGGTGTGCTCATTTCTTATGCGGTATTTCATGGGAAACATGAAATCGGTAAAATACCTTCATGTTTTTTCCGATGGGTGTGGTGCCCAAAACGAAAAACATTTTATCTTGAGATTGTTTTCGGTTCTGACTTCTTTGGAAACGTTCAAGACTATTGACCATTACTTGCTATCAGAGGACATTCGTTCCTCTATTGTGATAGGAATGTTGCGGTGTTGAAAAGAAAAATAAAAAAAAAACAGATCGGATATATACGATGGAGGACTATGAACTTTTGATAAAATCATCGTGTAAAAATAACTGTTTTACTGTGGTAATGGTGAATGCTGGAGACGTGGTTGATTATAAAAATTGGTGGTCTCGGTACTACAAAAGGACCATGCTGTCTGTAGAATCCGGTGGTAGAAATACTCCAAGGGAGCAAAAAGTTCAGCGAAAAATTAGCCAATTTATTTTATTTTAATTGATTTAACCTAATAAAAGGTTTTTACATTTTATGCTGACCTTTAACTTTTATGCTGTTTTTAACGTTGAAAAAATAATACATGTAAAAGATATACACCATTTCTACACTAAATTTGTTTTTGTTTTTTTGCACTGCGCTATACCTACAAATTAACATATGTATTTGAGAAACCCCATAAGTTATGGCACTTTAAAAATCGCTCAAAAAAAAATTAAAGAGCAGAAAAATGTATCAACGTGTATTTAATGTGTATTCGCAAGAGGGATATATTCCATTTTTAAAAATTAGGAAGTAAACAATTTGGCTTGTGTTGAAACAGTTTTTTTTTTAATTTGCTAAAAGTTAAAGTCACTTGACTTATGGGGTTTCTCAAATAATTGGTTCACATATGAAAGAGAAAAATGTTTGACAACTTTCAACAGGTTTACACTGACTAATGTTAAAAATAATGGGCAAGGAAATACAAAAAAAAAAGTCTTTTTTTTTTTGAAAACTAAGATGTTGGCAATCCTATCAGGGCCGGGACAAAAGCCAGAGTGAAGCGCACATTTAAAGGATTGATCTTCAACAGAATTAGTCACAAGTAAATGGAGGCAAGGGCTAAAATGCAAAGAATTAACGTAGTCGATAAAAGAAGTTGATTTAGAATCTAATATAATGTGTTTAACCACATTTAATGTAGTTGACAACTTCTTTAGTGTTTGACATGAATCTTTATCGAGTATCTCTTTCAGCTGAACATCTTCGGCTTATTTTAAGCCCCCTTTGTGTTCTTTTCACTACATCAAAATTTGAATTTTTGAATCGCCGAAACTAATCTTTACTAGTCGTACTGATTGTACATTGTTGCCAAACACATTCAGAAGTCTCATGGGCCATAAATCACTTATGTCGTCTGACTTTTATAGACTGGATATCCTGCTAGAAAAATTGATGGCATCTTTAGGTGATCCGCAGTCATCAGGTCATTTTCCGATATCTTCGTAATTGTTAAAATATTTTTAGGAAAGTACGACAGACATCGATGAAAAAAAGTGACAATCGGAAGGGATCAAATTTGTTGAGTACGATGGCTTGAGCAAGAGTTGCCAACTAAGTGCAGAAAAGATGTATCTCACCTTTTCCGTTGTAAGTGCTGGGGCGTTTAATTTTCTGTGTTTTGTAACACAATTTGTATGCTTCTCGATCGTTACATCTTTTAAATTGATCATTGTTACCGGTGGCGAACGATGTAAGACTTCAAAGAAGAAATAGTTAATCTTTGTAGAGCAATTTTCAAAACCTTTTTCAAAATATGGAAAGTATTTGCCAGTAATTAAACGCAAACGAGAATTTTCACATACAAAAAAAAACACCGTTTTGTATTGCCAAGCACAATGACCTTCGAAAGAAAATAACAATTTTGTGTACTGAAAAGACAAATGACCTTCAGGTCGAAAGTCAATATATAAAATACTCAAGATTAGCTTTGTTGTACTTATTATTGATTGTTATAATAAGATGATCCGATCGAAATGTCCAATCTCACACTAAATTTGAAAATAGTACCGAGCATGAAAAATATTTATACATTTTAGGATCGAAAAAAACTATAGCTATTAAAACTATAACTATTCATTTGCACTTTCCGTAAGGGTATTATCAAGGTGGGCACACTTACAATATGTATGCTGTGAGCTAAGCATGTTTCAGAACGCAAACAGAATCGCTTGCAGAAAAGAAACGCGAGCTCATAATGTACACCACGTCCGCTTGGACCCGGAATATGGTAGTTCTATTTACACTAAATTGCAGTAGCTCAGCCGTCTGGGTATTGGTTCCGTCGCCGTGCTTTAATACCGCATGATAGGAGTAATAAACTCATAAAATTTTCTGAGCACGTGCCGGCATCGCATTACACTCATATTCCCTCCAGAATTGACCAGAATTGCAATTTGCTAATTATTTGAAAGACGCAAACGATTACGAAATTTTCCTCAAGTTTCGCGCAGTGATAAATTATGGGGGCATCTTCCTTCCTACACCTTCCTGTTGGCATGGTGTGTGCATTCGTGTATGATGGGAGTATGTTACAGAACGCACCTTCTTTCATCGATGTATTTAAGTAAGTAATGTTTCGCACAACTCTTGGCCACTTAAAATTAATATTAAATTTCGAATGGGTTTCGAATTAAAAATTATGTTTAGTCCTTGTTTATTTTTATATCCGGTATTACAGACGGTGACTTATAAATGGATATGCGGCGTCATACTTCGCATCATACAGTACTTTAACGTAGAAGACATCTCACGTTGCTACTGAGAACATTTATTCGATTTCCTGTAGTATCACAATCTAAAACAGATGTATCTATGACGTCAAATGCTTTAATGTTTTAGCTTCCCCATTTAAATTATAGCTTTATGATATACATAAACGTTACGCAACTTTGCGAAATGATAACCACCTTAGCACTGCTCCCGTCAACTCACCAATGGCTTCGAGCATAAGGCTATTGAACCACAAAGAATAAACAAACACCTGAGGATGTATAGTTCATTGACAACGTTCAGTGCAAGGCAAGAAAGGTACAATACTTACGTCGAAAATATTTAGCATTTTAGTTCCGGTCGAAAGGTTAATTAGCTCTCGGCTGCTACTTACTAGCAGTCGATGCGGCCAGTGTCGATTCCGCCGTTTTACCGCCCCTGGTGAGTATCAATGTCAGCGGTTTATACCGGTCATTCAACTGAAGTCATATGGAGTACCTATTTCGTGGAAACCAATGGAAGTCATGTGTTTCACGACTTAGGGAGTTATATACCTCAGAAAACGAATACGACAAATACGAAGACCATAAGATGGATGATTCAATAAGTTTTCCGTTTTTTAACGTGCGTTACGTGCATTGATCCCCTTGTTCTGGGTATCTGTCGATGTCTATTGTTTTTGTTTGGATTTCGTATTTTCGGTCACAACATCATTACATGCATTAAAGTAGAATAATATAAGTAAACATCTGTTGGATTGATACTTATTGATGACCAATTTCGTCAGGATATGAAGAGAGGACATTTTCGACATTTTTTCAAAGAGGAGGACATCGACATTTTTTTCCAAAGACGAATGCATAAAGATTATGATTTTAGTTTTTCTGACACTTATAGCAGGTGGATTTTTTTCCACTCTGTTGGATCAAGTAGATACGCAAATAATGAATTGCATATACAGAAAGATGTCAACTAAAATTTATTATCAGTGGCTCGTTTCTGTAAGCAGAGAAATATCTCTATCTGATGACATCACGCAAATTGAGTGCGGCAGTTTCTGTATACAGTGGCTCACAGCTTATTTTATACAGTGCACAGTGCACAGTGCACACAGCTTATTTGATCACAGCTTATTTGATACAAAGTGTTAGAAAAATTGCTGAAAGTGTGAATTTGAGTGTCTCTACAGTGCAGCACATAATTGAGCGTTTCGTACACGAAAATCGGGTAGAGAATAAGAGGATAAATGCGCCAAACAATATTTTCACCGTATCCGACGAACGATACATTGTAAGGAAAGTGAAAGCAAACACAAAGATTTCCGCTCCAGAATTGGTTACTGAGGTTCATCGTGAATTAAGAAAGTCATGTAGTGCTGAAACCGTCCGACGAGTGCTTCGCGACCATGATTTCAACGGGCGAGTAGCTCGTAGGACGCCATTCATTTCCAATAAATACAATAAGCCGATTTGTCTTTGCCAAAGAGCATGTGGGAAAGCCATCCGCATTCTGGAATACGGTTATTTTTGCGGATGAGTCCAAGTTTAACATTTTTGGCTCCGACGGAATGTCATATGTCTGGCGCAAGGCAAACACTGAGCTAAACAAAGGGAACCTCAAAGCTACTGTGAAGCATGGTGGTGGTAATGTGATAGTTTGGATCTGCAGGTTCGCAGCCGGAGTCAGAAATTTAAAGTTTATTGAGGAAACAATGGACCAAACAAAGTACCTTGATGTACTCAAAAACAGTTTGCTGCAAAGCACTGAAAAACTGGGTGTTACCAACCAATTTCGGTTGTACCAAGACAACGATCCAAAGCACAAGTCGGGAATTGTGCAGTTCTGGCCAATTTGGGAGTGCCTTCATTTGATGTCTCCGCCGGCACAGTCACCAGATATGAACGTCATTGAGAATCTGTGGACTTTGTTGGATAACAAAATTAGAAAACACAAGATTTCTAATAAACAAGACCTGAAGAAAGCACTGCTAGAGGAATGTCAAAAAATTACTCCTGACATCACAAAAAAACTCGTTGTCTCATGCCGAATAGGCTCCAGGCTCTGCTTAAGGCTTAGGGCTATCATACGAAGTATTGAAATCAACTGGAAACTTCATAATTCACAACAATTTGAATGTTTAATCAAACTGTATCAAATAAGCTGTGACATGAAATTTGTCATTATTTTAGTTTTTTATTTTTTAAGATGTAAAACAGTAACTTTGTAACAAATATAAACTTGTTTAATAAACAACAAACATTTTCCTTCAAAATGGTGTTCAAATTTTTTTTTTATATTGTTATTATGTTTTGAGTTATTGCGACTTAATTTTTTAAAGAAGGACTGTACCAAATAAGCTGTGAGCCACTGTACTTCAGTCGAGAATAATGACGTGAAAGTGTATAGAGGGATGCAATGTCAAAATATGAAACAGATATAGAAGTAAAAATGTCACAACTACTTTCTACAATGTCACAAGTGAAGAATGACGTCAAAATGACGTCAAATACAGAATTTTTGTAGATATTCTCTCTATCTGTAAGTTCTAGGAACGAGCCACAAACCTTTCAAACGTTCAAAGATAGATCCAATTTCTTAGATTTGAATCTGAGTTTTATAGTTGGTATAATGTAATATGTTTTTCAATGTGAAGTAAATCAATCAATTTGAAACTTTTTGCAGACTTTTTTTTGCCTTCTTTGCAGACTTTTTTCATTGTTAATGGAGAAAATACACAATCCTTCCTCTAAGAAAAAAGCGAACACGCATACAAAAGATGAGTAAGTCTGCTGGTTTTTAACGAAGCGCATAATATCGGTTCGATTTCGAGCCACTCTTTTGAGCATTTCGGGGTACATACCTCGAATAAGGCTTTTGCGGTTTATCAACATACTTAAGGGAGTGTTAAGGGTTTCAGCGTAAAAAACACTTTTTTACTAGTTTTTTTTTTAGAAATATGGATAGAGCGAATCTATTTAAAACTTTTGTACATTATTATCATTTCAATAACATTGTGTAATTTTTTTATCTGAAAATATCGACAAACAAACCGGTGACAAAGGTTTTTCAAGAATGTCTTTGGAAAAAGACCATTTTAAAAAGACCAACATTATAATTTAGTCAACGTGCCATCAAATCCTCCCCCAACGTTCTCTGATTTCTATTTTTTCATTTTTAAATTTTTAGTGGTCATATGCAGTGAAAATTGCTATTTTTCACGAACAAATTGCTATTTTTCACCTTTTTGTAGGAGGAAAGCCCCCTTAATGTAAAAGAAAATTCTAAAACTTATCGTTGAGGAGAAGTATTTTACATTTAGAGAGTGTGTGCTAAGTTTGAAATGAATCGGTAATGTGGTTTTTAAATGGCAGTGAACACGGACTTTTAAAAATTGTTTTGAGAAAATGACTACTAAACTCCGAGCTGTCGGAGCAACAATGATAGAGGAGATGGGACTAAGTATTCAACTCAATAGCTTCGAGAGTTTTGTTTTGATTGACTTCAAATTTTGGGACTAGATTCTTGAAATGTTTAGCTATAAGATAATAAGAATTTTTTTTCCCAAGTGCTAGCCATTTAGAACGATGCCCATGCAGGACACACATTTTGAGTTTAAACAAATTTACATTTGAACAAATTGGATACTCTATCTTTGATCTGTACTTCAAATGTTGTTCAAAATCATCATTATCCGAGCTATAATTCAAGTCCGGACTTCGCCTCTCCTAATTTCCACCATCGAACCAGATCATTTTTTTTTGTATAATAACTTTATTAGCTGTTTCCTTCGTACAAGAAGCTTCAGTTAGTTTTAAAATCTTACATACTAGGACAAATGATGTGCGCCCCTCACAGTTGAGGACATGGACATGCTGAACGCAAGCTACGTTAAAACAGAGAGCAAAGCCAAAATTAGTTTTCTAAAATTACAATATACACTCGTTTTCTAGAGTTACAAGAGGTTTTTAAAGTGACTAAACAAAGTTTGTTCTACATTAGAAATGGGAGATTTAATGTTCTACATTAGAGATGGGAGATTTTTAATCGCTGGAATTTACGAGGGGCTAATATTCTTTTGGCTAACTTGTTGTGATGATGAGCAAGAGCTGCAATATATTTTTCACTGCGGTTTTTAATTTCCTCTGCAACCGTCTGGGTACGCAGGTCCTTGTGGAGATTAGCGTTACGGAAGTACCACGGGGCTCCGATGATAGACCGAAGTATTTTTGATTGGGTCCTCTGAATGATATTTTTGTTTGCTGGGCGGGCTGCTCCCCAAAGCTGTAAGCCATAGGTTCAGATTGGCTTCAGAACAGATTTGTAGACGAGCACTTTAGAGTCGAGAGAAAGTTTTGACATACTATTGAGCATTCATTTGAAATTGTTGAATCTGAGCTTCAACTGCTGATTTTTCGCTTCAATATACCGTTTCCAGGTGAGCTTTCTGTCAAGGTGCATTCCGAGATACTTCACAACCAGATAATTGTGATGATTCCATTCAGTTAGGTTTCTCTAAGCTTTGAGCGTCCTGGTCAACGCAATCACCCTTACATAAACAAGAGCTCACCCGTTTTTGTCTGCCATGAAATTGGGCATAGAGCTACACTGCCGATCGATCAACTGGTTAGGAACACCAAAATAGTTGAGGCTTCTTAGGTATTATGAAACGACTCAAAACAAATATTTTAGTTCTTGATGACTCTTGAAATTTTCAACTTAATGATAACATTTGGGGCCTCCTTCATCTACAGAAGAAAGCAGGAATGTTCTTTATGGAAAAATGACGTTAAATTTTTTAACTGAAGTGATTAAATTTGAAACCAAACACTTTTTCAGATACATTTAATTTATCAATAATGTGGATTTTTACCCTGTTTGTATATTACTTCAAATTTTCTGGCGGGAATTGAAGCATTTAAATTTTTAGTAACATTTTCAGGAATTTCAGTTTATGTCCGTTTAATACTTTCTTCAATTTTTTTCTTCCGTTTTTATCTATCCCTAAAGAATTTCAGTGGTATTCAAACCTGCAAGACAGTTGACGAAGAGTGGTCCGAAAGTAATGATAATTGCATATTTAGAAAGAGTTTTTTATTCTCACTAGATAAGTATTAAAAATTCAAATAACTAGGTAGTCTTTTCTTGAAGGTACATCGACTTTAACACGAGCCTTCGAAAATGAAAAAAAAAATTAAGTAATATACAGTCACTATTATGATATTTTAATACGCGGTTCAAATAAGAAGATGACGAAAGGCTACTAAACAGAAGAGGCGATGGAATTGCAATTCCTGCATAAAACGTAGTCTTTTCGACGTTGCGATTTGCTTTTGAATCCTCGTTGCAGTAAATACGCAAGTAAAAGTCCCGGATTCGCCTCGAATTTGACGTGCAGAATCGGATGCAGTTCTCAAAAATTTTTATCGGTCTCGTTCTGTAGTTGCGGTTTTAATTCCTTCTGCATAATTTTTCCTGCAATTTTCTGGGTCACAAAGAAAATGGCACATAATATTAGCACTGCCGTTATTAGAAGAAATGCTCTATCTACATTTTAGCAACTTTCGAGATATTCAATGATTTGTGTTTTTCTAAATGCTGCAGACATCTTCAAACGGGATGAAAGTTTAAAAGTGGATATAAATACGTTTACTTAAGGTTCATCTGAAGTAAAACTCTCCCCTTGGAAATATTTCTGAAAGATAGGGTTTAAGCAGATAGGACTTAAACGGAATTGTTTGTGTGGGTTAAAATTTACACATTTTTTAACTAAGTGGTTTCGAAAGTATGCACTGTTTCTCATCAGACATCAGTTCATAGCGCATACCTGACTAATGTGACCACTTGCAGTGGGAGATAATTAATTTTTATTTACGTTCCAAGTGATAAATTTTACTATCCTCGATATCCAACGATAATATTTTACTCATAAAGGTCAGGACTTTTCTACAATAATGATAGCATTAAGTAATGGCTACGTTTTTTGTAGATGAGGGATTTTTTGATTATTGATTTTAACACACATCCACAAAAGATAGGTTAGGTTAGGTTATACTGGCTGACACAAGGCAATACATAGACCTATTTGATACTAGATAAGTGGACCCGAAGAAGGAAAGTTAAGTCCAAACGGCCATTGAAAGTCCCGGACTTTTTTGCGAACTGAAGGATGTTCTTCAGCCTCTGCTCTGCCGCGTGCGAGATATCCACCAGCCAGGGCTCACCAAAGCTGCGCTTTCTGGTTTTCCCTAGTGCTGGGCAGTGCAACTTCCCACAGGTGTCGCTGGTTAGGAGTCCCATTTTCATGGCATGTGCTGCTATAAGACAGTGGCCGGTAATGAAGCCGACCAGCCGCTTGCAGTCAGTCCGCGTTAATTCGAGCAGATATTTAGTTGGTACGAGATTGTATGACCCTCACTCCATTTGTTTATCCTACAGGTCTGAGTTGCGCTCCATCTGCACATCGCACTTTGCATTATATTGAAGTCGATCGAGTACTTGATTGTTTTGATTGGAGTTGGAATGTCTACCGACCCTGAGAGAGAAGGGCTAGCACCGTGCTTGGCTAACGCATCCACCGTCTCGTTTCTCTCAATGCCCTTGTGACCGGGAACCCAGAAAATTCTAACTCTTCTGCTATTGCCCAGTCTATTCAGGGCCTGAATGCGGTCAAGTATACACTTCGATTTGTATGTGTAAGACATCCAGAGCTTTACCCGCCGCTTGACTGTCTGTAAAGATGTTGATTTTCGCACCTGTAGTATCTCTGGCATGTACTAGGTCTGCAGGTTTACCAATCGCAAAACTCACCGCCTGAAAAATACTGCAGTGATTAGGAAGCCTGAAAGCTGCTTCCATAGCTGAATCTGCAGAATATGCTGCAGCACCCACTGCAGCAGCTGTTTTAGAGCCGTCAGTGTAAATGCTAAGAGTTGCTGCGCCCATTTGCTGATTCCATTCTTGTCCATCTCCCACAGTTGCTTGATATCTCCAATCGAAGCACAGGGTGGGGAGCAAGTAGTCAGTGCTACCTGCGTACCACAAAAGATAGGTTTTTCATATTTTTGACAATTATGTGTAGCCTTCGAATCTGGTGTTAGAAAAATGTCAGAGCGTTTATGCTAAGGACGACAGAGCACTTAGTCCAATTTTGCTAACGATTGGCCTATCCAAGTATTCTTCTTCCATGAATGGCTTTATTTTTTCAATTTCATTTATAATTATGTTTATAGTTATAGTTATGATGGACTAAAATATTTGCTTTGACCTGATCTACAATTCCTGTAAATCCTGAATTATTAAAGGTATATCTAGCCAGTCAATCGCTGGTGTAAGTGCCTAAGTCATCGGAATCTACCAAGCTTTATGTTTGTAACTACGAGTTAATTTACTTCTAAGTAGATACCGTATGGTTGAGAAAGGATTCTATTTGTTCTTCCTGAGGATTCTGTTTATTTCCATTTTTCCATGACGAGAAAAAATTCAACGAAATGAATTTGGCGCGAAATTTCGAGGAATTGGTGTATATTGGTTGGTCGACTCGACATACAGAAGTCAAAAGAAGTGATAGATATTTGGATGCAGGAACAATCCCCTAATGTTTGTTTAGTACATTTTTTTTACTGCTGAAAAAAAGTTCTGAATGAGTACTCTCGAAATATCCGTATTAGTCAAACATTTGAAATATATCTAGCTTTTAAAGGAAAAATAGATCTGTGAATTTGAAATATTCACTACATTTACTTATGCAAATATTCAAAATTTTATTTCAATTTCTCATGTAATATGCATATTATTCCAGTTCTATTGATGTTTTTGAAAGATTACATTATCATCATTTTTTTATCGTCATCAAAATATGACATGTCAATTGACACCAGCAGAGTGTGCCATGCCAAGGTACATTGGCTAATTATCTGCTGATCTGCATTCAATGTATGTACATTTCGCTTCCTACAATCTAATGAGGATAGATGAACAGTTCGTCAACTTGAAGCCCTTGCGAAGATATAAATGCAAATTTCATTTGCTTGTGCTTCTTTAGTGAAATATGATATTCCTTTGTGAAATATGACGAAACAAAGGTGCAAAATATCTCTACGTAGTCATTTTTGTGGAATGTTGAATTTTTTCGCAAATAAAGCTCAGCACATTCTTGGTTGATTACCGAACTTGTTTGTTGTATCAACGACATTTTCAGCACTCATCATTTAAGAACATGTTTCGTTCGATTTCAATTCAAAACTTTATAAATTTAGACCTGATCGGCGGAAAGATTGTGCTGGGAAACATCGAGAAAATTTATTGCAGCTGCTCTACTCTCATCAAAATATGTTTTTCCTTCTGTTATTTTAAATTACTGGTCATGCACATTTTCCCGTCGGAACTTTCTTGACATCATCATAAACTGCACACACGATTCCAACTCTCGACAGTCACATCATTTCTATTGCATAGCGAAAACAACATTGAACAAAAACAAAGTGCGTCATCAGCTTTTTCTTAATTAGAAGCATTGTATCATTGGCTCGCATCATTCACTAGTTGACTTATTTGATGTCTTGGTCAACTGCATGCATGAATGAATCGTGGACGTAAACAAACGCGGAATATGTTATGTGGTGACTTACTACAGTGAAAAATTTCTCCAGCTTTCGAACGTACTTGACGGACGTTTCTGGACAATAAAGACATCGTCTCAATTGGCGAGCGTGATAGACCGTCTCGATTGCTGAACACGCATTGCATGCAAGATATAATCCTCCGTTTCATTGATTGAACGATTGTCAGAAAGTGAAGCCCACAAATAACTAGACAGTGATGATCTGATCGATCTTCTTATTGATTATGCTTTGAGAGACTCCAAAGAAGTTCCGACCGTCCTGATGATATATCGTTAACGAAATAATAGCACACACAGCATGTTGTTCTATGCGGTAATATAACGATCACGACCTGCAGTAACTATGTCGATTAACAAACGAACGGATCGCGATGCAGTGTTCAACCAGGTGAAAATTCATAATCCTCCGTTGCATTCGCATGCTTTCGATGTTTGCTGTAGAAACGGTATTGCGACCGATCATGCATACTTTTCATGCAGATAATAATAGTGCTATCACATTAGCTCGCTAAAAGTGACATTACAACGACAAAAAAAAACAAGATAAATAAAAACAAACAAGTCGCAAACAACAGTATGAATGGTTGTTTACGAAGTAAAACTGATTGAGGTCATATTTGTTTTGTATGGGTACGGGTGAATGGAAGTTCATTTTTAGGTCAGCTAGTGCAAAATATTACACGTCATTCGTATTCTACATGCACACAGATACCATTTTATCTAACCATCTGAGCGTTGAACGACTAGCGTACACTACTTTCTTCATTTTACCTTTACAGTCTTTCGTGTTCACTCTCCCTCCTCCCCATATTTTTACGTAGGCTTTGTTTGTTATTATTTTTACACTTTACTGTTACCATTTGTTGGTATTCGATAAGCTTAGTGGCCTTATAACACCTGGCCACCAGTTCCGCTTGCGCCACAAACTCAATTTGTTTGTTGTCTTATCATCAAATAACATCATTTCGTTGCGAAAAATATGCGGTTATGCATTAATAGATAAAAGTTGTTGGGATCGTTATGAAAGACTGTGAAAATCAACCGGAAAATCGCAGGCGAACCAGATCTGACAAGTGCCCACGCAAATCAGAATAGAATGGAAATGATCCGGATTTAGACAATATTCGATTGAATTCAAGCCTTAACAGCTTTTTGTCGGACAAGGTCGTTTGAAGGTGAACTTATTGCACAAAAATCTCTTGTTGATTTGAAATCACATTCTTAGATTGTTAGTAGAACTATAGATAATTTATATGGTAACTTTGAATTCATGTTGCATTATGAGAAGTTAAGCTATTTGCTACGATAATAAGCAGCATTTGCCATTTTTTTTAAGCAGCATTTGTCTATTAAAATAATAATAAAAATAAATAAATAAGCAGCATTTGTCTATTAAAAACAGAGAATGATGAAATTCGGTGTCTTTAACAATAGTCATGAAACATTTATCGCAAATGACCAAACCCAGTATGAAGGCCAGAAGTTGGCTTTTATGGTATTCTGTAGTCACCATGCTGTTTTGCTATGATAGGAGAGTGTTTTTATGGCCTATTTTGGTCTTTAGTAGCTAACGATTTTCGCAACAGAGTTTTGTAGTTTTTGACAAACAAGTTTTTTCGTTAAGACGTGAGAAAGTTGTTTATAAACTCAATCGTAAATGGTGATTGCTGGAGGGGTCATGGACCAGGAAGAATATTCATAAGAAGGGTTGAATCTTTTCTTGAGCATTGGACTTGAATTTTCGAAATTCTTTATTGCCAAAAAAAAATATTTATAACTGATTGATTTTTTCATCGATAATTATTTTCGTTTGTGGTTTTGTGAGGAGGTTCAGTGTGGCCAAGATTTTGCTGCGAAGAAAGGTTATCGAAAAACGTATTAAACTTGTACTAGAAAATGAGTTTATCATTTGTAAAAGAAAAGCGCAAATGTTCCTATTCAGGAAGTACTAGAATATAATTGCTGATCCGAAAATAGCAAACTCTAGGCAAAAACAGTTGTGAGTGAGACAGTACCTTGCGGTTTTCCGATGCTAATTATTGATAATTGGTAGGAACTTCTGCCAAAGATGTAAAGAAATGCTTCAAGTTTGATAAACGGACTGGGTGAATGGATAAAATAGTTTAAACAATCAACTGGAATGAATATTATTTATTTATTTATTTATTTTGGTACGTATTCAATACAACAGGCAAAACTGCCCAATTACAGATTTGATACAAGAACAAAATAAAAGAGCAAGAACTAAATAAGAATATATAAATATAAGAATACAAAATAATTAAAGTTAGAATAAAATAAAGTAAAATTAACTAAAGCAAAAAATAAATAAAAAAAATCCATTACAAACACGAATAACCAATTCAACAAGAAATCGGCCTAATAAAAAAAAGTAAGAAGTAAATGAGTAAAAATAAATATAAGTATATAAAAAATAATTAAAGTGGAGAATTAAATAAAGTACAATTCAGTACGAAAAAATAGAAGAAAGAATCCATTAAGAAAATAGAAAATAAAATTAATTAGAAACATATAAATAAGTATATATAAAAATTAAAAAATCTGTAAAAAATTCTTAAAGTATTAAACAAGAAAGTAAAATTAAGTAGAGCAGAAAAGAAAAGAGAGAATCCATTATAAACAAAAATAGAAAATAAAATTAATTAGAATCGAAAATTTTACTACGGATCATATTTTTGAAAAAAAAAAAACAATATCTATAACAGAACAATACTAACCAGTGCGGCCGCATTGGAAACAACAACAGCTCCCCCTATCCATAACAGGAGTTGTTGTTGTTTCCAATGCACCTACACTGGTTAGTTTTGTTCTGTTATGGATAGGGGGAGCGAAAAAACGTACCTAGAATAGTCTGGGTTAACAGCATGATTCACGGCACGAACGAGGATAAGGAAAATCTATTTGAGGTGGTGATTCTGGTAATTTCATTCAAAAATTATGGTGGTAATAGTAGTTTCGTGAAAACCTGGCAAGCATCAAAGTACTTTCGAATCTCATACCATCGATTTGCTGGTGCAGATTCGATTGACGTTGTTTCGGATTTACATTAGCTAAACTCTGATCACCAGACCGCATGAAAGTTGCCGGTAACGCTTGAGGATTTAGATGACTCTTCCTCTGCCAAATACTCCAACATAAAACGAAGGAGCGATAAGACTGGTGTGAGCAACTGATTCACGCGAAGTCGAAAATATTAACTCCAGGCATAGTGCTCCGGAGAACTTGGATGTACCCACAGGAGAACGTTGAAACAAGCCTGACGGAGGAAAAAATGCCACCACAATCTCAACTAGCGCGTGTATTCCCTGGGAGAAAATAAATCAAGCACGAGCGATTATCTGTAGATGATATGCTTAGGAAAGCGAGAAAGGCTGAGAATGATATGCAATTGCAAAATGTTTGTGGCCCCCAGCGTGGCAAGGACGGCAGGCTAGAATTAGAGGAGACCATTGAAGATTCCGGACGAACTAGCAGAATACAGATGTGGAAATTCTGCCAGTGTTCGAGGAACACACAGCTGAGTCGGCCACTTCTACAGGGGTCATGGGAGTTGAACGGCCACGGCAGAATAAGCGGGTGGAAGGAACTCCCAGCATTTGATCTTAGAAAGTCAAACGACAAAAGGAAACGTTACCTAACCACCAGAAGCACTCACTAAAACAAAAAAGGTTTAGAGTATTTAGAGGAAAAATAGCGGGGAAAAAGAAGAAATGAAGCAGCACATGGAGACAGCGGAGCCGAGGCTACGACTACTGCAAGTGAGAAAATGTTGGCTACCGGGGAGTAGTATCATTAAGCACCGAGAAAATTGGCTCAATCGATGATAAGGAAAGCAAAGAACGACATGAGAGTTTTAATTCGCAGTGCTGCAGAGCAGCTAACAATCTCCCCACGCAGCTCGTCTGCGATCGTACGGCTCAGATCTCATTGATCAGCGACGATTGATCACTGACGGGCATAATACGATTTTGACTGATTTTTGGAATATTCACCAATGGCAGTAACCATTTTTATGCCATAACTTAGTTTAGCTTCAAAGTTCATAGCATGAACAACAATAAAAAAAACAGCATTTGGGCTGGCGATTATGGGATTTTGGACTTAGTACCGCCAGAGTGAAATCCAATCGCTAACGGTTCCAGGTCAAGGTCGTGCCGTCTCCGTCCCGCCAAAATCTGGCATCAAGAAATTACAATGATAAGCTGGATTGTCATGTGGGTATTAAAAGTGGTTCATAAGATTGAAGTAGATTTCAACCAATCAGTCTTGAGCATTCGAAAATAGAATCAATCAAAAGCACATGCAGGGCGTAAAAAAAACCTCTTGAAATTATATATCATTTGAATTCTAAATTATAGTCACTTTAGGTGTTTCGATTCAATATTTCAAAAAACTGAATTGGATTGAATTGTTTTACTATACTAATGCTTGCGAGTGAATTTCGCCAGTTTTAATATATGATTCGAGATAAATGACTAGCACACTTTTTCTGCAATTTCCATGGCTTTTATTTAAAATTTTTGGACCATTGAATAATACTTACCACTCATGTGAGAAACACAAACGTAGACGCACTGAAAATAGAGAGAAAAAAACTTCTTTATTTGTATACGTCAACGATAATATTTTAATTTTACTTATTGGAGAATCATAATCTTTCATAAATAGAGCTCCCAGCACTTAGTTCCATAAGTTGGCAAATAACAGTTCTCAAAATCAAAAGTATACATTTTAATTGGTCACATGTTGACCACGGGCCCGCAAGTAGTGTGAAATCAATTAGATGTTGGAAAACATGAACCTTAAATTTATGCAATCTAACGTTATCAGCGTCATGAGTTTACTACTAAGGTTCTCTGAAGATCTTAGTCGCATTCTTGGCTTATATTCTCTCTAGCGTACCCAATCATAATTTTCGGTTACCGGAAAGAAAGCACGTCGAAGCAACCCGCTAAAATACATTATTCCCATTCAGGGTCTAACGTACTGCGCTTCGACCTAATTCACGTCTTTCTAAGTTCGGAAGTTTTACACACTAGATTATCTTCGTTACGGTCAAGTGCAAGTGGCGTTAGTATTAACCCTTATTTAAGCAATATGAATAATTCGAAAATATTTTTTTTGTTTTCTTTTGCTGATCGCTCATTTTGACCGAGGGTGGTTTGATATCAATCAGATGTTGAATTGTGCGTGACTTCTCTTGCTTATAAATGATTAACATTTGCCGGTGGGGTTATTATGTATATACTTAGCACGTAATTTCCAAATTAATTTTCAACTATTTGCTTTGCATGTGCTTTGGATTTTTGTTTTATGGTTATTGCTTCACAAGCTCGAGCCTGAATCGGAACGAATGCAGGAAAATTAGGTAGTAACTTTATATGATGTAATTTCCTTCTTAAATTCACACAATAATCATTATGATGTTTAGCTTCGAATGTTATTATTGGACGCATAGTTTTTACATATTTTGAAAAGAGTGCGGTGCATCAAAATTAGTGCTCAGTGCTACTACACGGTTTATATAATTTCCATTAAGTGCCAGGGTGAATGATTTAAACATCATTTAAAGAAGCTCATGATTATTTACTCTTATAACAAATTTAACAGTTAGTTATAGTAAAACATTTTGGTTTTCTAGCATTGCAATCTATTTAAACTAAGTGGTTCTTTGTTTGAACATGGTAAAACACCATAAGAATCAGCAGTCTGAATATCTCGCATCACGCTTCGTTGTTTCAGAGAAACCCTCAAAAGAGATGTTTTTCCACAAAATAATATCCTTTGAACAAAGTGTTAACGACATGCTTTTTAATCTTGTGGCTAAGTTACGCTCTGCGAAATTTCACGAACACTTTCATTATTGCTGAAAACTGCAAAACAAAAAAAAAACAAAACAAGTATCAGCATTTCACTTTGAAACAAACATCATTTTTGCGTGTTCGAATTTAAGAAAAGGAACCGACATTGCCGTCAGTCCAATCTAAATTATATGCAATTTTCATATGGTCTTCAACTTTAGGTGAAATGCACGGATCAGATTATTTGCAACAAAGTTGCAGTTGGATTGATGTGATGCATTGCGAGACGGGAGGGAACATGAACGTTGAAACTGTATACAATTATTTTTTGCATGCTACGCTTCGGGCAAATTCGACTTTACGGGACTATTTTACACCATCGATTTTATTCGAGTTATGAAAGATGTATATCCTCAGTATCGTAACCACTCCTCATATCTCAATGAAAACTTGTACGCCCTGCTGTTTGACACAGTCAATTTACGTGTTACAACAGCATATGCCCTCTAGTGAACTTTGGAAAGTAATTAAACCGCTCTTTTTTTTAATCATATTAAAACATTCAACGATTCCACTCATAATTATTAGCCTTTCAAAATGTCATGGAACGCTCCGAATAACCATTCAATCTATATAGCACGTGGTGAACAGTTGCGTATGCTACGATGGTGGCACACATCTTATTTTATCTTGTCTCCTAAGCTTTAAGTCATGACATAAAGTCCTTTATGTTACTTTTCACTTTATCATCATCTCCGTGTCATCATCGTCAAATTCATCCCGTCAAGTCTTGAGCTGCTTCCTCTTCTTCTTTTCAGTCTTATTCAACCGACACACATAATAGAGTGATGGGTTTTTGCCCTAAATATAAAGTAAATGGAATATGACACATGCGCTTAATTTTTACGTTTTATGATGCATTAACAAACATAATACTCTTCATATTAGAACATATCAGAAGTTACATGTGCGTAGTTTGGTAGACTGTTTGTCCCGGGAACTCACCGAATGGCAACAGCTCCATTCGATTGAGGTTTTCCAACATTGATGGAGTGGGGAAAAATTGATTTTGTTTGAGGGTTTAACGTAACGTATATTATTTTCAATGCGTGAAAATGGAGTAGAAATTAATGAAGATAAGAATGAATGATAATATTTGTTGATAGCTGAAGATACAGAAACTAATGATAAAATTGAAGAAAAAGTCGGTTTGGACGATACACTCAAAAAAATTTTGGTTGAATTTTACCCTTACAATAGTTGGAAACTGGTTTAGATGATGTAAATTTACAAAACTGCGAACAAAGAATATTTTACGTTTTAAATATGTAGTTTTTTTACGAGCAAATCATGTAATTTTACCCTAAAAAGACGTAAATTTACGGAAATGCATGAAATTTATGTAAGAAAGTCTTTTAGGGTAATAAGCGCAATTTATTCGTGAATGTCCATAAAAATGTTTAAAAAAAACGATAGTAAAAGGTGCGATTTTTCGCACTCTTGGACAGGGTAAGTTAAGATAAGTTTAGGTAACTTACCCTGCCCAAGAGTGCAAAAAACGCACCTAAAGAATGTTTTATCAAGCAAATGACATCAAAAGGTACCAATTGCGAACAATTTTAGGAAGCTCGCACTATTCAAGTGGGAATTTCAACTAACCTCTAGATAAATTTCAGCTTCAATAAAATTGAAAAAATTTAATGATCCAAAAGTCAGCCACTCAAGACAGGTAACTGCCATAAGATAAAATATTACTCTAAAATTAAATTTCACGAACAAAAGGCTGTAAATAGGTAAATTTAAATGTTAAAAAAGGCAATAATATTAAAAAATGTTAAATGTTAAAAAAAGTCCTATCAAATCAAGTAAGCAAAATATGAATATTTTCCTTGCCAAATACAAAAACTTTTTGTAATTCCTTTAAGCTTATAATTTATTTTAATTTGATATATACACTACATACACATTATACACATCAAATAATAACACTTATAGCTACACATCTAATTAACTTATAGCTACACTTCTACACTTATTACACCAAAAGAGTGACGCTTAACTGCTGCTATTCAAAGCAACGATCTCGACATATCAGACTCGTTTAGTCTAGCCAAATCACCGTCTTTTGTCGCAATGTTACATCAATAATAAGTCAAATTCGAGCAAATGAAACAATTTTACAACTTTCGTGTAAATGTGAGCAGCGAAGTAGTAAATTTACACTCTTTTATTTATTATTCAGTTGATATGATGTAAAAGCAAAAAATGCACATCCAATGTGTAAAAAAAAATGCGATTCTTTATTTTAAACAGAAAAATTAATATATTTACTTTTATCAAAGAATTAATTTTAGACTTACTTTTTAGAGTGCACTTGGTAAAAAGCATTCAATGTGGTGACTATATAATTTGCAACGATTTGAAACGTAAAACGGCTAGCTGCAGGAGATATACCCACAACAGGGTTCTGGGTGCGTCGCCTGACAACGCAAAGTCTTCAATTGAATCGATTACGCTGAATATTCTAAGATAGTCTGCATACAAAATGAAAGTTTGGGAGATGCCGTAGATCATTTATCAAAAAAAGGAGCAGTAATGGGCCAAAAATCGATCTCTTGCGGCAGAAGAAAAGGTGCTAACTGTTGCAGCACAAGTACGATTATAAATTTAGGGAGAACATTGGAAGAGCGGCGAACCATATAGATCACATTTGTCGCGTTTTAATAGAAGCATATTGTGGTTGACAGAATCAAATGCTATAGAAAAACCATTGAAAGGAACAACCACCTGTCTTTGCTGATCGATGGCAGTAGTAGTACACTGAAAAAAATCCACATGGCGCCCGGAGCCATGTAACATAGCGCATTATTTATGGTCCCATACGGCATGTACATAGTACTCTGAGCCATGTAATATGGCTCTCAGCGCCATAATGTCAGAATCTACATAGCGCGTGGTCACATGTAACATGGCGCAGCATTTATGGTCCCACAAGCTATATACATAGTACCCCGAGCCATGCAGTATGGCTCCCAGCGCCATAATTACATGGCGCAGAAATTATGGCCCCACACGCTATATTACATAGTACCATGAGCCATGTTATATGGTTTCAGTTGTCATATTGTTTGAACATTTTCATTAGCCGCGCTGTATACCTGCAGTGGATTGATTTGAGATAAATCGATCCGATCACAAAATTTCACTGGATCGGATCGATTTGGGCGTTCAAAGACGCGTATCGAGGGTTTAAGGATTGAAAAATTCGAAGCCCACTTAAGTTCTATTCATATATGTGAACGAAATTGAGTGCCAATTGTCATCGAACGCTACAAAGTGAAGTTGTTATTATTATTTAGTGATGTTCGAAAAAGTGAAAGACTGTTTGGAGAAGTGGGGTTTTATAGGTGAGCGAATTTTTATATTGTTGGTGATATAAAGTGAAAAATCATATGTGGTATTTAGCATGAGTTTGAATGTGAAAAATTCGAAGCCCACTTAAGAACTTACTCTTCATATATGTGACGTTTTGATGCGATATACTTCTGTTAAGTAGAACTAGCTGAATTTTATTCGGTTAATCCGCGTTAATTGAGTCTCACTAAAAACTTACTTTGAAGTTTCATTTAAATCCGTTCCAAGCCATGTCAGTCCGTCTAATATATGACTAATAAATCATACATCGCGATGCGCTTTATAAAAACTTTTATTGCTTTTGGAGATAATGAACTGTAATATGAAGATAATTAAGTTTACATTAAGTCTCCATGTAATATAGCCCGCCGCGCCATATACATGGCGTGGAGGACTATAGTACATGGCGTGTAGGGCTATAAGCATAGCGTCTGCTCCTATGTACTTTTCGCCATGTACTATGGCGTGTGGCGCTATATTTTATCACAATCCCTAAATCGACTATGTACAAGGCGCCAGAAGTCTATAAATTATGGCGTCTGGCGCCATGTGTTTTTTCAGTGTAGTGTTGCTGAATGGCAGCAATTTAATAGCAGTAGATTTGTCTTTGTCTCGTCGGCGAGAAAAGGCTTGAATACAGGAAAGATCCTGTTTCAAACAAGGAAGAATTGATGTTGAGCGATAATTCGGGGTGGAAGCATGATTACCTGCTTCAACAAAAATATTGGCATGTTTCTATAAAGATGATACGCTGAGGTTAAACATAATGGCCGTGGGAGCCAAAATTAGCGCTAGAATCGAGAAAATTCATTAAGTATTCAACTTCTAAAGGTTCGGTATGAAACGACGAAGGAAATGAGTAAATAACATAGAGAGAAGAAAAACTGTTTTGAATGGAGGAAAATTAAAAAAACGAGCAAAGATCTAAAAAGTTTCTTCATTTGGCTTGACAGAAGTTACATCTACGAACATAGTATGACGGATGACGAAGGATATTATAAAGGAATGAAAAAAGGACTAGAAGTTTACACTAGCTGGATTTAATAAACGATTCAACTCTTACAACGTAGGCTTGCATCGCATCCTTAGCCACCATTTTCCCACGAGGGCAAAGCTTTAAAACTCAAATAGGTCTTCATACAAGGCGGAATTCTTAAATTCCCCACTGCAACATCTTTCTCGCTGAGGGCAGCGGCAATTTCAAAGGTAAACTAGGGAGGTTCGGTTGATTTCCTGGGACGACATGTGGGAGTGCAACAACGAATATGATGTAGGGAGAAGACGTTAAGCCTATGGAGAGCCGTGCCAACGCCCGACAATAAAAATGAATAGCTGTTAATATGTTTGATTAAGCTCGCCATTTTGGTGAAGTTGGCTTTATGGAAATTAAAATTGAAATAGGAAAGAGCCTTGGATTTAAGAGGAAGGTCGAAAGAAAGTTTTAAAAGCGATGGAGGGATTGAGAGAAGGTTAACTAAAATAATGTCAAGAATTATGACATCGATATTGGGCACATAGTTTAATTCGGAGGGAGAGCATAAGGAAATAAAGGAATATAAGGCCAAGGAAAGACTATTGTTTGAAGTGATGTTTGAAAAGGAAGTATTTCACTCTATGGAAGCCATATGGAAGCAACACTCTATGGAAACGACAGAAGAGGTATGATGAGAGTTGTGCAAAGAAAAGGTGATAGACAGCAGCTGGGCTATTACAGGGGATGCATATTGAAGCAACAAGTGCTATTTAAGTAGGAGCTAGAGAAACACACACAATAGCACATTCAACTGAAGTAGTAACATCAAAGTCACTGCAAATAGTTCCATTACAGATTTGTGGGTGCCAACCATCGGATCTATTAAAGATTTAACCGTCGCGATCTTTACTGAAAACAATATGTTTTGGTAAATTCTCACTACAGAAAGTATTCTCATTTAACCAGGTTTCAGCAAGAAAAATAATATCATGAGATCCAAGAGCGGACTATATACTTGGTCTTCTAGTAACAGACGTTTCGGTAAAACAATTTAATGGAATGGCTTACGTTTGAATTTTGTTGTTGGTCTGCATCAAAGGCCAGGCGGTCAGAAATTACACTTTAAAAAGTTGTCAATGCCAATCGAAACGGAGATGCATACAATTACTATTGTTTGTTCATGAAGATTGCCCGGATTAAGTTTTCTGCACAGTAAGAGCGGAGGAGCGTATCCAAGTTTAGTTCTTATGTACGTTTTGATTGTTTTCGCCAAAGACCATGAAACAAAAACTTTTAATGCAGGAGTTGCAACTTCTTTGCGCGGAAGCATAAGCAAAGCAGTTCCACAAACGGGAAGATATTGATTTGGTTGTTTCGATGCCTTGGACCTGTTATCTTGCAATGAAAAGGATGCCATTTGCATAACCTGGCCACTATACGAAGGTAGAACCGCAGGTAGTAAAGGGCTTAGCATCTGGCTATAGGGTGTGGCTACAGTATTACAGGATGTGTTAAATCACTCAATTTGGTATGTTCGTTATAGCCCACACCTGCGAACGAGTACGCCTAGCTGTAGGAGATTCGGGCTTTATGTAACGTAGTCCTCATTCAGCGTTCCGTGCGATGACATTGGTGGGCAGTAAGGATCAACTTAAAGACCTCTCTACTAGTAAAACAAAAACTATCCGAAACATTGGAAAGACACTAAAAAGAAATATTTCGCTCACAGTTTAGCACGTCTAACATCATATCCCGATGAAATGGTTTCATATTGAACTAGTGAACTAAATGATATGTATCAGTGAGATAATTCACTAAAGTTAACAAGAATTAACTAATAATATCACTCTACGGACCTGTTTTACATAATTGTATTTAGAACTAATGAACAGGCAGTGACGGCTGTAAAAATATTATCGCAGATCCGGTCCGTGCAATAGATAGTTTATTATTATAGGATGATAGTAAAATAGTGCAAAAACTTGAAGTTTTCAATCAGCTGCCTTTTATATCAAACATCCATTTTTCAATAAAAATTGATACAGGGCTGTCTTATCACAAACATGACAGGCGTTATTAAAATACATAAAGTTATGCCACGTTAAGAAGAAATCCATAGTTATTCCTATCTGATATGAGGTTTTCAGTTCAGCGTTGGGATTAATTTCTCGATAACTGAATACCTAATACTATTATTAGAAATATTAGTCCACGTTAGAAATAATAATACGAAAATCGATGATCGCACTTCTAGTGTTAAAATTTCCGCATTTTCCAACGCTTTTTCGACAAAGTCAATATGTATAGATTGATTTTGAAATAATGCACATATTTTCCAAAATTAGCCCCAGTATACCATCACATTCATCCAAACAACCCTATGAAAACACCTTTCGATCCCCCTCCAACCATTCTCGCAACCGAATATTATCAGCTATTTGTCCCCCGATCAACAACTCCTGTTTCCATAATGCTATGATTCCTAAATCGTATTCGATACTGTTTAGCATGATAACTACATAAGTTCTTCATAATCATAATCCTTGCCTATTGGATTCTCATACTCATTGTTATTCCGTAGTCAGCAAGCATGCTATATATATTTAACATATTCGTTTTATACGAATTTTTATCGAGGGTTGATAAGCGACAGTCATCAACTTAATATCTTAGGCAGTTTTCATGTATCCAATATATCGCTTATACTTGTCATAGTCAAGTAACAAAAGTATCATCTTCCGAACTCCTTTCTCGTCATTGATGTCTTCGAGTTTTTTTTCATGGCAGCAGTGCCATATATGAATCTTCGTTGCGTGGTGCGTTTCTACTCGGCTCGTTCTCCCATCGCGCAATGTATAGGCTTAGAAGGTACAATATTTGCACTCTAAAAGCCAGCTTTCCATCTTGTTCCGGGAAAACCCAATACAATAAAAATCCAAGAGATGATTGATAGACCACACGTCGAAATTTATTATCATTCGAAAAAATGGAAATTTGAAAATAAAACTCTGCGCTTTTAGCAGGATGAGATACGATGGAACGAACTGAGCTTTTTACAGCGTTATGCTTGATAGGATAAATAGAGCACATGTACATATTTTAAGCGCTGCTAAGAGCAATCTTAGTTTTGTCGTCGCGCAAGGAAACAAATCATTGACGTCGATTGATCGAAATTTCACCCAACTTCGATAGGTAATTCAAGAATAATTGAAAATTGCCAGCTGAAGACCGATTTTGATCTTTGGATTCAATTAGCTTCAGGACTAATCGTGTGTAGGAATTCTGTGAATAGGTAACTAAGAAACTCAGTGAATTCTTATGAAGTCATATGTAAATAAGTAGATATTTTGTATTTGAAAATTTTTATTTGTAATTATAATACAGAAAAACTCTCGAAGGCCATTTTTTCGACCCATTTGGTTTTTACAATAAAATTTGATTAGCATAATCAAATCGATTTGGTATTTAATGTTTTTATGCCACGAAGTTTCTGTCGCGATGTTCCGTCAAAAAAGCCAAACATTTGACAGAAGTGACACTCATAAAACCAACCGATAACAGTAAAATTCAATGGGTATTTCTCATTTTACGGAACAGTGGAGAGACAATGCCACCCTCATTTCAATACATTTAACCTCAAAAGTACACTGTAGTACATTATCTATTCTCTCTTCCATCAGCCTAGCGTCGATGTATGTTCATTGCATGTAATAGAGTCTGAATCAACTGTCTCCATGCTCTATAAAAAACTGAATTCATTACGGCATATTTTTACTGTTCAACTACTATTGAATAAAATGATAAGGATCCAATCCACAGTGGAAATGTCATTTGATGTCATAAACTGAATTTTAAAGTGTTCGATGAGTTTGATGGTTGGAAATGGTTTTTTAGCTAAATGCTAGGAGATATGGGGGTTGTTTATTTGTAGTGAATGTTGTATGATGAAGTTGAATGCACAGATGCAAAAAATTTAAATATATAATCCGGGTTCATATTCAAATACAATTATTTTCTTAAAGAGCGTCGAGTTTAATAAATTTCACGCATGCGATTCCTGTCCACACATCATGCTTTAAGATCGTTCATATCAATGAGCAAAACCTTAACTTATTCATCTTCTGAATTCTACTTGACAGCGGCATTTATAACTATAATCCTCAAATGGGAAACTTAATTTCTACATCACTATATTCACAGATGTGATCATCATCAATCATTCCAAGACAGCATCATGTAAACTATCATATAGTTCGCCATGCCAAATTCGCTACTCTCCCCTATTCATTTTATCACGAAAACACCCATTTGGAACAACAACAGGATTGCCTGACTGACTTTCCTTTGGCTTTGTAGCCAACTTGCCGAATTTATATTCTCAACTGACAACAGTAGTGTATAGGACTCGTATTCTTCTGAGCAGAAAAAAACGGACAGTAGCAACATTTTCCCCGATTGTAAGGCAATAGGAATTGGAATAGCAGAAGCAGTGACAGCGAGAATGGAGAGAGCATAAAGTGTGAAATGGGATTGAAAATCAAAATATTATTTGCTATAAGAGCTATTGTTTGCCAGCATCATAATAAAATGATGGCTCTGATAGTGAAAAATATTTTCGAGGGTGAAGTAGATAAAAATCAAGTTGATTTTTATGGAGCTGACTGAAAAAATGGAATTTATAGCTTGTCAAATTTAGTGGGTTGCTTTTTATAGAACCGTCTTTGAGTAGACAAAGAGTATTATTTTCAATCAATGTTTGCATTTAGGACTTAGAAGGTGATGGACGAGACACGCAAAAGATGATATTAGCATTGGACATCTCAAACATTTGACATGTTTTCGAAATTTGAAGCCAGATATAAAATTGCGGTGACTTTTACTCATTTGATTTTGCTTTAATTTAAAACACTGTAAGCATGTTTTAAACAAGTTCTACTGGTAGCATTGTGAATTATGGCATTTGGTATTTGATGGCTGGTTCTATGTTGAGGTTTAAATAGTTTGCATATACTTAAGCCGAGGCAAGGATATTACAGCTAGAAGGTAATCATAACAGGATAAGTTGCAGGGAAATGGAGGACTATTTAAGATTGAAAAGGGTTTTTTTATGATTTCATAAACTTACAATATGGAAGGGATATCCACTTGGTTTTTTTCTTGCTCAGTATTTCGCTTCTAATATCGGATTTTTATAAAGAAGTACTTTGTGTACGAAGAATAACCGATACCTGTTGATGAAATTGATGACATGTTGAAACAAACTTAGTGCCTCCGAGGTATTAATCCGACTTCCTTATCATTTCAGTAGCTGAAGATGGTTATAAAATCCGGAAGAAATACTAGCTGATTGATTGCAGGGAGCGGATCCAGTTGACCTCTAGTACTACAAACTCCAGGGTCTACTGGGAATTCTCATTGCTACGTCTGCTTTGTTTTTATGAACTTGGTAGCTTGGCTATGTCCCTGGACGTAGTTCGCATGTTCTGAGTGGAGGCAAGAGCAGAGCCAAGAAGGTTTAATCTTCGTCTTACTAATGCTGGACAGTGTGTGAAGAGCTGCATCTTCACCTCCTGCCGCTTCTCTGCAGTATCTGCAGCAATCTTTTTTTTGCAATGTACATGACCTGTTAAGGCCAGCATTTCGGTTTTTATGTCAGTTTCGAAGAGAGCTACTGCTTCTTTTACTCATTTGGTATCGAAGCTAAGGTAATGTCTTGAGTGCTTTAAATACTCCAGATTAAACTAGTAGCTTTGAATCTTTTTCTTAGCTCATACTTTCATTTCTCTGCCTGTATGAGCATTCGCAAAGCCATGCTACAGAGAGGACCTAATGAAGATAATTTTAGTTCCTCTTTTGGCCTTACTCTCTGGGTCCTGGTTTCTCTGGTGCTCCTCATGGCGGTTTATCTATATTAGGTGAGTATTTTTGCTCCGGTACAGAACAGAATAGAACAACGACGCAAAAAAAACGAACGATCACAGAACAGCTAATGGGGTAAACTTGACTTGATGCACCACAACCGGGAAATTCTACCACCAGAGGGCGGGGGTCAAAAATTGAAGAGAAACACAAAAAAATATGCAAAAAAAATACTTGAGAAGACAACACAATTAAGAAAAACAAACAAATAAAAAAACCCCAAAAGCAAACACACAACCACAAAAACACAAACATACTAGCCAGACATCTATCGGAAAATTCATGTAACGGCTGTGTGGTGCATCAAGTCAAGTTTTACCATAACGACTATACACTACCACAATCGATGGAAAATATAAAATGAACTAACAGAAAATTATCTTTTTTAACTTTCAATGGCTTTTTCTGTTTTCCCAGCTACCAAAACATTCGATAACCTTGAAAAATCCATAGCCACCTCACGGCAAAAAAGGCAAGTTCTCATGAGCTTTTCTTTTTTCTATCAGCACATTCTATAGTTCAGCACGTGAACAACCTTTGCAGAAGAATTTCTGTACTAGTGAATTCACTGAGACAGGAGTGTTGTTGTTTCCAATGCGTCTGTTCTGTTCTGTGCTAGATGGAGGAGCAAAAACACGCCTATTAGCTCGCGGCTGTTCTGCGCCCATTTTTTCACTTAGGGTTCAAAATTTACAAGTGATTCTATACCTGAGATTGGATTTGGGTTGCAAATCATCGCTCCTGTAATCTGCCGCTTGTCCTCCGCACTTTGCCGAGTAGCTTTCTGTGTGTTTTTGAATGATAGGTCTCAGCGTTGGTTTTACGCTCAAAGTGTCTGACTTGAAGGTAGTCCCCAATCGCGCCCAAGTATTTTCTTTGTCGCCCGAAGAACCCTAGTGGCTTTCAGTGTCATTTACTTTAGAGGATTGTCCCGGGTGGATTCTTAGATATTTTACATTTTTCTGTAGATGCACCTCACTACCGCTATTTTGATTTTCCGTTTCCTGGTGAAATATTTAGTCCGTTTAGTTTTTCAATAGTTTAGTCAGTATGAACCATAAGAAGAACGTATCTTCCTTGTATCCGCAAACGTATCTTTCTTCAGCTCAGCGCTTGTTTCGGTAGATCTTGAGGGCCTGTTTTTCTTCTGGAATGCATGGGGCAGCGAATCGTGTCTTGCATTGTTAAAAGCTCCTTCGGTGTCAATGAAAACGCATTTTCATTCTAAATAACGCTCTTTCTATTATGTGCACCAGCTTATGTGTAGGTGATAAAGCTTATTTGCCTTTTTGGTAAGCAAATTCAAATTTGTGTAGAGACATATTTACTAGCCTTATGTTTAGGTCGATTAAATTTGCCATTTTTCCATCAACGATTTGGCTTGTATTATGCTACCACCCTTGAGGATGATTGCTATCCGTGCACGTCTGTACGATTCTAGTATGCAACTGAGTTTCAAACACACCCCAAAAATAAAATGTGTACCAGGATGGCGTTCAGTTTCCTGTCACTCTTTGGACTAGAAACGGGATGATCTCATTTGCTCATGGTGGTTTCAATTGCTCGAAGGAGTTTATTATTCACTCAAGCCGTCACCTTTTCTTCTGGAGTTCGAAGGAGATTTAGATGCTCTTTGCGGCCTTGTGACAAAGCTTCCTCAATCCTATGCTATTGAAGCTCTCACAAGAGGCACTCCAAGCCGTTTATTGTAATTCCCTTAGCACTTTGTTGTATTCTGAGAGTTTTTTTACATGTCTGACAATTTGATGGCGCTGTGGAAGCCTAAATTACTGTTCCACTATGGTACCTTCGTTTTTGGGGTATTGGTTTTGATTTCATGACACGTTTTCATGACAGGATTCGAGGATAACTACCCACCTTGTTCTCTAATTCCATCGTTGCAGTGTAATTCAGGTGCTGACCATGAAGTTCCGATGCAAGACCATTACGATAGCTTTCCCAGTCCGAACTTGGCCTAGTCTGTAAATGAGCCTGTTAACGATATCTTTTCCAAGTGTCTATGACCACTCAACTGGTACGAAACCGCCAGGTCTTTCAGATGTAAAATAGCACCAAAACATCTTGTTTAGAGGGTGCTTAGCTGTTTGATCAAAATGTTTTTTCACTGATGAATTCTCCTGCGCTTTGCCTGATGTATACTGATCGAAACTCTTGCACTAAAAATTCATTTCGTTACTAAATCTAACCTTATTCCAATTTTTTGCAGTGCAAAATTTTTTTTATGTGTATAAGCAACTGTTTTTTGTTTGGTCTTGTCACTCATCTCCCTGCTAATAAGCCTTCGTGGTACTGTTGATGAATCAATGCTCACACCAGTACCAATATTTTTTTCTAAAGATCTGTACTTGCCTAGCGAAATTTTTTGGAGGTGTTGTCTAACGTTGGCGTCAACGTTTACTCTTTCCTTTCAGAGAAACTGTTTCTTTGAAAATACTTGATATATGGAATTTTTCAACTCCAATTAGTGCTGCAATATCCTTCACAGTCAAAGAGTTATGCTGACGAAGGGCAAGAACTTAAATTCTTTTCCTGGAAGTGATATCAATTTTTTTTTTCATACACCTGGCAACCAGAGAACTCACACAATCGATACAGCAGCTAAAATGAAACAAAATATTCTATCTGTAATTGTTACGTGGCCAAACCAGTTTAGACTAGCCAAGGTCAAATCATTTCGTAGCAAAGTACAAAATGCAGTCAGGTAATCTTTGAAAATTGATAAGAATTATCTCTGTAAAGGATTTATGAACAATGATGCTTGTCCCAATTAATTTTCATACCACTGTTGCGCCTACTTCTATAAATTTTCGCTATATATTATGGTATTAAGTGCTATAAATTAGCACAATCTCGAAATCAACCATTAGCATATAGAAAAAAGTAAAAAAATTATGTCTCTGGTGCTATGATTTTCTTCACTATATGAAAGAAGGGTTCCATTGTTATTCCATCGAACAAAATCCAACTCAATAATTCAATTTCAACAAAGTTGCGAAGGAAAACAAATTCCTTTTTGTTCACTCCATTAATTCCTTCCATACGATATCACCAGGAAGCATTGCTTTAATTCCATCTAAATATAAATAGTACACATCCTATTTTTCAAGAGTGCGAAATTCAAATTCTTAAAGATTAATAGTCTTGACCACTTCTTGATTCACTAAACTGCATGTGCTCAACTTAAACCCAGCCACAACGAAAGTGGTTACAGAATACAATAGTAGCAGTGAAAGGATCCGTCAAAAACAAGACTCCATTCTCATTACAATAACAATGAATACGACCATTCGATTCGAATATGCAAATTACGAGTCCATTGACCACTTGTTTACATTTTCAACACTCAATATAGTTAAAATATTCAGACCGTTTTGCGAGTTTGTTGCGATACATTCTCCCAACTATTTATCAACTTAGCATGTAGGTATACATATTAACTGGGTGAATGCTTGTTTGCACAATTATTTAGTAAACAATAGTTCTGAAATCGAATGTTGTATCATTAGAATTTATTACTAGGTTACGCGTTAAAGATAAAACGTTATGAAAGCGAACGAAGCTTGTGTAAGCCAGAATAGATAGTTTGCTAGGATACAAAATACATTACTAATTATGATTATGTCGATGCTTTGCTGAATTAATATTGTAACTTCTATGTATGGATTGAATATGAAAATTGCATGGAGATTGTTTCTACTTTCCATTGAGTTGAGTTGCATCATTTTTCCAACATTTAGCCTTAGCTAGCGATTAGCTCCAGCGGAATTGTTTATACTATCTTAGTATGTAAAAACTTTGACTTTGACCAGATTTGAAATATTCTTCGATCATTCGATTCGTTTCAGCGTTCAGCAATAGCACAGTCTCAAAATTCAATCTTCTTTTACAGTTCCCTCAATAAACTTCAATAGAATCAGAAAGCTTCCGTCCTTCTAATCGCTGAATAAATTTATTCAAGATTCAAAGAAACCATACTCGAGATTTTCGAGTGTCTCTTCACAAAATTACCAAGCACAAACAAATATACGCCGAACCACCTCGAAACTCGTCACTTGGAATTTTCTCCGCTCATAAAATCGAAAGCTATCTTGCTACCACCCTATTTCAAAACATAAAATTCAATGCGAAGGACTCGTGATTATGGACGGATCAATAAAACACTCTGACTGCAATAGATTGTAAGTAGTTTGGAGCGAGAGTCTCATTTCCTTTTCGAGTTCTTCGAAAACGGTTGTAAAAAAGTTCATTTTTCGATATTGAAATCGTAAAATTTGTTAAAAACATTTCGGCTATAAAGACTTTGTATCCCTCGAAGACATCAGACTTGTGAGTATGGACGACATTGTTGTAACCGCGCCAATGAATGCAGGAACTGCAATTGGAAATTTCTTTTGAACGACAAGGATTCGGACTGCCATCGTAGAGGTTATTTCGATGCGGGGACTTCAAGAAGGGAATTCAACCTCAAGTGTTCGATGAACATGAGTTGAAAAAGCACGAAAGCGTATTTATTGTCGCCAAACCTGCAGAGTTGTCAGATTTTGCTAACGGAATTTTTCCTTTCCATTCATAAATACTAATTTTAAAAAGCCCAGTTATAACTTTCTAATATAAAGATTTATTACGCCTCAATTCCTATAAACACACGTTCCATTCGATCAACGTGGCAACACTGGACAACGAGACTGAACCAGCGTGGTTGACCAGTAAATTTTGTAAAATAATGCAAAATGATGCAAGAGCTCCCTAGAATGTCACCAGCATTATCGCGAAAAGTATGCAGACATGCTCGTCTTTTATCCATAAATACGCGTCTGACAATGGATAATACAAAGTACATACATAAAAGAAAAGTTTTATTACTGCTCGGCAGAACGACAACAATGTTGGTCCACGCGACAAGATATGTTTAGCATAAAATCATTGAGTAAACGCTTCGATTCAACCATTTCGTTCCGCTGTTAATATCAATGGGCGAGTTTGGAAGCATTGTTTGTTAACTTTGTTATATAATGTGACACAAAGTTATGTTCTACTCATATTCAGCAAAGGATATTGAGAAGTATGATCTTTTTATGATGCAATAAATGCGAATAACACCAACTTATTATACAAGTAGAACCTTCCAGAATGCTTCAATACATGCAAATTTAATATACATTTTTATCCTATTAAATAATGGTGTAAGGACATAGTATTGAGCTCCTGCAACATTATTTAATAGGATGGACATCTATTTTGAATTTACATATATTTAGGCTATCCGGGTTTGCATGTATTTAGGCGACTTCAATTTGCACGTATTTAGGCGACTTCAATTTGCACGTATTTAGGCTTCTGCAAAATAGTTTCACTTGTTGTTAGCATTAGCAACATACCATCAGCCAGTAAAACAAAGAGTCCTTCGCCGTTTACTCCTTGAAAAACTCTTCGAAAAAAAACGATTTTGGAAGCTTATGATATCAGGTAGAAACATTTTTTCGTGCATTGAAGACATCAACTTAGAATAGGACCACATTATTGCTGGCAACAGACAGATCGGCAAGATTTGAAGAACTGGTGCTTCAAATTTTGCTATCTACTAGAGCTATACCTCTAAATGCGTGTCACAGGTAATGGAAATTTTCGGATCGAGACTATAATTTGAAGTCGGAGGGGACATGTTTGCCCGATGGAAGAGTGTAATATTCTCTTAAGTTTGAGAAGTGATCTAGCAATAAGCCAAAAAGCCCCTTAGAAGGTTGGCAATTCGTTAGATTTTGCAAAAGGACAGGATATTGGGTACTTGTGTCGCTAAGCCAAGACATCTTTTCAGAATCCACCTCTTGATTGATACCTATTTTTTTAGAAACATATAGGGGAGTTGGAAACTGGTATTATGTGGGTTTCGATCCCGGTTCTGAGTAGAGATCTGCAGGGGCGGCGGAAGTATGCTTTTGTGAGGCGTATCTGCATTTTTGGCCCCGTGAGCGTTGTGAAGATGATCAAATAATTTTTGATCTTGTTATCGGTTTTTACTAGATCTGATTTGATGTGAGAAGTTTACCTAAATAGTTTGTAGTATCTGACCATGGGATGGAGATCGCATTCATTGTGATAGTGGGTGAAGGGGATCTAAGGTTGCTGAGAAAAATAATCTTGCATTTTAATGGGTTTGCATGCAATTTAAGTCTGTGACTTGTTAAGAAGAAAAGAGCTGATTGACTTTTGTAGCGCATATTAGTAGGATTTGAAGTTTTATTCTGCTGTGAATATTGTATAAAAATGAAATTCTCTATTAAAGTACAGATAGAATGAGCTGTGGAATGTTCAATAAAAGAGGGTTTTCCGCTATCGTGTTTCCAAGCCCAATGGGTTTCCTACAAAGTAAGCTTAGCATCCAGTAACAAATGTTATGCAGAATGAAACTAGCATATTGTATAGTGCCTTCAGGTATATCTACCGTGAGGAATATGCATTCTCTATGTCTAGTATTGCTAAAATAATTATTCAGCAGTATACAATCATCAATCATCAATCCTTCGATATTTTAATCAAACTATGGTTTCATTTTTGTCTCTTTTACTTCTTGGGACGAACATTAGAGAGACCATAAATACTAAAGTTGAGGTTCACTGGCAGCTTTCTGAATACTAAAACTAATTTCCTGATCAAGTGCAGGATTAGTTAGATCTGTAGGTAAGTGTATAGGGGTCAAAATCGTTGCAATGGCTAAACTATTAGTCTTAAAATCTCCAGCTTCAGCTTCTGAAGGGGTAACTCTGATTTGTGACTGCAATCACAACGATGAATGCAATGATGAACTAACGATGAATGAATTTACCGGATATGTGTGGCCGGGACAGATTAAAACTTAAGCCTAGTAATGTATTCGACGAAACGAAATACAACGAAAACGTCTGTGCGGGATCTAGCGAAAGAAAGTTCCCGACACCAGAGGTAGTATAAATTGCCACTGATGACTTTTAACAAGTGTCTCACTTTTGAATTTATTGCATACAAATTTAACTAATCGGCATCGAAAATGGTATATCGGCAAAACAATAACTACTGTTGCAAGGATGCGCTGTTGTTGCACTATCGCTCATAATACAGCAGTCATTTTTCAATAAAAAATTCACAAACTCGAATGAAATCTGAACTGTCACATTTTTCGCACTAATTTAAGGTACCTGGGTCGTTTAATAGCCGCGAAATTTTACTTATACATAGTGCAGAGCCATCTCAGAACGAGTCACTCCGTTGTCTTTGAAGGCAGCTATTTGTCTTCGAACACATTAAGGACGAGCAAAACGAAACGAGATTCCACCAAAGGCTGATTTTCTATGGGATTTGACATTTCGTTTCGTTTCGCGTCGAATACATTACAGGACTTTAGCGCGAATGTGCCGGAAATATTTCCGAATTATTTTGGAATTATTTCGGCTATGTGTGCAGTAAAAGTTTAAAATAACAAGGAAACCACAAATACGTGCATCGAATCACACAGAATATCAATAACACAGGATTTACATTCTTTGTTTAGTTTTAAAAAGGTAATAGCGCAGTCTTTCAATCAATTTTGACACAAGTACACTGAAAGTAATATTCGCGTTAAAAATCTGCTTACATAGTTGATTACAACTCTGCCATACAATACTTTCGTTTCCAAATCAGGCCAATTTCTGCGCCTTTACATTCATCAGCTATACTCAAATTTTTAGGAGGCGTCGATTAAAAGAAAGGGGCTGGTTTTAGCTGGTTTTCTAATTACTGATTCACTGTTAAAACTCAGAAATTTCATATGTCTAAACTGATAATAAATGAGAGTAATAGAAAACACGAACGCGAATGCTGAGTTGACCAATCTTAAATGGTAATAAGAACTTATAATAAGAGGAATTTTTCGTACTAAGTTGACGAGTGTAAAAGACCAGTTTTCAACAAAATTAGGTAAGCTGTTTGCAATGGCCCAGCTTATTTAGAGTTCGAAAAGGAAACGTTATTCAAATTAGCGCGAACGTCAATTTCGTGTGAAAATCATTGTACTTGTTAAAAAAAACATACATGAATATTGGCAAGCCCATGTCTTACACTATAATTTTCTTCAAATAGGTATATAAATTGTATAAATATGTAAAATTCTTCGAATAAGCGTTTTTGTTTGACTCCATTAGTTGCAGGCTTCTTTTTAGAACGAAATACTTGATTTTCATTCATGATTTGGCAAATCTCAGCTTTTACACTTCTATCAACGGCTTTTCTTTTTATCCACCCTACATTCTAATTTTGTTATAATTTTGTAGCAACCTCTACTTTTTCGGAACTACTGTCAAATTACAGCTCATTCAAACACACTTTTCCTCTTTTCCAACCTGCAGAGAATTCACAACAGCACTCAATTTCGAATTGATTTATCGAAATCAGGACGATTTGAAATATTAAAAACGAAGACAAATGTTTGGCGAATCTAGTAGATTTTTGGCTGGTTTGGCCTCAAATCAGCGAACTAATCGAAATCACATAATTTGGCCTTTGGGTAAACGTACTAATACACAAACTTTTCTCATCCCCTAATTGTAAACTGTTCAAAGTGGGACGAATTGATGAACTAAAAGGTTGCATTTATTGAACGGAGAGAACTTAGGTTTTGAGAATATGAAGATGGATTCTTAAAACAAAAAGTACACACAAGAGTGCAATGCGCCACTTTTCATCATCTAATGACTTAAACCCTTACAACCGAAAACTCAAAATTAGGGACATTACCAAATACCCCAACAAAATTATACTTAGGGCTGTGCAAGTTTGTGAATCTCTATATCAATTGCAATACTAACCCCCCGCATTTCTCAAATAGCGGTTTTATCCTGCTTATTCCGTATGGTTGGCGCAGAGCAAATTTTTTGCATGCCATAATTTATTTAGATTAGGAGAACGATAGCTGTTTGCAAACGATGACATTTTTCGCACTTTTAATTTCGCAACCTGCTTCGAAATACTTTCCGAGGAAAAGTGTAAAGTAGCAGACCATACGCATCTCGAGTGAATAATTGAAAGAGTTGTTTACATCGCAAAAAAAATCAAGTTTGCTTCAAGCTCGACGTCGACCACGAGACGTACATTTACCTTACAAACAACATTTCTTAGAGCCAACCATTGACGTCGCTACCGTCAAAGAAGATGAAACAGAGTATGTTGTAAATAATATTACCTATATGGATGTAGTGTATGTATGTATTCTCATTGAACTCGCTCTCCGCTCGCTCCATTATACATCCCCCAGGTGCTCGTAACCATCTGTATGACCAAACCAAATTGAAAATCGAATAGCACCTGCAGCTGAATTATCACCTGTTATTCGTTATTTTTGAACCTGCTGTAAGTCTGCATTTCATATTGTTCGTTCGTGGTAAAAATCCATTCGACCTGTGTGCTAGTACATATCATGAAACATCACATGTGTGTATGGTTTCACTATGCTCGCGATATTGAAAAAATAAAAACAAAGCAACGGAAAGCAACAGTGGTGTGATGGCGGGGCTTCCAATTTGAATTGAAATGTATTTTTTCCTCTTTTCGGTTTTGTTTTGATCGTAATAAAACTGTTATTGACAGAATTGCCGAAGGGTGAATGTTCCTTCGGATTAAGTACAACTAACGAGAAAACGAAATTAGCATAGGTCAATATCCATACTAAAAATAAACGCAATGACGGATATTACGAATCCAGATGAAATTCACCAAATTAAGATCATTCATATAAGGCGGAATTTATTATTCTACTTGGCTTCATTCACTATTATTAGATTGAATTTCATTCGAAACATGAATGCATATTGATTACCACGATTAACATCAAATGAAATATAATTGAAAATAATGGTTACTTATTAAGAATTTATTTGGAGCAATAGGCATAATCGGCATTGCGTGAAATTTCAATGCGCTTGAATAATGATTTTGAGCAGCAGGTATTTGCGGCGGTAAAACGCTAATGAGGGAAACTTCTAGTCGCCGGCCATTAATTGAAAAATGATTGTTTCAGAGTTATTTTAAGAATTGACATTCTATCCTACAGAATATCCTTTAGTTGAAACTAAATCTATTTTTCGACAAAGTCTTTCATGATTTATGTGCCAAAGTAAAAGACACTTAACACTTGGGATTAATAGAAATTTTGAAAGTCTGGACCATGGGTTTGACCCTCTTATGTCAAACACCAATATTCGACAGGACCTTATTTTTAGGTACATTATTTTTGCTCCAATATGCAATCGATTTTGCATATCTGAATAATTTTGCTTTCTGTTTTCATTAGAACGGCTGTGCCATGCTCACTGAGATAAGAAATGCTGAGTTTCGATAAAGGGTTTTATATAGTTCCGGTTCAGCAAGAATTTTGTGAAAATCTTCAATGCGCAAGGAGTTTTGTGAAAATTGCACAGGTTACATTTTACAAATACACTTCAGTTTGAGTCTGTTAGAACGAATAAAGAAATAGAACTTACGTATTTTGTCATCTACTTTGTTTCCGTAGCCTAAGTGGCCACATTGGGCGCCATTTGAAAAAAAAGCAGATGTGCACAGTTGGTTAGTTACCAGTGTTGTAAGACATTTGGAAACGGAATTATGATCCAAGCTATGTCTGTCTTACGCGAGCATATATAATACGCATTGAGGTGCAATGGAAGTGAATGATTGGGGCTAACTTTAGAATCACTTCAGTCAACCTAAATAAATTAATTCAAGCCTTAAATAAAAAGCGAATTCATAAGTCATGGAAATTTAAGAAAAGTTATGATTCAGGTGATGACACTTTTTACATAAAAAATAAGAAATATAACGGAAAAAATGAAACAAGAGAGAAAGTAATAAATTGAATTGTCGAGTCCCGCATCGATAGATGAAACATTAACCTTCATAAAATGAATCATTTTCAATGAGTTTTCATTATTCGAATCGATCTCACTTTTGTTACATATTTTTGTTTTTATATTCGCTCTCAAAACTTCACCATCAATAATGGAATGCCATAGCCACCGTTAATGATATGTTAGGTGATAAAAACTTGGTTGTTTTCACAAGGCTCTTTCTTTCATCGCTGCTATCAATCTCGATTTGATACGCGAGGACTTATCTGCTATTTTGCTTTTTAAAATAGCTCGATTATTTTTAATATGATGTATATCTGAGCTATTTGCTAGCCAGCCAAGGACTTTGATGCCCACGATCTTCAGAAATTTTGCAACTTGCCTTGCTGTATAACACACGACCTCTTTGCCAGCAAATTTCTCGTTTATGGTTGGTAGTATCTATGTTTGCGGAACAGTTAAATAGTTGTTGGTGCTCATTATTTTGCCAGCTTTAATCAGTGGAAAGAGTCCTTCGGATGGTGTCGTCCAAATCATGACCCTGACTGTTTGTTTCACATTCTGGTGGACACATCATCATCAACGACACAACAATCTGTAGTCTGATCTGGGCCTGTTACAGAAGGAAATTCTAGAAGACTCGGTTTCGCGTCGCCTTCATCCAGTCTTATATACTCAGCATTCCTTTTGTGTCTTAGTGAACGCCATGATTCGTTCGGAGACAGGACATGCCTTGGCCTTTCTGCCCCATATCAGATATGAATATATGATACTGGATTTTTTGTATAGAAAATAATTTTTATTGGATGAAAATGATAAAAAAAAATACTTTGTTACAAGTATAGTCCCTGTCTGTCGGCAATATGTGGAGTCCACGCCAAAAAATCTGTTGCTTTTTTTAGGCAAACTAGTCATCTAGCCATCTCCGTTAAAAGTAAAGCGCTACTAGGCAAGCCAAGTCTGGTGAATAAGCCGCGTGCGAAATTATTTCCTAACTGAACACCTGAATCGTTTTCATGAAATTTATGTTTGTGTCCTTTTTTGATATTCTGGTCGTTTTACATGCGAAGCTTGATTCAAATGGATTATTTGTTGTCGACAGAGTTCAGTAGTAAGGGTTTCGTCAGGTGTTTCGAGCATCAGATTCTTTCAGGCACTGGAAGCCTGTATTGACTTTTCGTAGAAACAAACAGAACGAGATTTTACCCAAACCTGTGTATGACGCCACAGGGTCATGACCACCCCAAGAAATCACCAATTTTTACCCGAAATGGGAATCTTGTTTTGTTCATTCATCGTTTTTTACCTGTATGCGGTTCGTTGGTTGTAGGTAGATGGTAGGCTTGATGGTAGCCATTTGTAGGTTCGAGTTGATATTGGCTATTCGCCTACATTTTTCTTTATTGTACTAAGTTTTTTGCTTCTGGTGAGGTTGTCTTGCACAATGACAACATTAGACAAAACGATGTCTTGTTATCCTTCCCGATATTTTCGAAACAACCTGCAGTATTGAACCGTTTATGGGTTTGCTCGGCTTCTAGCTTTCTACAGTAAAAATCGGTCCTGACAATTCTCTATTTCTGAGGTTTTGTTATGACTTTACTGTCCTGCACCCGCATAAGTTGACATTTGGGCTTCGGCCACAATACCTATATTACAAACTTACCTATATTACAAATACACCAACTTAAAAAAAAACAGCTTTTGCTTTCACAGTCACAAATGAGCAGTTTTCGAACAAATATTAAGCTTTACATAGCACTCGGCGGATATAGAATCAAAACTTTCGTACCTAAAGCTTAGTACTGTGAAAATTTCACGTGAAATTTGTTTCGGCGAAAATTTAGCTTGAAAATAAGCAAGGTCTGTACTCACTTCTTATGACTAGTACTATACTCTTCGCGAAACGAATTCAACGGTCAAATCCCATACAAAAGAGCTTTAGTGACGAATTGAAAAGCTTTTTTTGTATGGGATTTGACATTTGATGTTTGAATTTGAAATGTCTTTTCAACAACAAAATCGATCGAAAATTGAAAGGTTTGACATTTTATCCGTCAGAAATGAGCAGTGTCTCCGCTTTTCTTCATTGTCAAAATTTTCGCTCGAAAGAATGAGTAGATTATGGAGACTTGTCAGAATTTAGCTTCACGATTAACTCAGGACCAGCCTTAAAAGGGCAACAAAACATGCAGCACAAACTGACCTAAAAAGTGGTTGCTGGTATTAATTACTTATATATAAAAAAAATACAGTTGCTCGGTTATGTTTTAAGCTTGGCTATGATAATTACATAAACAATTTTAACTCAAGGTTAAATTTAGGCGCTGAGTGCCTAAAAGTAGGAAAATGATTTTTTCAGCCTGGTTTTGTGTACGCTGGCAGTTTAAAATCTTCACCCCAAATCAACCAACAAAAACCCTTCATCAAATTAACTATGTTTAGAGCATTCAAAATTTGTGTTCGCGAGATAACGATCTAATAATCAAATTATTTTATTTTATTTATCAACCAAGCAAGGTACAAGTAACATAAACAGTAAAAAAAAACCAAATTGGAAATTACGAGTACATAGAAATAAAACGAAAAATTAAATAAAATAATTAACAAGATAAATCAATGACAAATTAATAAATAACAAATAAATAAAACATTGAACATATAGCTTAGGATAAAGGGTTGCGGATGGCTTGGAAAAGGGAGGATTTGAAGGATAATTTTGAGACTGTTGGAGAATACAGATTACTTATGCTATTGAATATCCTGCAGCATCTATTTATCGGCTAATTAGCTGCGTAAGTAGTGTAGTGTGGATATTCCTTAAGTAAACGAGCGGATCTGGTGTTTCTTACAGGTTTATTCAAAACTATTTTGCTATTCAGGAATTCAACTTTGATGACGCCTCTAATGACGTCGAATGTGAAGCAGGCCGAAAGCATCTTTCTTCTAGATGCAAGTGTTAATAAGTTTAGATGACCCAGTCGAAACTCATAAGGAAGAAGGGTACTAAAATCGTAAGGGCTGTATAGTTCTCTCAATGCGAAAAGTAAGAATTGCTTTTGTATGGACTCGAGTCTGCTACTGTGGGTTTCAAAAGCCGGATTCCAGCAAATGGAAGCATATTCGAGAATGGGGCGTACAAGTGATATGTATATTACAACAGGGAATAACTGGTCTGATAGAATTGTGGAAACTATGCGGTTAACTCAGTGACTGTAATGTCATTTTGGAATACCTTAATTCCTAGTTATACTAGCACATTTATAAAGCAGAGAGTAATCGCTAAGGATGAAATCGTTTCAATTATAGCCTGAACGGCTATATTATTTATTGTTCTCTTTTGTTATCTATTGTTATCATGGAATTTCCTTTGTTGGCATCTAATTAAATTGGATTTTTATTATTATAATGAAAATGTATATGGCCATATGCACAATTACAATTAGAAACCCCATACAACTTTCAAATTTGTTCGTCCAAAGTATATTTACGCATTTTGAATTATCCACAATACATGTCTAGTAGCATGTTCCATCCGAAGTGTTTGTCGACAAAATATTCCAATATTGTTGTCACTGCATTCACCTAGAAATAATTCGCAACTAAATTTGCCATGCAGACGTGATACTGTTTCCGAGACCGAGGCGACATCATGTTACACAACGTGATTTCTAAAAATAGTATGTCTGAGAACTAAATACCATTCATCAGTCTATTTATAAGTTACAAGCTAGAATACAAGAGACAGATACTGTGAAGATATTGCGACTGTACACTACATACTGGGATATTTTGAAAGGTCACGCCTGAACAGATTACGTCGATTGTGCTGTTTAGAAGGAACAGTCGTGCAAACAGTGGAAGTGAGATTATCTATTCGTTGGACAGATGAACGAACCTGCTTACAACTGTAACAGCATCGACAGCATGCATTCTCAAGAAATTTTTTTCTTGCAGCAATTGAATTACACAAATGTGGCGACTAGACGCTCAAGAATTTCCTTTGAAAACAATCTCGGTATCCAATTGCAGACATTCAATTTTTGGATTCGGTCCAAAGAGCACCTCGTGCATTCATCATGTGTCGTTTTCGTTGTATCCACTCTATGAATGATTGACACTTGTGGCTCTGTGAATATAATATATTCATATGTATGAGAGTTCCAGCTTGTAGAGTTACTAATAAATAATAGAAATATTAAAAACAAATCAAGTGACGAGGACGTTTTCAGTGACACGTGCCAGTGAGTACTTATTTTTTATTCGTATGTTTGTGTCTATTTTGACTTAAATTCACATTCTGAAACGCTTATACCTGCGATTCAAAACTTTTTGTTTCGAAAGGTAAAAGTGGTATATTTGTGCATGCATACTATTTTTTCATAAAACCTGTCTAAAAGGGTTACAAATATTTACTCTCGTACTCTGTGAAATCTAAACAGTATTTACACCGTTATTAACAAAAATCTGCAATTAAGTTTTGAGTTCGGATTATTCTGATTATAATAATGCTCACGAGTAAGAATATGTTTGCCTATTCGCAAGATAGTAGATTGGTAACACAAACATGCAGGATACGGAAAAAAGTTTTGCGAGTAGTTTGTTCCATATCGAACAGAATGCGCTGAAATTGGCCAAATGGTCACAAACAAATGATATGCTTTATCTACATGCGCTTAACACATCTTCCTCAAGTCATAATATTCAGGCAAAGTAAGTTACATCTAGCAAAAGTATTTGACAACTCCAATGATAGTCATATTTAGGAAAACTTATTACGAAATAAGCATAATTTGTAAATGATATCGTTCATGAACATTATAATAAATACTACAAATTCCACCATTGTATGTAAATCGAATGATTTCTTCAAAATCTTAGTTCTTTGTCCCGATCGTCCAGCCAACAATCAACTCGTTAATTTAACAACGATTTTGAGGTCAAATCGACTGAAAAACAACTATGACTCGAACAACATGTTTACGAACAAAATATTCTGCCAAATGTGAATGAAGTCATCCATGAATGAGACCGCAACACCAATATCAAGTCTCCAAACTGGGGGTCGCGATCGGTAGCTTGATTGCACCGAATGTGTCGTAATGTATTGACGACAATATAGGTATGAATTCACCTAAATAATTTTTAGTGGACATTGATGAGAGCTGTCTTGTTTTACGATCGCACAGTAACGCTTTATATTAAACTGCCCAATTTAATTTACGGGGGCCGACTGCATACTATCTATTGGAACATCACGTCCAACCGCTACGCCTATAAATTTTGCAAAACATAAAAACACCGCACACAACGGTGACGATTTTGATTTAAAGCCGGAATTACATGCTCGCCGAGTAATGCCAAATGAAGACAAGGTGAGTGTGTAAACGGTCTCCTTGTCTAGTCTCGGCTGTGTTTTTCATGGCAAGCACGCGTGTGTAAATGGTTTGCTCGTCGGCTCTTGTTTGTTTTACGAAGGGATAATGATCCTTTTACTGCTGTGCCTGAGTGTTTATGACCGTCTCGTCCGAGTTCGAAGCCGCTGGAAGCGAAGTCGGTTTTAAGCATCAAGTCAAAGGGATTCGAGAGGGTAGCATGTGCTCATTTAAATTTTCGAATTTTTCGCCGGGACTTCAAACATGCGTTTGCGTGTCCCAGATTGAAATAACTCAACGCACACCAGGCAGTTGCAATAGCCACAGCCCGTACCTCAGTCATCGTTCACTGAACTGAACAAAACAGCTCACAACTGTCGAAAGATGCAAAGTGCAATATCCTAAGTAAACAATTCACCCTATGAAAGGTGCATGGTGTATGGTCCGTGTTGTACGGTGCATTATCCTAAGTAAACAATACACCCTATGTCTTGTTGAGTCTCGTCCAATGTCTTGTTGAGTCTTGTTTACTCTTGTACCCGAGACGCTCGTTCCAATGTATAAATCGGGCATAATAAGTTCATGGGCTCGCGCAAAACAACTTTCATGAAGAAGAGAATGGATTTCGTGACGAAGTACATCGAAAATACATTTTAAAATAGCACTAGGTTGTTTACTATTTATTTCAGCTGGCGGTGAGATTCCCCGTACCGTACGAATGCCGAAATCACGATAATTTCACCAGATATAGCGGTGTCAGATGCTGTCACTGGGCTGAATGATTCAGATGTTTACAAAACGTATTTCATTTTAGACTTATGAGATGCGTCACATTTTGTTGTGCTCATTAATTCTTCGCATGGCGCACTTCATACTTGCAAGTTCTTTCCTCAGCCTAATTATGAGCTAAATCTACAACAGTAAGAAATCGTATTTGCAACATTGCACATAAAATCTACGCTGTTCATGAAATCTTCGAAAATTGCAGTTTCCTTATTCTATCTGGAAGTCGCAAAAACAATCATAAATAACCGCGCCATGGTTTTTATCCGACGACACAATAAATTTATCCATATAGTCTGATCCTCAATCTCAACACCTTCTCAACGTGTAAACAACATACTTAGACAACAAGCCCATAAATTTGACATACAATATCGTGAGCAAATCTACACGAACAATTTATTTATCTTTTTCACGCAAATTCAATGTTGGCGGCATATCCTCGAGCACCTTTTATTGTTCATTCGTTGGTGGCACGACAGATTTCATCCGCCAGGCAAATATGCTATCCTGTGTGCCTGCATGCATTGCATACATTACCCGTTTTAATTTCTTGTATATCACATTGAATTTATCGACCAGTCAGTAATAATATCTAATAAGATATCCGCCTACCAAACATCGATTTAGCGCTATTTATAGTGTGTACTGAGGATAATTTAGCACAGCTAGGAAAATGTAAGTTATCATTTTTCAAAACGGTAATCGAACAGCAATTTATTTCGCTCGCAAAATGACTTAATAAATTAATGATATTTTCATGGCGACGGTATTGATTCAAAGATAGGCACAGTAATGTAAATTTTAGGTTACTTCAACCCACTGCACTTATTAATGTTTGGTATTGTTGAATGGAATTATGTTTTTTAAGAACTGAGGTGGTTGATATCGTATTTGCAAAATAGATTATCTAGATGACTTGTAAAGCAGAAAACAGTCGGTTTGACTGGGCATGCCACTTCAAATGAGAGTGCAATTACGCTGCATTCCATTTTGAAATGTTTACCGATTTTCGAAGCAAATTATTGTAACAAACACTTCGCACAATAATTCATATACCTGTATGTACATCTTTACATGTTCAAAAAATTTCAGTGGCTATTGCTCGTAATTGCATCATCCAACTGAGCTGAAATTTTCCGCATGCAGTAATGTGCATGTTTGAAATAGCTCCAAGTATCGCCAAATTTTATTTATCTTTTAGCCTTTGGCATTGGTGGGCATTTTGGAGATATTTTAGAGATCCTTATAATTCTACCTACAAATGACTTTCGGAAAAACAAAGTATGCAGAATGAATTCTAAACAAGTTTTCAAACATGACCTTGATAACTTTTTCAGTGTTAAGCTCTATGTAGGCACTATGCGCCTAAAAAGATACAAAGAAAATTTAGAACATTTTAAATTGTAGTAACTTCCTACAAAGCCATCAGACCATTATGAAATTTGCAGGATGTATTGACATTTAAAGGGTTTAGACTTCTTGGAAAATTTTTGCTTTTCAGGGAAAGTTGTAAACAATTGGTAGATTTGGGATTTTGTCTGCACAGTTAAATTGAAATGTTCGATATTCTTTATACAAGAATGGTAGCCCTCCACAAAAATACCAATATTTTTAGTACAGAAAGTAGTTTTCATCGAAACTGATAAGTAGATCCAATTGATATTCACGTAACGCATTGGTTTTAGGTAGGACAAAGTTTCATAGGAGTCTAATGAACGCTGGCACCGCTCTGGCCATAGAAAAATCATTCTAAAATCCAAATGCTTCATACCCTATGACTTTTTTGTTTTCCAAATTTTCAAAATTCCAATGAAATTCGCACATTTCATAAACCTTATCGTAAGCCAAGTTTAGAAAGTTGTTATGACGATCAGTTATGTCAATTTTTAAATAAAGACATGCTACCATCAAGTCAAATTACGGTGATCTTGTAGTGAAAATAAACACCAAACGTTTCAATTTTTAAAAAATATGAAACTTTCGCGGATGACAGCACTTAAAATATTTCTACCCTTATAATTTTCATCGCAGTTATCGGATCGAGAAAAAAATTGCAGGACAGGATATACTCTTGGCTGTGGTGCTTCTAAAAGGGTTGCCAGCATCGGGCAGTAGTGATTTCAGTTATTATTAATGATTTCCATTTACGATTAAGTTCGGCTTTGGATTTTAACGCACAAGCTGAAAAATAGTTAGATATTTAGAAACTAAGCTGGGTGGAAAGTGTACATATTGCGCCTGCGAAAATAAGCTGACATCCACCATAAGTTACTGATTATATATGCGATTCGAGTTAAATTTATCACTGCAAGCAAAATATTTAAAGTTCTTATATTTATAACTTCCGAAGAGGAGCACCTTGTTCATTTAGAATAAATTTTTAAACGATTCTCGGACTATTGTCTCATAATTAAAATTGAGAAATTAAATTTAAGCACCCGACACCAGTACCAATAACCGAAATTCTCTCTAAAACTCCAATGTAACTAGTTCCTAGAACAGAGAATCTAAAATCAAACAAAACCTTTAGTTAAATTCTTAGGTCATGAGGTTTCGTAAAAAGGCATTAAGCTCTCCTCACATCGCATTGAGGCAATATCTTCAGCTAAACTCCCCAAGACGGTAAAGACCTAAGGATATTTTTGGCGATGGTCAACTTTTATCGTCGCTTTCTTCCTCACACAGCTGAATTGCAGCAACCACTCAACGCTTATCTTTGCGGCTCCAAGAAAGATGATGCTTAAATAATCGAGTGGTCAACAGAGGCAAAGCTATAGACCACACCAAGGCTGGCTCAACAAAAGCCACTCTATTTTCCGCCCCGGACTCAAACGCCGACATTGGTCTATACGCAGACGCATTCGATACCGTTATCGGGGCTGCTTTTCAGCAAAAATGTCAAGGTTCTTAGCAACCCCTTGATTTTTACTCGCCTAAATCAAGCGACGCACAAAAAAAAAGATGCATACGACTGCGAACTCTTAGCGGCTTATGGGGACATTCGTTACTTCAGATACTCGACCCGTTGTCTTTGATGTACCATTTGCTCGTACTGATGCTTATTTACATTCTCCTGTTTTGCGCCTATTACGTACCCATGATGGCCTCCAACTTGGTCCTCTTCCACACTCTATTGCCACCTTTAAAAGAAGTATTCGCAACACAATATTTGCTGATGATTAATTTTATTTATCTTTTATTGTCATTCGTGGCTTTGATTTTCATATCTTAAATTTTCTCAATTTTTTAGTACTAAGCTATTCTATTTGTAATTGGGCTTTTTGCCTGTATGGATTGTTTGAATAAATAAATATATAAATACTTTTTACTGGACCAAAGGTTTACACTAAACAAACCACCCACTTTTGCTTTCAAGCAAGTGCCAGAAAAGCCCACACCTCGTCAACTTAGACATTTAAGTTATATAAGTGAGTTCACTTATGACATCCGGTATATCTCCGGTTGCAAAATTGTTGCCGACACACTTTCTAGTCTTGAAGAAATAATTCTTGACGTTGCCACAATATCCTCGTCCCAAAAATCGGACACAGAGTTTCAGAAGATTACGAAGGTCTCAAAATTTATTCTCAAGAAACAATCAATCTTTGGCACCAATATCGACATTTTTTGTGAAGTGTCTGGACCAGCCATACGACCTTACATCCCTCTTACGTTCAGGAAAAAAGAGTTCAATTCGGAACACAACATAACTCACCCTGATACTCGTGCTTCGCGAAAGCACATTGCTACTAAATTCTTCTGTCCTTCGATGAACAAGGACATTGCCACTTGGGCCCAAGAATGTCTATCTTGTCAAAAATGCAAGATAACCAGACATGTGAACAAACCTGTGTCGACCTTTCCTACAGTCTTCCAACGTTTTAAGGTCGTTCACATCGACATATTTGGTTCCCTAGTCTAACCGACAGGGGTAGACTTATTACCTTAGCACAATCAACCTTTTCACTCGTTGGCCTGACACAATTCCTTTGGCCAGCATTACTCACAATGACTGCTTCTGCTTAACTGAGCACTTGGATTGCTTGATTTGGAGTTCCCCAATACATTGTCACCGACCAGGTGGCAATGATGAAAATCCTAAGAGGATTAGTCAAACCGGTTTTGCCGCTGAAGTTTCGGCAACTATGGAAAAACTCCGGCCAGCTGACGCAAAACATTACAAAACACCGAAGATATTCAGCTTCAGGCAACTGGAGTCTTGCTCTCACGTCTTCGATATAGTCGATTATGTTCGTCCACCACTTCTTCTACCGTATGACGGTCCTTTCAAAGTCCTATTACATTCTTGACATAAGAAATAAATCCGTCAATGTTTCCATTAACAGGCTCAAGCCTTATTACATGCCATCCTCTACGGAGCCTGTCGACTAAACTTTCGAGAAGCAGCAACATATGTGTACGTTAAACACTAAACACATCATTGCTGTCCTCACTTCCGAGCAAAGGTCCAGCGAGAAGAGTCTCCTTCACACCGTACGTCTCTCTGGTTGGTAGAACCTGAAAGGTGCCACTCTCCTACGTCTCGTGATAATGCGTACAACGCTGGCAGGGAAGTATTGTGGATACACTAACATAAATACTTATCTGTTCACCTAAAATCCATAACTCTCCACAAACACTTTACTCATACATTTGACATCAAAATTAAAAGCACACCTAGGCTAAGAAAGTTGTAAATTTTTTATGTAAGTGGAATATAAGCATAAAAATGTTTTGATAATTAATAAAAAAAATAGAAAACCTATTCTTACTCGGATTAAAACTATGTTTTATTATAGAACTGAACATCCATAACCTTCTTAGTACATTTCAAGGATTAAATTATTTTGCTACCGTAAATTTCGTCGAAACTAGACAGCTGTTTAGAATTCCAGGCTTTAATTTACTGCTTTGGAAGCCTTTAATAATACATTTTGTATGTATATTTATTTTTATTTTTGTATTTTATTGGTAAAATATTGCAGTTGGTCGTTCACCTTTGTATGATCCGTATTCAAGAATAGTGTTTGAATTCACTAGTGAATGTTAAACCATGATTGGTCATCGAGATGTGATCTCACTTAGCTGTATACAGGTATCCAGATCGAATTCAGGGTAAACCGAGCAACAAATGACCCGAATGTTTTACACATATGCAAATTGATTATGAAATTTAGTCACTAATTAGTCTGTAAGATGACAAACAAATTTGATGAACATGATCCCGCTCTGTGAAAATTCACGCTAAACACGGTGAGCTAATATTGCAAGGCCAGTGAGATTTGTGTTACACACATATATACGTTCGTTGCTGTGTTCATTATTTTAGATACGTTTTAGAAACATTTTCGTTTTAGAAACAAATTCATGCTCCAGAGCGCGTCTTCTACTGGAATTACAAATACCCATACAAATAAACAAAAACCTCAGAACTGCTCACAACATTTCCGAAAAATTAATACTCTCATTGTCATTTAATAATTTTAATTCAATGAAATCATTTTTTCTAACGGACAATAGCAAAAATTTCACATAATCCTATTTAAATCTCGCAATCCTTTACAAAACCATGTTTTGTACCAATTCGTTTTAATCTAGCGTTTGCCGACGAATTTCGCTTTGAATTCATTTTAAACTGAATTTGCATTACCACATAACTACAACTTAATTAGTTAAATATTACTGTGATGTCCAGAGAGCAGTAAGTTTAGCGCTAAATACAATTCATAAAGCTTAACTTGCACATAACAAACCTTCTAATTTCCGAAAGAAAGGAAACATTCTATTATTATTATTATATTCTATTATTCGAATTTAAATTCATTCAATTCATATGTGCATGCATCAAGCATAAAGATATTGCTCGTTTTGCCAGAAATATTCCCATCTGTAATTAATTAAAACAGCTTACATTACTCTTAATTCTAGAGTTTATTATTTTCATGTTTCGGTGTCTCAAACAAATTTCACGTACGCGTATATTTTCTGAAAATAAGACTAGAGATTCCATTTATAGAAGGATAGATAACAGGAAAAGCAAGTATAACCATATGTACATCAATTAGATACATACAAGGAGCCTTAATCAGGTATTCTACGTAAGTTTGAGATTATTATTTATGCTCATGCATACATCATTCCGTCCGAAACATTGTTCATGGAGGACGACGAATGAACAAGAAGGTGATATATTTCAACGGACGGCCATGAACATGTTTTAGCCCCCTTGTAGAAATGCGAGACAGGTTCATTTATTAATTCTTCAAAAAGTTGAATGTACTTGCGCAAAGTCGGTGAAGCTTATTGAATAAAAAAAACTTACGGTAAAGATTTGTCAGATAGAATAATTATGGCTTTTGCATTGTACTAAATGTGATTTAGTTAGCGATGGTAGTTTCGTTTCCTGCAATTCTCAATATACTTAGGATTCCAAGAATCTAAAAATAGAAATCGCTGCATTCGGAAGTGGGGAAGGCATCGACCTAATTTATGCTTTTTTAAGTGTTTTCTCAATATACACCCCGCGACACAAAAATTTACGAATTGTTCATTTCATGGAAATTCCTAAATATTTCAATCAGTGTCTCGAAACGTTAACTTTGTATGTAGAAAATATTTTTCTGACGACAGTACCTTTCTTTTATAAGCGCTACAAGTTAAGAACGTTTTTTTCAACTGCTTATAGCATTGAAAATGGAAAATGAGTGTTTTTTTCAAAAATTTCGGAAATTTATTAATTAAAACAAAATACATTATTTATTAATTTATTTTTGCTCCGTAGTGAGAATTACAATGAACCCATAGTAACAAACACGTAGAACTTAAAATTGAACAAAATTTGAAATTTAAAGACAATTAAAAAACTATTAGTAATTGATTGGTCCGCCTTTAGCTCGGATGACAGCCTTCACTCGCCTCACCATGCTGTCGTATAAATTTCGCAAGAAATCCTCGTTTACAGCTTCTTCCCACACCTTTCTGATAACACACTTTAAATTGTGTATCGTTTTCGGCTCGCTTTGTCGTATCTTCGACCCCATTACCTGCCAAACGTTTTCAATAGGGTTCAGGTCGGGACTGTTACCTGGCCACGGGAGGGACTCTATCCCTAGTTGCACCTTTAATTGTGTTACCTAGAAAAGAGAAACAATTACCAAGTTTATGAGTGACAACATTTTTTTAATCAATGTCGAAATAACTTACAGAGCGAGCTCGATGCGCAGGGGCCGAATCGTCTTGAAAGACGGGATTTCTGACATCCGCTGTCAGATCCTCGATTGCCGGAACCACGCCTTCTTCGATAATTTCCTGGTATTTCGCAGCATTGACGGATCCCTCAAGAATAATTATCGGTCCTACGCGATTGTATAAAATGCATCCCCAAACCATCACATAGGGGGAATGCTTCACAGTCGCTTGAATGCATTCGTCCGAATACCGTTCACCGGTTCTGCGTCTCACTCGCAATGTTCCATCTGGACCAATGAGATTGAATTTCGATTCATCCGAGAAAATGATTCGTTTCCAATCCTCAGAGGTCCAGTTTTTGCGTTCTTTGCACCATTCGAGCCGAGCTTGCCTCATGCGCTGGGTTAAAAGCGGCTTTTTCGCTGGGCGACAAGAACGTAAATCCATCTCGTTTAGTCTCCTTTGGATTGTTCTCGTGCTGCATGGTCTATTCGTCGATTTCAACAGCTCAGCTCGCAGCTTTGATGCTGAATCGAATCGATTATTCAGAGACAGGAACTTTAAATGAAGGTCGTCCCTTTGTGTGGTAGCTCTTCTTCTTCCACTCCCCTTTTTTCGCTCGAGGCTACCAGTTTGTTGTTTTTTTTTAACCAAATAACGCACTGACCCCTCACTGCATCCTACCTGTCGGGCAACTTCCGATTTGGACAATCCTGTTTGCAAACAAGCCCAAATTTCGGCCTTTTGCTCCAAATTTAACTGAGCGTATTTTCCCATCTTTACTATTCCTACAAAATTCAAAATTCTTCACTGGCCTTCAAAATCAAACTGACGCAAAGGTTCTGAGTTTTCAAGTTTATATAGGGTCTGTCATTACTACCTGGAAAATTTAATCTTTCTAAGTACGAGTTAACTCGGTCATTTTGATGATTTCTTGGAAAATTGCTAGTTCGTAAATTTTTGTGTCGCGGGGTGTATATTAGCTGTAATGATTTTTTTTATGGGGCGTCCTGTGTTAGTCAAACAGGCAAAATTTCATTTAACACTGTATTCAAATTAACCAACCATCGACCGTTTTTGTATACGAACAATAATTCGAAATAAAACGTAACGACTTTCCGGCTTAAATATTAGCTAAATTTATTGCATAGTACTTAGTAATGAAAGTATAAAATTCAAATGGATTCTTCATTTCGTGGTATATTAATTCATAAATATGCATAAGACAATTTGGGTGTATGTGCGTATTCTTACTGACGCTTTCTTCACCTTTCATTCTTATTCATATTATATGAGGTGTTATTTTTACATATAAATGGATACGAAATCATTCTAGTTGCTTAACATATAACATTAGGAGTGCTGTATATGTTTTTGAATAAATACCACAGCTAATCTAATACATATGAATAATATCGAATACTAATTAATTACTTGCAGTCCAATGCATTAAAATATCACTCGAAGTAGGGGTAAAATAACTAAAATAATTCTAAGAATGACATTTTTGCTTAAATTGTTTCATACAAATAGAGACATCACATTTTAGCTTAGACCTGATTTCATCTTTCTCTTGGGCGCAATTTTTACTTATACAAAACAATTTCACAATGCCCGAAGCGTAGCATATTGAGCATTTTCGCTCAAATGAATTTGATCAGAAGGAAAATATTTATTTCGGTTCGAATATTAATATGAAATATTCCCAATATTGAGAATTTCATAAATTATTCAAGTTATTTTGAAGGAGGTAAGGTTGGCAATCAATTACTTCACGTATTCGGCAAAACAATGGAGAGTCGGGGGGATTGGTCTATTCGAACATACGTTTTCCTTCTGGCTACATACTTAATTATAGAATTAAAAAGAGATTTATTGTGGCCAGAAATAGTTCACCGGTTATGTTATTGAGTGGTGAAAATTTCATTTGACTGAATTGAATATTCATCTACTCGTGAGCCGAAACTTATTTTATAGTAGTATATCCGACTTATAGCCACCTGCCTGGTTTCTGGGATTTTTACTCCAATGAGATGTTTCGGCTCGTTTAAGGCTTAGCGTGGCTTAAATGATATCAAAATTTAATTATTATTTTGTAGATTCAAAATTGTGGAGGTCTAAAGTCTAAATTGAAACATCAAAAATAATTTGTTTGGCATAATTGGTTGTAGATTATGAATTAGATCGACACCAGTGACAATGCAAACTCCTTGATTAAACGAATAACGACTTTCATTCTAAATGACTAGATCGGTTTCCGGTTTATGGGGTTATGGGAAAATGTTTTAAAATGACCCTACAAATATTCAATTTGATTGTATTGATTTGCAGCTAACGTAAAAAAAAGCTTCTAAAACGTTGTACTCGTCCTTTTTAGAGCTATGATTTCAAGAAGACGTTTTGGGCGTTCGAAATTAGAGACTGTTTCTTTTTACGTTTAGATGATAATTGAGGGGGCTCGCTGTAAATAGATTTAGAGGCACGATTGATTAGTGAACTATGTAAAAGAGCTTAAGTCCTACATCAAAAAGTTTTTAGCCACTCTTAATTACTACACATGTTTCACATCTTTACTAGGATGATAATGATCCTTCAAGCTTCTTTGTCACTATTTTTCTACCGCAGCATATTCTCCTGCAATAGATTTAGATCCGGCGCTATAGATACTAAGGACTGCTGTGCCTTTTAGCTAATATCATTACTCTTCGTCTCTCATGATAACAGCAGCTGAAGCAAAAAGCATGCGATTCCTCCTTTCCAATACTACTATCACCAAAGAACCGTGGCTCGTGGTGTCCTGATTCTCAACCTTAAAGATAAAGCAGAACATTTAACGCAGACGAAGGAGGCATGCACCTGGATATGCTTGGTTCTATTTCAGAGATTCTTGTATTTGCTTGTGGAGAGTTGATGTCCAGGCCTACGATATTCGCTCTTTCATTATCCCGTTACAGAGCAAACTGGACAAGCTGACCAAAGGTATACAGGAGCCTACCCAATACTATTGGTATAAGTTACAGTCAGGGCCATCTTTGCGCATGGGCATACTGGGTAAGTGCCCAGGGCCCCGCGATCTATGGGGTCCCTTATTTCTAGATCACCAACCGATAAATATATTTATTTTATGAAAATCAAACTATAATTACCTGACTATACTTAATAATTATCTATCTGCTTTCATAGTAATCTCATGAACCAGGGACCTAATACTGGCAACTCTATCTGCTTACTTCCTTTAATATTTCTCTTAATTATTTGTGAATGAATACATCAGTGATACTCAAGCCTAAGCCCGCGGGTAAATGAGGTTTAAAGCTTTCATATATGTTTGAGTATATGATCCCACTTGTAACCAGTATTTTATCAATCTTATGTGTTATTATTTTAAAAACAGTTCTTGTTTTGTAGAGCTTTGTTCAGCTTTAACACAAATGCACATTTTGGGTTGTGTGAGTTTGGACATCACTGGAATAAACATAAGCAAATTGATCTGTGTATCACTTTAATATGTGAGAAGGGTATTTTAATTTATACTGTTCCTATTTGAAAAGCACGGCCGGAATGGCATTTCTGTTCGGGACTAAAAGTCAAATCATTTCACTCAAGATTCAACTTGTAAACGGTGTGTTTTATTTTGTAATGGCGATTATTTTCAGTGCAGTTTAATAATAAGCATTCAATACTTCAATACTATATATATATATATATATATATATATATATATATATATATATATATATATATATATATATATATATATATATATATATATATAATATATATATAAGGTAAAACACCATAATTTCGTCAGGGTACTTAATTTCGTCACATTTTACATTTTCAAATAAAATAAGAAAATTCGAATGCTCATGCTAATTTTTTATCATTTGACATAAATAGGTTTAATATTTAATTGTATTAAATTAATATAAATGTCGTATTGGCTCCAAATTATGTAAAAGTTCGCTTAGAAGCATGCGTCACTGCTGCGTCTCGTAGTTAGCTCATTGCGTGTTAAGGCGGCTTTAGATATGCGGTGTTTGTCAAATACCGAGCACCTAGTTTGGCAAACTTCGCATGTGTGGTTGGGTTGCTCGCCTAGTGCTTGCCCTAGGCCAAGCACAAACATTCGGGTGCTCGCTATTCCCGTAGTTTGTCGAACTTTCAACAAACATCAAAGTAGACGAGCACTGTGTTTGGGTATGTTTGGATCCCCGCTTTACACATTCGGTATTTATAATTACATATAATGTCAACTGAATCTGCTGAATCAACATCCATATTTAAATCCATGTTTAAAGATATAAATATAATTAATTATTAATGCTCAGAGATGCAGCAAATATTTGGTTTTTTCACAAAAAAATTGCGGGAGGGAGCAACGACGAGCAGCTCGTACATGTTCCAATTTTGGCAAACATTCAGCAATCCCCGAATATCTAATTCACTGTGCTTGTCATTCCGCAAGCACCAAGCCAAATGACTTGACTAGGTGTTCGGTATTTGGCGAATAGGAGGTGTTTGACAAACACCGCATATCTAAAGCCGCCTTTAGTGTTTTGTGTAGTGCGAGCGCGAATATTGTTAAGGGTGTCAGAACCAAGGTTGGTAAGCTATAGGTTTTTTTCATACAAGGGTAAAAGTTAGCGCATCGTTAGTCACGAAATCAATAAAAAAATTTATAATTCATCAATAAATTACTAAGAAAAAGGCATGACGAATTTACCAATGGCGCGTTAACAGCAATGTAGGTGATTTCGTCATAGTGACGAAATTTAGTTCTTAGAACGTCGTTTTGTCTGAAGAATTTTGCTAAATTTATCAACAATTTTTGCTAAATTAAAATGGATAGTCAATGTCAATAGAGTATTTAAACCTATGACATAATTTCGTCCTGTCAATTATTATTACAGTCTGTCAAGAATGAGTTTACACATAGGAAAAAAATTCAATTTTTCATCTTTCTAATTATAAAATACTACTTTTTATTTATGAAAATGAATGTTTTTTTCTTAATTATAGTTATTTACATTATTTCCAACCGATATATACAAAAAAAAAGTACAACTTTAATGCGAAACAAGAACGAAAAGACCAACGAAAACAATTATTGCAATTCTTGAAGTGTCAAGAAACTCTTTACACAAATTATTATTGTATTTAATATTGACATATTTAAAGGATATTTAATATTATTTGGTATATTTAACATTTGGTATGGCCACCTTTGGCATCCACCACACATCGCAACCGATTTTTCATTGAATGAACCAACTTTTGCAGGTCATACATGGTTGGTATTTTTTGCCATTCTTCGAGAATCGCAATTTTTAAGGCGGTTCGGTTTTTGGGTTGCCTTTTAGCGACTTGTTGTTTTAAGTAAGCCCATAAATTCTCGATGGGATTTAAGTCCGGACTCTTGGCTGGCGTATCCATCACTTTTCCGCAGTTGTATAAGGGCCACATTCGCACCATGTTCGCCTTATGTTTGGGATCGTTGTCCTGGTAAAGCTTAAAATTTGGTTTGCTGTTATGCATAAACCCGAATTTCTGCGCATTGCTTGCCAAATATGTTTTAAGGATATGCAAATATGGTTGGGCGTCCATGGTTGACTCGATGAATGCCAAGTCTCCTACTCCTCTGCTTGAGAAGCACCCCAAATCATAGCGGACAACTTACCAAATTTTACAGCCGGAATGATATTTCGATTTCCCAACGATGTTAAAGGCTTGCGCCACACTCTAGCCGGTCCATCATTATAGTACAACATCATTTTCGTCTCATCGCAGAATATGACGTCGTCCCAGAAGTCAACGGGTTGAAAAAGGTGCATCATAGCGAAAGAAAAACGCTTTTCGATGTTTAGTGCAGAAAACAGTGATTTCTTTTGTGCAGCTCTTGATGAGAACTTATTTCGTAGGATGGCCTGTCGTACTGTTTCATGGGAAACAGCAGCATCACACTCTTCCTTGAGTTCCCTAGCAAGTGTTCTGGTCGAAATCCAGGGGTTTTTATCAAGCTTCCTTATCATAAGGCGCTCTATACGTTTAGATATTTTTGGTTTTGAGCCACCTCCACACTTTGGCTCCAATTTATTCTCATTTTCAGCACGATTTATAACGTTATAGACTGCCATTCGTGCTACACAAAACATTTCCGACAGTTCCTGTGCACTTTTACCTAATTGGTGATTATAGTATATCATCTGAACTAACTCAAAGGATAATCTTTTGCCTGGCATTTTAAAACACAATATCTCACTTATTTATGCGTATTAGCCAAAAATTAATCACACACTAATGATCAAATTTATAGAGCTTTACAATACAGACCAAAAATTATGTTAAATTTACCGTATCGTTGCAGTAATGCAAAAAATAAACCTTTGTGTAAAGAGTTTCTTGACACTTCAAGAATTGTAATAATTGTTTTCGTTGTTCTTTTCGTTCTTTTTTTGCATTGAAGTTGTACTTTTTTTGTATATATCGGTTGGAAATAATGCAAATAACGATAATTAAGAAAAAAAAATTATTTACATAAACAAAAAGTAGTATTTTATAATTAGAAAGATGAAAAATTGAATTTTTTCCCTATGTGTAAACTCATTCTTGACAGACTGTATATATTAGTTTAATTTCCATAATATTTTTACCCATTTCGGGAAGAGGTAATGATGTCACGATTTAAGATAATAAATCTATTTTAAATCGTGTGTTTTCTGGCGCAACAAAGTATTATTACCATTAAGATTTAGTTTGATACTATGCTAAAAAAAAATATGTTGAGAAAAATTCCGTAATCCTGCATGACGATTTTCAATTCTCTCAAATGTATTTTTTCTTAATTTCGTCACTTAATCGACGTGCAAAGTTAAAGGAACTTAAATGACTTGAGATCAAAAATTAACCTTATTCTAAGTGTATCAAATGCATCGAGCTTTGCGAATTAAGAAGAGCATTATAGTTCTGTTACAGATATAGATATGACACACGCGAGCAACTTTCAATGACGCTAAAGGCAATTGAAGATGGGCAGTCTACCAGAGACGTTGCCAAAAAATTTGGTATTCCGAGAACGACGCTTCAAGACAAGTAATTATTAAAGCATTCAAAATATGTTGGAGAGTCTAAAACTCTTACCCAAGCAGTAGAGCAGACTCTTGTCAAATAGATTCTTGAAGTCGCGAATCTAGATTTTCCTAAAACAAAAACGCAATTAATTCATAGTGTGTCAAAATTGGCGAAATATATATATATATATATATATATATATATATATATATATATATATATATATATATATATATATATATATATATATATATATATATATATACAAAATGCAAAAACGGTCATAATCTAGTGGTTCAGAAAAATGGAAAGAAGTTGCACATCAGAAAGAAGTAACTGATAAATTACCAAAATTAACATCATATTTTACACCCGGAGCTTCTGTGAGTAGTAACCAAATAATAAACCATCAATATTATGAATCATATCAACAACAGATTACGGGAACTCGGGGAAATTCATTATCAGGAAAAGAGATTGAACCATATTGTACAGAAAGCGTCCATCCCTATGGAAATATGCAATAACATCACCAACAACTGTTTTCATTGAGCAACGGCAGTCATCCGACCCAGAAAATATTTCACACGGCCCTGCCGATAATTTTAAAGAAAATTTTACTGAAAAAAGCGCGAAATTTGGATTCGTAAAAGACCCACATATTTTCAAAATAAAGTTTGTGGCTTTTTCGAAGCATCCAGAAAATAAAAAGACAAAGAAGACGGCAAATCAGTAATTAGGTATTTCAATAAAGTATGATTAAATCGTAAGTTAAAGAACAATGAAAGTGTTGAAAGAAAATGGTTGCTGTATTCGCCTTCGAGGAAATGTGTATTTTGTTTTTCTTGCTGCTTATTTAACCCTTCTGATATAGTTAATCCTGGAGCTATTAAGTGAATTTGATGAGTTTCTAGCAGATCACCTAAAAAAATTTTGAAATCTTGGAAAGGGACACATTTCTCATTTGTCAGTGAATGTTTGTAATGAGTTTATTGACGTAATGGGAAAACAGGTCCTGACAAAAATTATAAATGAAGTTAAATTAGCTAAATATTTTACGATTAGCGTTTACAGCACGCCCGATCTATATCATACTGACCAATTAACTTTTATAATTCGATACGTAAAAGACCGTATTCCAATAGAAAAGTTTTTGGTATTTATATCTATCAAACAGCATAAATTAGAATATTTAGCGGAAACCATTCTGAAATTTTTAGAGAATCATGATATACAAATCAAGGATTGTAGATGGCAAAGCTACGACAATGCTTCGAATATGTCAGGAAAGTATGCTGGATTGCAAGCGAAAATCAAGGATATATGTGAATTCGCTACCTTTGTACCATGTGCGGGATATTGTCTACACTTGGTAGGCACTAGAGGCAAAAATTTTTTCAAATGGCTCAGAAACTGTACAATTTTTTTCGTTTCTACCCACCGATGGAATACATTGACTGAATATTTAGGTTCAAAAAAAGCTCTTAAAAACCTTTCTGAAACCAGATAGTCTGCGCGAGCTGATGCGGTAAGCGCCTTACATCAACGACATAAACATATTATAGAAGCCTTAACGTAAATCGCGGAGAATGCAAATCAACGACAAGAAACTAGGCACGAAGCTCTTAGTTTGTCCAAAAAAATGGAAAATAGAATTTATTGTACTGACAGATATTTGGAAAACCATGTTGGAAAGAATAAACAAAACAGGTGCTTATCTTCAGAAAAAAAAACTATAACAATTTACGTTGCAACTAATTTGTTAACTTCACTTGATGGTTTTATTATTAACGTCAGGGATAAATTTGATGACTTCGAATCTTGCGCCAAAGAGAAAAATCCGGAATTTGGCTATAAAGACCTATCTCAAAGAATAAGAGGTAGAAGCTCACGTCAGGCATTATTTGATGGCTCTGCGCCATCAGTGTAACTCAATGAGAAACAGAAATTCGAAGTAGAAACTTTTATTTCCATAGTTGATACCCTGAGCGTTCATCTAAAACAGCGATTGAATTCGTACAAGGAAATAAGTCATCGGTTCGGTTTTTTATCTCACTGGAAAACGAGTCCCGAGGAGTTGAGACAAAGTTGTAAAGCTTTAATTAAAATCAATCATAACGACGTTAGCAAGAAAGCGTTAGAAATGGAATGTCTGCATTTAACAGAATACTTGAAAAGTGTTCAGACTAGCGAAAATGAAGAAACTAATAATAATTCAGAAATATATCATCTTTTGGAAGCAGACAATATTGAAGATATGTTTCCAAATGTAGAAATCGCATTGAGAATCTTTTTAAGCATAGTGGTAACTAACTACAGTGGAGAAGGCTCCTTCTCGAAATTGAAAAAAATAAAAATTAATTAAGAAGTACAACGCTTCAAGAAAGATTGACCAGTTTATCGCTGATGATAGGTTTTTATATTTTGGTAGGTTTTTATATTCTAGTACCTCTTTTATATGGGACTCTAATGGTCTTTCGAATATATTGAGGAAAAAGGAAGTCAGGCATAGAGCCTTTCAGGTATGTATAGATGATTTTAGCTACTTTGAGTATAAATATAACCTTCGCGGCCCTCCAGACACATGACTTAGCAGCCAGCACTAAGCAACCTTTGCAAATTGGTGTAGGCCAGGATATGGCGAGCATTCTTGTCCTCTTGAGGGTTATATAAAAAAAAAATCATTCAAATCTGGGGATTTGAAGGGATTAAAGGTGTCGGTGGCTCAGAGTAGTATGCGCCTGGTCAAAAATATTGTGTATTCTCCTTCCATGCTGTAGGCCAGACACATGCCAGCAAGTGGAAGTAAAGTCATCCTAATAAACTTGAAAGTGAGTATCTCGAAGATCTTCAATGTTTCTGCGCTGTTACTTGTCCATCCACTATTTGGCTTGTATAGTACGCTTGGCGTTACAGGGTGCTTAGTAAGCAATTCTCAAAGTGTCACCGTATCCGAAGTGATTTGAACGTTCCCACATAGTTTTTTTTTCCTTCGTTTTTTTTTTGCTTCTCGCAGTAAATAGTCCTGGTTTCCTGATTTGCAGGCATCTGCCAACGTTAACACGAATAATCATTTTTTTTTTGTTGAAAAACTCAGTTCTTAGCTTTTTACACTTAAATTTATTTCAACACAATTGCGTCTCACGCCGGGCTGATTTTCTTATGCTCAATTCCAAAGAAAAGTCATCCTTCGGAGAAAAACACATGAGGTGGCCTACATTGAGATTCAATGCACTTTGCAATTCTCTGGCTACAATCTTCCACTGCCAAAGACCATACGGGAATGACAATTCCTTACAATAATTCCATCTGGCTTTCCGTACACTTCTGATTTATAGAGCCTCAGAATGTCCTTGTACTCGTTCAAGTATTCTCTGCAATCAGCTACTTTGAAGAGTTCCCGCACTTCTTCTCCACGATGCCCCAGATATATTTTCCACGATGCCTCAGATATCACCAGAGTGGCTTGGGGTTACGATTAGAGCAAACTCTGAAACAGGAAATTTCAAAAGCTATCCTGAAGTTATCCGTAAGTGTATTCACTGCAACAAGTCGATTGTTTCGTAGACGCTAATTCGTCTTGACGAAACTATGGACATATTTTTCTTGCATTCATGCCTTAAGACATAATGAAATAATTATTTAAGAAACCATTATGCCAATAGAATATTGTTGTAAATGTTTTGTTAATACCAATGCTAAAACCTTCAAATTTGATTTTAAAAAGCCTATAAAAACTGAAAATAACATATTTAAAAGTCGTAAAGCTAACAAATAGAGCTTTTGCCTTCAACGCAGTATTATTGGTTTAGGAAATTTACATACTAATTAGTCACATAAAAATCGTTCCGATTTTTTTTCAATGTAAACAAAATACCATACACAACGCAAATTACTGTCCAATTTTATATAAATCACGTTTTCCAGGCGAATCAATCTATCTTTTACTATTTCTCTCTGTCTTATTTCGGCGAAATTCTATAAGAACACAATATTATTCATTTGGCACATTTAACAAATTAGGAGCGAAAACCTTGAAAAGGTCAAAAACTCGAAACAAGCTACAATAAAAAATCGACTTCCAAATAAACCTGTCGACGTTCACTCCATACTAGAGATGGGCAAAAGCGCTCATAGCTCACCACTCACCACTCACTTTTACAGTGCAGCGCCTGAAAAAAGCAAAGCATAGTCTGCGAACGAAAGCTCTCGTATGACTAAACTTAGTCAAATGTGCAGCGAAAAGTATACTGAGAGTACGGCGCAACACTGTAAAAAAGAGTCATGAGTGGTGAGCTAAGAGCTATTTTGCCCATCTCTACTCCATACATTCCGCGTCCACATTCTGAGATTCTAATTTGATTATTCATCATCTGCTTTAGAAGCTCTTCTAGCATCATATTAGCGCTAAGGAAGCTAAGCGAGAATCTCAACGCGGCGCCGAATGAGTAAAGGCAATAATGTTGATCGCATCATCGTTCCATTTTCCCGCCAAATTAGACGAATTGATTCGGCGTAGACGACACACTCTGCTGCCAACAGCTGGCAAACTAAAAGTGACCATCAAAAACATAATAGAGCGATAACCAAGTACAAACTTCATATTTTGATTGGACAGCAAAGACGGAGTTGAATATCAAACATCATAAACTCGGCATGAACTCGTCACGAGTATCGATATTTCCGGTGCAGTACTCAGCAGGTTTATAACCATATCATTTGCTAAATACTTTCTGAAAGCAGAGCTTCTAACTTTTGCTTTGACTAAGATCGTTGCCCAAAACTTTTGACACGAAGACCTTGAGCACTGAACGAGTTAATTGGCCTCTTAGTCAAAATCATAAGACGCCGTTCAATAAACTTGAGACGCGGCACGTATCGCGTTCTCTGCTATTTAACAACATTGGTGTGATTCAACCAGCTATTGTTGTTTCAGGTAGTATACAAAATATGGGTGGCCTACTTGTATTGATTTACTGGTGAAGTGAATAGTAGGAAAAATTTATAATTGAAACTCAAATTTTCCCATTATTTCCAAAAATTATATATAGTCACGTTCCAAATGATAAGTTTAATTTTATATAGATACGAGTTCTAAAAAATAGAATTTGAATGGAATGAGGTGAATTAAAAAAACTAGTCATGAGACCAAAACTAAATTGCAATCTGAGGCGAGAAAATATTTTTTTTTAGTTCTAGGTATATGTAGCGCTGATGCGGTATACTTAAACATAGATCAGAAAATATAAATTTAATTAAATAAATTTTCAAATGAAATTCTTCTGCAACCATAAACATTTTTTTACTTAGATTTTTCTTTCCTTACCAACACATCGAAAAACAGAAAATATTCTTTACTCCCAACGATAATTGTCGTTTAACCGCGAAACAGTGAATTTCGAACACTTGGCTAAACTCCTATTACATCTTGGTGGACGCACATCTAGACAACGTTAATGACACCGTTGGGTACCACTTAACTACAAAAGGGCCTTATTTCTGATTCTACTATCCTAGTCAGTAATTTCTGTAATGTGTTAATGCGCATTAAGGTCTGTGTTGGACATGTTGTGATGCGAGCAATATTATGTTTGCCTTCTTGTTATTGCTAATGTTAATTTTCCCATCGGAAAGAAGATGAGCTTTGTGTAATCTCGATTTACGTCAGAAAACAACCGTAGTTGCATCATCTCAAATTAGTAGCTACTAAACTATCGAGCAAGCATGCGACGACTACGTTTCGAGCTTTCATATATTATAAATTGGCCATGAACTAAGTGTTTGACCGATTTCAGGCTGAAGCTCTTTCCACAACACTTCCTCGTTGTAGTTGTACAGTTTATGTGAACATTAAGCATTTTCTGCGATTTATTGTTATGCGTCTTTATCTTTTTGGTGTATAAAATTGTAGTGGCTGACGGGTAGTGGTAGTGAGCTCTATAAATATTATGAAGATTTAACTACGGCCACAAAACAGTACGTTTTTTTGAAAATCACAATTTAAATAAAGAGAAATTGTAGTAGGCTTTACGTTCTTAGCTTGAAGTTATTAAAATATGAGAAATGTGCTATGATGTCAGATATTATGTTGGCAGTTTCGTAATTTCTAGAGCTAGGCCGTGAACTTGAACTTGGTACGATTTTCATACGACAATCAAAGCATTAGCCAGCAGACTGTTATTTAAATATAAGATTTTTTTCTGTTTGGTGATTTATTTACGTTGTAGCTTAGAAAGCACCAAAATAAATAAAACATTTCAGAACGTATTTTCACTGGTTTTTTATAGCTAAAAATATAACATGGTAAAAGATAAATATTTTTATTCATGCAAACATGATGTTATGGCAAACAGTCATGGCATGAATATCCAACTTGTTGATAAGCCTCAATCACAGGTTCTGAAATTTATAACCTGGTTTCTGACATTCTTTTCAGTCGAAAGGAATGTTTTTTCTAACATTCCCAGTTTCCTAGAGGGAAGCAGGGGACGTTTTTATGAGGCGAATACATTTTTAGTTTACAATCCATAATCTACATGATAATTCTAAAATATATAAAAAGTAAAGAAGCCTAACTACAATCTTCATTCGCGACTAAGGATTTACGAGTATAGAGTTATAAGTTTGATGCTTCATTTTATCTCTAATTTGACTACTACTTACAGGTGGGTTAATTTAAAGCTCGTTGTGTGATCATGGCTGGGTTTGAACCGTGGAACCGCACGAAACCACACTCAGAATCTCCATCTTTTTCTAAGAATACCTAGCTCACCTCATATCGTTCATTGGGAATAGCTAGTGCAACAATCCTGAACTTTCGCTTATTTAGTACATATACAAATTTGCGTAAATCGATTCGGCTTTTAAAAATTCATATAAAGGGTATGGTGAGGTTGTTCCTCAAAAAACCGACTTCCAGCAAAGAATGTACGGCGAGCATCATCGTAATCTTCCACACATTACCGGCAATACGGTGTACCTACCTTGCGCATTCTGTTATGGCAAGGTAATCCCACGACAGCTTTTGTCAGGTGTAGGGGCTGAAGCTGGTGGTATGGTAAATTTATCATCAATGCATAAAATCAATGCTCACTTTGCCTCTGCTTTAACTCAGGGCTAGGTGAATTCAATCAATTTAACGCTAGGTGAACTCAAAGCTCGGTACGAGATCCATTGCCCAAACATGGATTCTAACCAGGGACAACATACACTAGAAGCCAGTGCTCTCCCCACGAGCTTATTATATACGAGTTGACCTCTGTTAAATAATTGTGTCCCGTTAGGAATTGGCAGAGGTAGAAGTTAATGTCTTCGTCGACACGGCTGACCCATGAGTCCAGAACATTTGTCAAGTCCGACAAATTTTTTTGTTTATACCCCAACGCTGTTGACAAAGTTCAAGGGCACGCGTACGTGCGTGCGGTAAAACTCCTGTTCCATACGGAATAGAATGTGTGAGTATCCTTCTCTGGATTCTCGCGTAAATGGATCTATTGAGACTACTTCCACTACCACCAAAATGGCATCTTCCGAAACTATGCGGTAGCTTCTAGCGATACGCAAAGGCAGCTCACCTTTGGAAATCCACGACCAAACCTTTTCGTTTGGAGGGCGTTTGCAAAAATGTCTGCTCGTACAGTAAGATGGAATTGGGCATCGCGATCTGCACCCTACGGCTCAATTTGCTGGGGACGCCGATATTGGCCATAAAACTGCTCTTCGAGCCGGCGGCTCTCAGAATCCTATTACGTACTGTACGAATGGGGTCCCAGCAGATTAGGTTAGGGTCCAGCTTGATTCGCAGGTATCTTATCGACTACCAGGTCGGAGCCTCTGCGTAGCTCATTTTCATCGAAATGACAGTCGGGATGACAGTCTTCTGTTTCGTCAGTATGACGATCTTTGTCTCACCAGTACCAGCTGTAGTCACTCACCGTTCCACCTTCCTCATGACTTGGTTAAGTCTGAATCGGGCAAACTCGGCAGTTGTGGAAGTGATTATCGCTGCCAGGTCAACAGCGTAACCCACTAGAAAGTCCGGTGTAAACAAAGGTCAGGAATGAGCAGTGCATTACGGTGGCGTCTGCGAGAGATATTTTACTATATTTGCTTCTTCGCTCAAATTACATAAGTCATTTATATAAATGAGGAATAATAAGAATGTTAGGATGAAAGAATTGACCTCTGCTTGATTTTAAACGCCAACAACATTTAACAACCCGTATCAACATTTTTAGCTGTGACCCTTTGTTGCCTTAAGGCTGGTACTGACTAGATCGTGGAGCTAAATTTTGACAAGTCTCCATTATCTGGTAATTCTTTCGAGCGGAAAATTTGAAAATAGAAAAAAGCGCTGCTCTTTTCTGACACATAAAATGTCAAGTATATCAAATTTTAATCGATTTTGTTATTGAAAAGACATTTGCAAAATTTAATTTTCAAATTCAAACACTAAATGTCACTTTTTAGCTAAGATTTAAGCTAACGTGTAAGATCAGTAACTTCAGAGGTTTGGCTATGATGCCGATTCAGCCGAATTAGTTTTTTCGTTAACACATTTTTAGGCACAGTGACGAATGTTATTTTATAGCCATAAAAATAGTTAACCTAAATTTCTGAGCACAGGAGATTTCTTCTCTGTGCCTAGTTTTTCTTGGAAACCCTATTGATGATCAGATAATGCAGTTTTTAGTCAAGTATTTAGTTTAATCTCATTTTTTTATACATCGTTCCAATATGTTCGCTAGTAAAGCTTATAACTGTCTTCGATTTCACGTGAAATTTTATAGGTAAAAACTACAAAACTATCAACTGATTACTTATTATTAATAGCATACATTGCGTATCTAATGGGATGATCCCATAATGTCAATAGTATCTACTATTAACAATACACAGGTACGATTTTTAACTAATGGTAGCCAGTATTGAAATTATGGGATCGGGTCATACGAAATCGTGTGTACTAAAGTGCACGAAATGGTATACTACCATTGAAATAGAAATCTCCTTCAATTTATTAGCCTACCTATTACCTCAGTAATTATTCACATTTGTTCTATGGGATATACATATAAGAACTTTCATGATTTTCAAATTGTTGAAATAAATAATTATAAAACACATTGACCATGTAAAGGTCATTTAATTGTGATCGTGGTTCCCTTCTTGTCTATAAATCAGCATAGACAACGTATATCGTCTCTAAAGCTTATCAAAGCAGAGGATATTGATACGGAAAACTCGATCGTTTTGCGGAATAAGCCTTCGAAGCCGAATCAAATTGGAATTGTTTTTTGCGGGATGATTAAAATTGAAAATTTTTGTATTTACATTGAAAATTTTATTTGACAAAGTGGTTTCGAAAGTATGCACTGATTCTCATCAGACACCAGCACACAGTGCATACTTGACTGATGTGACCACTTGCAGTTCGAAATCAGTAACTTGTATTTACGCTAGTTGTGACAAATTTTAACATCTTTAAGCTTGGTGTCTGATGAGAATCAGTGCATACTTTCGAAACCACTTTGTCAATAAAATTTTCAATGAAAATAAAAATTTTTTCAATTTTAATCATCCCGCAAAAAACAATTCCAATGAAAATTTCGTAAAATAGAGGCGGTTGACAAACAAGGCTAGCAATGTAATAAATAAAGCCAAAGACATTGCACTAAATAAAATAGTTGATAAAGCGCATGGCAACAACAAAAAATTATGGGATATTCTTGGGAGTGAATTGAATCCTGCAATCCGCAAATAACTAGCAATAGAATCAATCAGCAGACCCTCTTCATAAGACCAACTACGATTGAAAAAATAAAAAAAGATTATATCAAACCTAAAAATGTAGCTCCTGGAATAGATTCGATTAAGGCAGATGATTTAAAATGCATCAAGGATTTTCTTGTTCCACTCTTTACTTCTATAGTTAACAAGCACTTGGATGAAGGCACCTTTCCTAATGTTAATCCAATCGGACCATAAGTACCCAGAGTTCAAAGGTGAAACTAGAGACAAGAGAGTGATAAATATAGGCATTCCTCAAGGATCCATTTTGGGACCAACTCTTTATTTGCTTTATGTCCAGAGTTTGAATAATCTTGATTTAGTATCTAAATATGTGATTTATGCAGATGACACCCTTATATTAAATTCAAATCGAGATCCAATCGAATTAGAGATGATTTAGGTCGAAATTTCAATTGGCTAGTTAATAATAAATTAGAAATAAATGTTAGTAAAACGCATTACTTGATTTCCAAACAGAAAAATAAAGGAGACATATCATCAAACATCTTGGTCAACAACCAACCTATTGATAGACTAGAAAAAAACTAAATATTTAGGAATAATAATTGACGACAAATTGCCATGGTCGGATCAAATTAGAAAAATCAGAGCCAAGATTTGTCCCATTATAGGTTTCTTAAGGCCGGCGATACATGTAAACGCCTGAATTCAGACCGATTTTCAGAGGCTTATTTAAAATAGAAGGAATAAATGAATCATTTTGAAAGTGATCATGTTTATTCATCACATACTAACATACAAAAATCTGATTTTATTTAAAATTTTTTCAAAAACGGTCGCCGTAGTAACTAATTTCCCGAGACACTCGCGGCGAAAGGCATCAATCGGCGCGATTTTTAGCATCAGTTACAGCAATTTGAAATCAAAAATGGGTTGGAGTGTGTTTATTAAACATGTATCTTCTAGTTGAACCAAGAAAAGAAAAAAAAAGAAAACTAGTGAATTAGCACGCCTCATAAAAAAAGTACGATTTTTTACCCTTTTTCTCGACAAGTTTTGGGTCGCAAATAATAAATTTTGAAAATTTTGTGGCATTATTGGGGCTCAACTAGAAGCTTATACTATAGAGAAAACGTGTGCCAAGTTTCATAAGAATCGGTTGCGAACTTTTTGAGATATCTTGCCCGCCAATTTACAAAAAGTCGTTTCGAGAAAAACGCGTAGTATTGACACACAGCATCTCTATGATCACAGCGACTTACCAACTAATCAGCGATTCCAGGCCCATACAGAAGTCTTTCAGTACGTTTATTTTTTAGATGTTAATTTAAATATTTATGCAAAAAAAGGAAACTCGAATTTTTGAAAATTTTACATGTATCGCCGGCCTTAAGAAGACGATGCTACTTGAACATTGTTTTAATAAACATAATTTATCATGCTTTTGTAATTCCATCTATTAGTTATGCTATGCTTAACTGGAGCCAATCTTATTCAACGAACCTGGTCATCCTGAGCAGAACTCTAAGTAAGGCAATTAAGGCAGTTCATAATCTGTGTCGACGGACTCCCACTAATCAGCTACCTTTCATAACTGGGAAAATGACTTTTTTTCAACTATAAGCATTTCAAAAACTAATAACAATATGGAAAATCGTCTACGGAAAGAATAAATCTTCTATTTCTCTAACAATGACCAGAGAAATGCATAGCTATGAGGCAAGATCAGCAAATTCTTATAGATTGCCTCTAGTCAGAACCAATAGAGCCCTTAATGACCCGATTCTTTCAGCGATATCGTTGTATAATGATATGCCTGATGATTTTAAAAAAACCTATCGTATTTCGTTACTAGAAGGACGCTGAAGCAGTATGTTTTAAATCTATTTCAAAAGCTAATGGAAAAAACACTGATATTTCGTCAATTTTTTTATGTAAATATTTTTCTTTATAATATTTTTCTTTTCTTATCTTTAATTTTAGTTTTTTAATTTTTTATTTTTATTATATAACTTTAGTTAGTTCTTATCTGATTTATATTTTTAATTTCTTAAATCTTTCATTACATTCTAGCCAATTCATGCTAGTATTTCTTTTTCTCTCCATACAAATTAAATTCAGTTTGATAATTGAAATAGCAGAGAATTCAATTCAAACAGTTTTATAAAGAATAGTTTGCTTTGTAAATTCTTGTCCTCTCTCATACCAGTGTTCGGCACTGCCTGAGATTATTAAACTGCACTAAATGAGATTATTAAACTGCATGCGATATAATAATCTTTTATGAATGGGTGTTGGTAAATTCATGTGAGAAACTAACGATCATATCACAACTAATAAACCAGTTATGTCACTCCCAATGTTACAATACCCTATTTTTGGTAAAAAAAAAAAAGAAAAACAAAAAAAAATTGTGAAGAGAGGGTGGTTCGGACCCCATCCACAGATCCTTTATTCCCTACTCGGGAATGCTCAATTTTTTTATTAACATAGTAGAAATTTCAACCTAACCGCATATTGTCCATAGTTAGTATGAATTACTTTGCAGTTTGGTTGTGGATAGGGCGGTGCTTGCATATTTAAGATATGTTTTTTTAAACAAAGCCCTCTTTCAGCATTCATGCATGAGTATGTAGAAATGGTGAAATTTTCTTCAGTTCAGTAAATGCTAGTTTGCTGAGCTGAAAAAGTGTGACATATACATGTGTATTTATATATTTATATGTGTTTGATTGTCGACGACGAATTCGAAGAGAAAAGTGCGAAAAAAATAGCTATTACAGATTTAGTCGTTCTTAACATCTCAACGAAGATGCGTTTATAAATTATTTTGTTTGGCATTAAGTTATATAATTACATCGACTCGGGTTCCTACTTCACTAATGCAGGTTGCAACCCCAAAAATGTTTGCTTGACGGAGTATTCCAGCCATCTGTTGGTCAAGAGGCTTTAATCTGGCATCTTGTTTTGCCCAATTTTCTTCTGTGACTACGCAATAATGTTCTCATGTCAAAGCCTTTAAAATATAATCGAAACCAAATAAGAGAAAACAGAATTAAAAAAATAATAGAACACATTACATTAGTAAAAAAAATTATCGAATTTATCGAATCCGGACCGAAATGAAGCACACCAGCTTTGATTTTGTCATGAATGTCATGCGGTAACTCCTTGTAGCACACCGCCGTATAAAAAACATTTATTTTTATATGTTGCTGAGGTCACAGTGATACCATATGACCGCATTCAAAGGATTATCGCCAAAGAACTGCACTTGAAAATAGTCTTCACACGTTGGGAACCGAGAATGTTAGCCGAGGAGTAAAAGAAAAACAAAAAATAGCTTTCGAGCTGCTGAACACCCGCCATATTCTCCAAATCTATCCTTGAGTGACGTATACCTTTTTTTTCGACTCCAGGAAGCAAGCGAATAGGAGCAGTCGAGAAAATATCGCAGCTTAATAGTGAAGTTTTATTTGGTTTATTGCATAATTCAAAAATATAAATTCAAATAATTCTAAAATTCAAATAATTTCACTTTTTACGCAGTTTTAGTGCATTACAACCACTATGCTTTAATAGTTCATCAAGCAAAGCCCTTGAACTTTTAAGGGAATTTTGAACACCAAGCACCTCGCAAGTGAAGCATAGGGCTCTTTGCAATTAAGAAAATAGACTGCTCAGTTCAATGAAGCTTGCCGTAGGCCCATTACTGTTTATTAATTATCTTTCGATTTGATGAATGCGAAATATTGGATGAGAAATTAGTTAATTGTCAATCGAATGAATAAAAGTAGAGGCGGGCGATTTGTCTAGTCTACTTAAATGATGTTCTATAAATAATACTTCGATCAAAATTAGACGCAGACGTAATCACATTTTTATCACTGTCTGGAAAAAGTAATTTGGGTAATAGCTGGTGCAATTCAGAAAAGTCATTGGACTCATTACAAATATTGATAAATAGAATGCTAATTTATTTCCTATACTTTTTCCAAGCACAATCATAATCGAAACGTATCTAAGTGTTGCTTTCTTGCAACTGAAATCATTTGAAAATCACAACTTTACCGTTGCACTTATTACCCAAAAATTCACTACGATTTATATTATCACATAAAATTTTAACTATTACGTAGATAAATTATTTATAGTAATCTTTTCTCTATTTTAATAAACCGTTATTTTATTAGCTACGAAATCAAAATTACGGAAATTAATTTACCGATTTCATAATGAATATCTACACTGCTAATCGAAAACGCTTTCTTTCTTTCACCATTTGAAAGACTATAAACGAATAATTGAAAACTCGAAAGTTAGCTCTGGATCGTTTCGCATTCACTTTAAAAAAAAAAAAAAGAGTCAATTAATACTAATTGAAATCGTAAATTGTATATTTTTTAAAAATGAATCTGAATAAATTTTAATTCACACTCCAGCACGCTTCCGTTTAGAATGAATAGATGAAAATAATAAGACTATTAGTTCCATCATTCATTTTTCATTTTCGGGAATAAAATCCAAAAAATTATCTCATTCACGTATCCAGTTTCAAACATATTCAAACCAAGTCCAAAAATAACATGAAGAAACTTTGTGTGGTTTTTTTTCAGAACAATATTAAGAAAATTCATTAAAATTACGTTCTCATCTAGTACTTCCGGTTCCGTAGTTTCGTTCACATACCTATTCATTGCTAGGGAAAGATGTCGAGCATGGAATGGATTATGTTTTCCGTTACAAGCCCAAAAACATCTAAATGCAAAATTGAACTGGATAAATCTGAATGAAGTCAAAACTGTTTTTGAATTATCGGACCATGGGAAGTCCTGATTTTGCCAATTAGCTGAATAACATTCGAAAGTATACTTTCAAAAGGTAAGAAACTACCAAGCTCATTAATGAAAGCCCATCTTGCCCAGTTTGCGTTTTGTTTACCTTTCTAAAAATAGCTCGCTTCATTTAGTGGTTATTCCGTTCATACTTGTTGCTTCGTTTTCAATAGTTACGTTCAGTTCGCCAACTGAAAACTCCAACTCCATTCACAACGAAAATTTATGCGAAGCTAATTAGCAGCTAGTGGTCATGAACTTGTTTTCTGGTCATTTTAATAAAAATAAATAAAACTAACGCTCTGATATTCTTTTCGCGAGCTTGTAAATGCTCAAAACTGATTTTTTCACCTACTTATCTAAATTGTGTGAATTCAAGAGAACCCGCGATGATGATTTTATGATATATTATGCGTGCATATTACTTATGTGTATTTAAAGCAAAGCACAACAATAAACAAGAAAAGAGAACGTAATCGTTATAAGCAAACTATGTAAATTTTGTCTCTAGTCTACCGTTCGTAAATATTCATATCAAAATAAAAGACGATACGCGGTACACATAACCTTGGTGTGGTTTGTTAACCTGCGCAAAAAGAAGATGCTGTAGGTACTCAGGTATGTATGCACGTATGTAGCTACTCCCGGTCGAACGAACGAAATAATTTACGAACATTGTACGTTGATACATCAAAGATTAGTGGGTAACATCTAATATTTTTGCTATTGTATTTGTACGAAAAATTAGTGATAGGAAATATTTTGAAAATATTTGCGTGTGAGCTTGTTGGCATTGTAACTGAAAGTGTGATCTATCTTAGGAAAGTCGATGAGATGATATTAGGGATAATATGCATTGTTTTGGGAGGAGGATACATAAGTTACATTTTTTATAGAGCGAATTTTGCTCGTAATAGCTCTCGGCGGATCTTAATACCAAGCATGGAATTTCCAGCTGTAGTTCGTTTCACTGAAACATTTTCCACGCTCTTTTGAGTGAGTTAATCATTAAATTGACTTCCGAAATGAATTATTAAATGTGCAAAGTATTATTTTAAATGCTATCGTCATTTTGATCAAACTCTCTCTTTTAGTTTCAGATCGAGTAGAATGCAACTTATGTCCGCAACTATTGAAACAAAAGGCCGACTATACTTTTGGATCCTCGAATGTATGATTGCCGTACAAAGATGATCCTTTTATATAAGCTGGCGCCAAACGATGCTACCAACACTCTCCAATGTTGGACACTAAATGGTTGGACACATCGTGTGGCCGATGGGCGAACTACCAGTGCCCAGTGTCAAGCGTCCAACATTCGTGCTGGAACATGTTCGGTTTGTTGTCGGTCTTTTTCTCCGCTTCAAAGGGGTTTTTTTTCACTGGGAAGATATTTGGTGAACTGCTACACGATTCGTTCAAACAATATTATCAGATTATTTTTGTGTTTTGACAGTTTGTGTTTTTGTTGCCTAAGTATTTTAATAAAATATTAATTTACTTTTTAATAGATAATTATTTTTAAAAACCACTCAAAATAAATCAAGTGCTTCCATACTGTTTTGTTTTATAGATTAGCAAAACAGTTAAGTTTATTGAAATCTTGAATATAGGTGAAAGAATTTGATTGTTTGTTTGTTTAGTTAGGAAGTAAACTAACTATAATAAATTTGCTTAAAAAAGTATATTATTTGCTTTACTGTTGATGTAAATATCTATTTGATATTTAATATTGAATCAGTTTATTATAATTAGTTAAGTAATATTATAATCATAGTGGATTCATTTACAATAACAGGTAAAAAATATTTATAATATTAATTTGTTGCAGTTTGTTTTTAATTTGTGACTCGCTATGGGTACCAATACAAAAGTTGATAAAATGGATTGGACCAGTAGTTTGGTACTGAAATTTGTACAGTTGTATGATTCATGCCCGACTTTCTAAAAGATACACGGCATTCAGTAACAATTTCGGACACTGTACCTTGAAAATCCAGATCTTTGCCAATATTTGATCACACACAAGCCAGTCGATTGCCTGAAAAAAAACCTTAGCCCCCGCCTGAGAGACACTAAAATGTTCTGGAAGGCATAGGGACAGTCTAGGATTCAACTCATCCGTGTACACACCACTGAGAACGCTCAGTTTTATTAATTATGTACGTAAGAATGAAACTAATCTCGAGGGCGACACCAGCATTCTTTTCACATCTACCACGAATACGAGTTATAAACTCCCAATCTTCTAGAGTTACCGAAGCGATGTAGTCAAGCCCGCTGGACCGGGAACCTTCTGTAGCATTCGAAAATTTTATTTAAAAGTTTCTGCATGCAAAATTTCGCTGCACACTGTAAAATGTGCATCGAAACCAGCATCTCAAGACTAGCTAACTGTAGGTTCGAAAAACAATTCCAAGTCCAAAGTTTCCACTCGAAAACGAAAACAAATTACTGTTGTCGTTTTCGATAGCATATTATCCTCAGGCAGTCTGGGAGAAAACGTGGCCGCTGATAGTCGAATGGCAGCTGTGACCGATGCTGGTCAAGGAGAGCGTTGTGGTTCGGTCGGAGGATGAGAGTTGGTTCGAGCGCTGCAATGTGCACTGATGACGGTTACGCGTTTTTGCGATGTTAATACACGGTAATACAAGAGGAAGTAAAGAAAAGTCTTCTACTTCGGCCACTTATTTTTGTTTAGATTTCGGCCGAAGTCATTGGGCGGAGTGAACCCGCAACATCTAGAGTCATGGCCCCATTAACAGCAGGGGACTGAGGCTGTCTACCTTTTCTCAGGCCACCTAAATGATGGATTATTTCCCCGTTTTAAGTTTTTTTTTCTTGTTTATATGCAGCCCCTTTTTACAGATGCTAGCAATGTGCTTTGACAAGTCTCGGCTGGGTCTGACTTCCCAGTCCTTGCCTGAAATTGCTTCTGGCCCTTCGCGAACATTTTTCATTTCTTTTTATTTTATTAAATTCGTCTAACCCAGACTATATACACATAAAAGAAATTAATAATCGAGTTTAATTATACAGAATTCGTTTAAGTAATGCAGTAGATAAATGAAAATCAAACATATAGTAAGCTTCATTTAAGCATCTTCTTATTGCAAAAAATTTTTGCGGCAAATAAGATTTTGAAATTTTGACGTCGAGAGTCCATTCGTAAAAGATTCAAGCGGTCTTCATAAGGAGGTAGATGTAAAGGGTCACACCACGGATTTCCGTGGAGGCAGAAATATAAGAACCTCTTTTGGATGAACTCAATTTGGTCAATGTAAACTTTTGGATACGGCACCCATACAATGCTTACATGTTCGACAATAGGTCTGACTAAGCTGCAAAAGAGGGTCTTAGTTAGAAAAATGTAGTTGAATTTCCTCGAACGTCTTCGGACAAAGTCTAAGTCATTGCCAGCTTTTACAACGGTTGAGTCGATGTGATCGTCAAATGTGAAGGACTGATTCAGCAAAACTCTTAAATCGAGTACTTTCGTAGATCTATTTAAAGATGTACTCAAAAGTCAGTATTCATAGATTACAGGTGGTTTTAATTTCAGATGCCAAGATACCGCAAAAGATACAAGTTGGGTTCGAGTCGTCAAGTAAGAGTCCATCCAATTTAAAAACAAATAAGAGAATTGAAAGGAATGAAGGTTACCTAAAAGTATAGAGTGATCAAGCTTCGTCAAGTCTGTGTATGCACAGACAGTTTGGAGGCCAGTTTCAATTGAGGTGATTACTTGGTGCTGATGCGGGGCCATAATGGATTTGCAATGAAAGGCTACTATATCCGTGATTATCGCTTCAAAAAGTTTAGCGACGCAGGGAAGTTTTGTAATACGTCGATAGTTGCAAGCATCATTACGACTTCATTTCTTGAATATAGGAGTGACGGTGGAGTATTATATTTTTGGAATTTTTCAAATGACAAAGCTGTGAAGACATTCAACGAAAACGAACCTTGCTTTTATTTAAAGTATTTGACACGCACCGTAAAAAAAGGCCGAATGTGGAAATAAAACGTAGCTTTAACCGGATTAGGTTCCTTCAACACGGAAGACCAATCAAAGTTAGCAAGTAAGTCACGCATTTGATCGACATTAGCTCGTCTAAAATTGAATTTCAGTTTAGATGTGTGAGATGATAAGTCATTACTAGACTTCGGCTCGAAAATAAGGTTTCGTCGATGAGAGATGATGTGAGGGGTTTTACCACAGTAGAAGAAGCGTCAGTCGCAAAAATTAGGTCCAGCATTTTTCCAGTTGAGTTCCGGATGCAATTGGCTTGAAACAAACCAAGTGATATTAATTATTTTGCAATGTTGATGTCGTGCTGTCCGCCAATAGACAATCCCTTCTTTGTCGTAAGTTCGACTTGAGCACAAACAAATTCATTATATGAATGCGGTATCTCTATTAGAGATACTTTGAATGACATGATACTTCATGAAAGATGAGATATACGTGGCGTCTTCCTTTTTCTGGGTGCCAATCCACCCCATTTTCTAATGACCCACCCCAGCCCCATAGAGCTAGCAAAGCGGCACATGAGCATCCGTCGGGGTTGGATTTAAGGGTGCTTCGCTAATGCGGGCGAGGGGCCATTTCTGGGTACCCGCTTCACGGCCATTTCTGGGTACCCGCTCCTGGGGCACTTCTTTTTTTTTTATTTGCCTCTTGATGGCCCGTTTTCACTAATCCTGCTTGGCGGGCTCTCGACGAGAATTCGGTTTAGTTTAGGCACCTGCAAGCATCTCCCATTCTTTTAAAATCGCTACACTCCTCAGATAAGATTCTGGTCTGATCAGACTCTGTTCTAGTCCACGCAGAAATGAAATGCAGTCTCACAGCAGCAAGTTCAGATTGCTTTAAGAATATGAAGCAAAATGATAAGTGTATACATAGGGGTGGTTCGGAGTGCTTTGATCTCTCGTCACAACTGAGCATTCATATTACTCTATTTCGGAGCTTTTATACTCTGCTAGCCCGAAGATTTAAACGGCTTGAGGGAGTTTATGACCGACCTCAATAAAGAATTTGAAATTCTAAGAGCAGCATCAAGCTGATAGCCCACTTCGTTTGATGCGCCGTATCTCATGGGAGACTAAGGTTTCCCCCCGAATTATGACTGCATGAGGGCGGTTAAAGCACCGGTGCTCGGACTCGTCCAAATGTCACCAGTGCTCTGGGTATCTTATAGCCTTTGGCATTGAGCTTAGTCTTACGAAGATCATTTACCTCACGGGGATTCCCTACGTTTCCACAGAAGGATCTCTATGAGGATCTTTTCGCCCTGCGAACGGCGAACTTGAGTGAACTAGGGTTGCTAAACTACCTTCTTGAACTCTTTTTACAGGGAGGTGATTACCATCTTTTACTTGAGGCACGAAAGTCTCAAAAATTTTGCACTCAGAAAAAATTCACACAGTAAAATCAAGAATTGTCAATGTAAAAGCCAGGGTCATAATAAACGTACAGCCTCTTTGTATATTCGTTGCTGTTTCTTTCATAATAACAACGAATTTTATGGAATCAAAACGACTAATGTAAATTCAATACGTATGTTGTAAATACAACATGCATTATCGGTTATTTTAGTCATAAACACAAATCAACTACTTGATCTGTTGATTTGAATAGATGCACTTCAATTTCTTTTGTTTTGTTTGATCATTACTTAATCTCAGCAGCATTCATTTCGAGACACAAATCGCGCATACATGTAAGTTGTAGTGCATGCAGTGTGTGTCGTTCGGTGTGCTCAATAGTTTATTTTTTGTTACTTACCTTTAGTCATAGCTGCAGTGATTGGGAACAAGTGAAAAGGCAACGGGAGAATTATTTTCTTCTAAGGCAGATAGAAATAAATCTTAAAGCATGGCCAAGGTTATAAAGATACCGAAGGACATCAAATAGGTAGATAGTTTTTATAAAATCAACTCAAATTGTGTTATAATTTAAATTCCAGATACATATCAACTTCCGGCTATTACACCCAGCCCCAGGAAATTAAAATTTGCTCCTTGCGAAATTGGCATCATTTAAGACCAAAATCTCGCCATACTTACCAAACAATATACGCGATAAAGCTTGTAAAGAGCTGTTGCTTGCCAGCAATAAGACACAAAACAGCACAATTTTAATGTCAAGATGTTTCGAAAAGCTCAACTTAAAATACCAATGCTAAAAAGACACTATTTAATGCTTTACATAGTTGAAGGACCCAAGAATTTCAAGAATTATAAATTGTTGAAATTCTTGGGTCTTTCAACTATTCAAAGCATTAAATAGTGTCTTTTTGGCATTGGTATTTTAAGTCGATTTACGACATTTTTGTTCATATTTTAAGTATGCAGCCACACTTTCCTCTCCATGTTATTACGATCCAATTTAGTTGTTGGATTTCCTATTCGCGGCTTCAAAATTACAAGCAGCCCTTGTTGATTCAATAGAGAAAATTGTTGCCAATACAACTCACGCACGTATTACTATGTAGTAGTTAATTCATAGAGAAACCTCTATGGCGCCATTTCATAGTGAAAAATATATGAATTAACAATGTTTTTCCCCAATTTTACAAAGTTTTTTTCTGAGTGTGGTAACCCTCCAATCCGCCCGCGGGAGATAAAGGTTGAAAAGCCTAAAAATCTCCAGAGCTGCTTCTCGATCAGAATAAAAACAGAGAGTCCATGTCCAGCATGTAGGTCGACTAGCAATTACGTCGGGGACCTGTATATGTTTGCGGCCTTAGAGACCATAGGTCTTTGGTTAGAGGTTTAAGTACATGGTTGAAAGATAGAGAGAGCCTGCAGAACGGGAGACTTCTAGAACCTCTTTCACCATTCTATCACCATCTCGAAAATCTCATTCTGGATGCCGTTGGACGAAGGTTTGGTAGCCTTTGAAATATGTTTTCTAATAATAATATGTAAATTAGGCCCTATTTTAAACCACACGAAACCACTTCACTTTATCGCACACAGAATTACTTTGTTTTCAATTCAACTGAAAATATTATGGTAAGACCAACAAAGTTACATAAATTGACTTGACTTGACAAGACTTGAACGCTAACACAAAACATCAAAAACTATTTCTTTGAAATTTTAGACCAGACCACCTATCCTAAAGCTATGCGTTTTAAAGCTGTTAGAGTTCTGGTACTTCACTATCTATAGTTGGAAGACAATGTTTTAGCCAAATTAGCCAAGACAAAGTTCTATGGTCTGTGGTAGTCCGAGTCTGCCTAAAATTCGAGATGTTTTTAGACAAAAATTGTATTTCTTTTAAATTTGCCTTTACTTCGATGAGACTGTTTATGGCTACAGAAAAAACATGCAAATAAACTCCGAGCAAAAATGATCCCATGTGCATCAATTCATTGACCTCGCAGAATCGGGATGGTGAGAGTTTGTGAAAAAGTAAAATCAGGGAATTATACTTTGTTAGAATTTTAAAATTGTAAAGTAAATACAATACTATTGCTGGAAAGTGAGAATCCTATTTTTTTTTTATTCATGCGGATTTGAGGTTCAACGCAATAATACCGGAAATATTTAAAAGCTGATTAATTTATAGTTGACTGAATTCAATAACCGTTCGGACCTTGTTTCCATTTTACCAACATAATTTTCTTCTAGCTGTAATGCTTATTTCTTAACGATTTTCCAATTTCCCCCGTATTAAAAAAAAAAACCCGAAGAACAAGTACCCAAATGAAAAAGTAATCACGAGGTTAAATAAAGTCAATGATGCTTTCAGTGAAATACATAAGTTCTTTTCCGTTCCAATCATTTCAAATAGGGCAATCAACTGTAGATCAGCCATTATTTCATAAGTGATCTGCAACGAAAAATCGAACTCAGAATTGTATCTTGGCAAAAAATGCACATAATAGACTGTACACAATCTTCAACAGTAAATAAGCCAACAATAAGCTTCTTACGAATTTCACAAGTGCATATGATGTGTTCAATTAACAAACGTTGCGAAATTCAATTTCTTCGGCAACATAGATTTTAAACAGGTAGTGTAACGTTTTTTTGCCCAATATAAGAGCGTCGAGCTTTTTCATTTTTCTACACCTGTCGGCAGTTGTTCCGACAAACTGGCAACGGAACAACCCAAAACTTTTCGGGCAGTTTCATCAAATAACCGACTTTTTCATCGGTCGTTAAAATATGTAGGAAGGGGGAGGAGAACATATTCAAAAACTCAACAATACAGTCGTCAGCAAAAACGATGGAGAATAAAGTCGAAAAATTTGTAGCTTGGCATAGAGCTTTGGCTTCTTCGGTGTCATTAAACGCCAATTCTGGTTCGTTGACGTTACAATTCCAAATAGCGCCAAACGAACCAGCAAAGCATTGACCGTTGAGGCTTTTGCGCATTTTAAAATGCTCTAACGAAGTTTTCACAAAACAAAACTTCTGCACGCGTCAACATAAACATCGGCTGAGAATTTCTCTTAAGTTTTCAACTGTTTGCCGCTAACTATTTTTAACGTGTATGTATTTGTATTTTCTCATCGCGGTTTTTGTTTTGCGCCTTTCATACGCGTCTATTTTATCTGCTACGGTCTTGCTTTTTCGTGTTTCTGATTTTTTGCGCATGCACATACGTTTATGTGCAAACGCTTAGCGATTAAGGCGTTCATTCAACTAACTCTTCATACAAAAAAAAAACTGTAATGTTTTTGCACAAAAAAGAGGATGCTCTTCGTTTACACCCGAAGCGATCATTTTTCATTTTTGTTTAATATACACTCAAGTCGGTTTTGACCACAATATAAAACGATTGCATTGGTTGTGAAGCGTTTGAAATTTTGAATTTGAAATATGTTAGTGAAGGTAGAAAAAAAACGGTCGAAATTGGTTTGATAGTTCCCATACAATTAAAACGGGTTTGACTGGTGTATAGAGGTGCAAGTTTTCAGTGAGTTTGGCTTGATAGGGCATGGACTTGATGTGTATTTCAATACATAATGTGTATTTCAATAAAACAAAGCTAATCAACTGAAATTCAAATTCTGCGAAATACTAGCCAACGCAGGCAACTTTATTGGTCGTGCTGTTGAAAATGTGAACTCGGTGGTGGGACATTTTATGAGCCAAAAACCGCAAATATTTGCAGAAATTTCCGTGTGGAAGTACAAAAATGTCTAGAAGTAGTTATTTAGATGACAGTTTGGAGATTCTACATTGCACGATGCATAGATTAAACAACATAGTCTGAACGGAAAAAAAGCCAACCGAAGCTGGAATTACCTGTTAGATCTTTGATTTGAATTTAATTGGCCTTGAAGCTCCATCTGAAAGGGAAAGTAATTGAAAGAGCTAGGAAGATTTCGATTTGTATACATATGTCAGGTATTCTATCGTATCGTGCACTGTACCAAGAGTCAGCTATGAAAGTTCGCAAAGCTGAAGACTACGACAATTCTACTGTCAAACAAATGAACATCAGGTTATACTATGTGCTTACGTCATATAAATGGGTCAACTGAATGACGCTGCATGGACAGACTGTTAGGTCATGTAGACCTCCCCAAAAGCGCTTTGCATGAATATTGCCAGCAAAGCTGAATATTCATGGCTGCAAACTCATGCTCTGTATTTGGTAAAATCAGCAGGGTGTACTTTAGTATGATCTCCTCAAAGCCAACTAAACCATCCCGACAGATTGCTATCGACAATTGATGCGATGGAGTCGAGCATTGAAGGAAAAGCTCGTTATATGTTTCTGCATACCACATTCAGATCCTTATTGACTGCTAGAGTGGCCACGTCATCAGCATAAGTTTGCGATTATAGCCGTTCTTATTGCAAATCGTTCAGCAGGGAGTCAACATGCATACTCCACAGAAACTACGATAGCAAACCTCCTTCAGGACATCCATTTGTCGTCTCCACTCTCATTTATCAGTCGACTCAAGCTACAGTTCCAATTTCCGCACCAGTATGGCACGTAACCCTTTAACTAAGACGTCATCGACGCGATGGCCAGCCCTCGCAATACAGGCCTCTGCAAAGTCTACAAATAAATCGCTCCCCCAACCTTGGAAACTAGGCAATGAAGGGCCGAATCGCATGATTTTCCTCACCGGTACGTATGTTGTTTTCCGTTGAAGGGATTAGACTTAAGTGTCTTGAAGGAATTAGACTCTAGTATGTGTTTTTCAATCAGACTCTCCAGGCATTTCAGTATAAACGATGTTAGGCTGAGCGGCTAAAAAGCTTTGGTATAAAGACAACCTTGACCGGTCACTAAGTTGACGGAGCATACTCCACAGCTAAGCATGTTCAAAAGAATTCTTTTAAGTCTGCCTCCAGGTGATCCATTCCTTCTTTTAGCATAGCCGCATAGATGCCATCCAGGTCTGGCAATTCGAAAATCTCAAAACAAAAAAAAAACAATGAGTACGTCTATGACCCTTTTACTGACCACAGATCTAGCTGTGTATCAGCATTTCCTACTGACGCGAATTTCATAATATTTGGTCAGAGGCACAGAAGCCTTCTGCGTTTCACTCCCGGTAAATGATTCGCAAGTAAATACTGTAGGGACTCCTTTTCCGGCTTAGCTGATTGGTCCTTTTCCAGTGCCTTGGATAGCCTCGACGTGTCTCTTGCACCTTCCATTCCATTCTCTCACAGAACGATTTGAAAAATTCTCCCTTCGAGGTCCTCATCACATTTATATAAGTTATTTGCGAGATTCTGTAGGCGAATCATCCTCTCTGTTGTTCTTACGAATTCGATTGAGCTGTTTTTTAATAGCTTTCGTTTAGAAGTAGGAGCCAATTGCTGGAAATCATTGCCATAAAATGGAATCTGCAGATTCAAAAAAATCAAGAAGAATGAGATTGTTGTAATTTTCATCATCAATTATAATTTTATTTCAGTATTATAATTTTATCTTTCTCGTAGAAAGATTATATTGATTAGAGATGGGACTGCTCCTGCGATCACTGCTACTAATCGCACTGCTCTTTGAAAAGAGCAGTGAGCAGTGCGATTGCTCTCTGCTCATGCTGTTCAATTGCTCACTGCTCTTTTGCAGAGCAGATAGTTTTATGAAGAGCAGTGAGCAGTGCGATTGCTCTCTGCTCATGCTGTTCAATTGCTCACTGCTCTTTTGCAGAGCAGATAGTTTTATGAAGAGCAGTGAGCAGTGCGATTGCTCTCTGCTCATGCTGTTCAATTGCTCACTGCTTTTTTGCAGAGCAGATAGTTTTATGAAGAGCAGTGAGCAATTTGGTTGTGTTTTGCTAATGTTGTTCAACTGCTCATTGCTCTTTTGCAATACAGAACATTTTAAATGCTCATCTATTCAGATTCTTATCTTCCTACCATTGCGAGTATTTTCGGACTTGCAAGTATTTTATTCAATTATTCAAAAAGTTTTTAGGGCAAAAGTAGCTGAAATCGGACAAAATCGGCCAATTTTGTGTTAGAGTGGTTTGGGACATAACGGGCCAAGACCTATTGCTGTGATACAAAAATTTCGGTTTTGTAGGGGAGTAAGGGGTTTTTTGGCCATAGTTTGGCAAAAACTGCCTTTATGGCGCTTTCGATGATTGAAAGTGGTCGGTGAGTATATTAGTGATATATTAAGCGCGACAAAATTTTTGATAGGGGAAATTGGGCAAAAACGTCCATATTTTCCAAAAAATTTTTTTTGGTCTAGCATGAATTTGGCGACCTTTCTGGGTTGTTTCGGGCGAAATTTCCATACAAATCTGGGAAAAAGCGGCCTAGTTTCGAAGATATGGCAAAAGTAGCTGAAATCGGACAAAATCGGCCAATTTTGGGTTAGAGTGGTTTCGGACATAACGGGCCAAGAACTATTGCTGTGATACAAAAATTTCGGTTTTGTAGGGGAGTAAGGGGTTTTTTGGCCATAGTTTGGCAAAAACTGCCTTTATGACGCTTTCGATGATTGGAAGTGGTCGGGGAGTATATTAGTGATTTATTAAGCGCGACAAATTTTTGGTAGGGAAAATTGGGCAAAAACGTCCATATTTTCCAAAAAAAATTTTTTGGTTTAGCATGGATTTGGGGACCTTTCTGAGTTGTTTCGGGCGAAATTTCCATACAAATCTGGGAAAAAGCGGCCTAGTTTCGAAGATATGGCAAAAGTAGCTGAAATCGGACAAAATCGGCCAATTTTGGGTTAGAGTGGTTTCGGACATAACGGGCCAAGAACTATTGCTGTGATACGAAAATTTCGGGTTTGTAGGGGAGTAAGGGGTTTTTTGGCCATAGTTTGGCAAAAACTGCCTTTATGGCGCTTTCGATGATTGGAAGTGGTCGGGGAGTATATTAGTGATTTATTAAGCGCGACAAATTTTTGGTAGGGAAAATTGGGCAAAAACGTCCATATTTTCCAAAAAAATTTTTTTGGTCTAGCATGGATTTGGGGACCTTTCTGAGTTGTTTCGGGCGAAATTTCCATACAAATCTGGAAAAAAGCGGCCTAGTTTCTAAGATACATCAAAATTAAAACTGCCCAAAAAACTGAAAGTAGCACTAAAAATGTTGAGATCCTTTTTGGTTCGCCAGTGGGCTTCTGCGGCGGTGCTCGTGACTGCACTCCAACCCTACCGGGGTTGTGACTCATGTCCAGCCTTACCGAAGAGATTGGCCCCCAAGTGGGTGCATGTTTAAAACACGTAAACATTTTGTTATTATTTTTCAATAAAATTTTCGACAAACTTCATGCTTCGGTGAGGCTAAGTGGAAAACCGATTGTTTTAGATTAGCCAGGAAAAATAAATCTTCGAAATTAAATTACATACTGCATAATACTGTACATGCATAATAACATTTCACTGCGTTGCTTGCATCCAATGTATGACATTTTGAAAACCACAAAACTACTATACGATTTACCAAGCACTTGGCAATACCTTCTTCTGCTAGCAAGTGCCGAATTAATGCAGGCAACGTATTTCCAAACATACTACATCTGTTCTAAACATGAGCATCCATCGCCACGGAAAAATACAGTCACATTGAAAATATACAATGCGATTGCAATCTGAGGCTAGAAATTGCTGTATCAAGCACAAATCGAAGGCGATGAGAAGGTAACGAGCAAACACTGGCAATGAGCAATCAAAAGTAGCGAGCGATTTTTCGTACGCACGAAACTGCAATCGCAATTGCGATTGAATAGCTGCTACTCTAAATTGCTCTTTGCTCAAACTGCTCTCTGCGATCACTGCTCAGTAAAAAGAGCAGTTAAGCACATCTCTAATATTGATAAACTAAGCCAATGCACATATGTAAAACATTCTACGGATTTCTTTAACAGAGAGCCGAGGAGCACAAATTGCCCTTACCCGTTTTTAATGAATATTTTGGCAGGAACGGAAAAGATTCAAATAATTTTGATTGATAATTCTGCATCGATTTAACGCACTTATACGAATTTCATTCACTGAAACCACCACTTTTTGGAAAGTCGGTTGCCAAGAAACAGAGGTTAACCTGGTATTTACATGCAAAAAATATTTTCTCTCGTCACATAAACCACTTAAGCGATAATGTACCATTGAAACTAGAAACATCTTTCCAGGACAGCTATTCAACATCATATTTTAGACGACCTAGTTCCTCTTTGCAACGCTTACAAAACAGTATGTGTACACATGCCCATTTTCGAAACTAAAGAAGACAAAAGAGTGACCAAAATCATAGACATATCCGTGGTCTATTTAATGAAAGAAGCTTTTACCAGTCCATGTCGCACCATGACGATGCGCTGGATCCAAGAATCAAGTGTGATTCTCGGCGGGATCATCTTTGTTTTTGGTTTGGCAAGCCGAGACGCCTCAAAGTCAGCCGCATACTATAAATCGACTCCAGTCTTCCACGTGGTATCTATGCACTAGCATTCGCGTTTTCTTGGGATGGCGGTGTATTGATCGCGCATTGGATCCGACGGTTGTACGTACGTACGCGCCAATTTTCAAGGTCTTTAATGTTATGTTTTGTTTTTTGTTACATGACTTCGTTTAAATGTTGGAGCGTCGTTGCCCGAATCACCACAAGTTCAACTTTGTGAATGATGATGCTTGGACGAAGCTGGAGGTATGTTCCGGCGGCTGCTACCATGGCGGAAGAAGCAGAGGGGTTTGTGTTGTGTTGTGGTGTTGTTGGCCTTGTTTCTCGGAAGCCGATAGCTTTTTTTTAATTCTGTTTTTGTTTCGCCATTCTTTCTTGTTTCTGTTTCGAGTCAGTGATCGATTGACCTCGACTATTCGTGGGGTTGTTTTAAATGGCGCGCGCTATTAGAACACCGCGAACGCGAAGAGGTCATTCGACTTGCCGACGAGTTCGTTCTCACAAAAAAAAAAAAATTAAGTTCAAGAATAGCTCAACTGCTGGATTTGAATGCAAAGGTGGCGTCAGGTCGGCGTCGGGAATTGAAAACGTGGACGATTTCGAAAAGTTTCTGTTGGTAGCGCAATTTAAATTACGCAAAAGGGTTTATGATCATGGTCTTGCGTTATTTGAAGTATGTGATTGCAATTTGGCTATTTGGCTAATTCGTAGATTTAGTTAAAATAAAACATATGAAGAATTCCCTAACGTTAATGCCAACTTTAAAAAATATTTGGGATATTTCGGTGAATACGATATTTTGCTCTTTGAACAAACTAATCTGCTTTAATTTTTCCTAACTTTCTATCAGTTCTAGCAGTATGTTTGGTAAAGTTGTAAAAAAATGTTTGATATATTTTCGCGGAAGAGAGATCCATGCCGCTTGAATGACATACTTTAGTTTGTTCAGCGTATGATATTGTTTTTCGCCATGGGAAACTACACGTGACAGTTGACTCCAGGTGTTTTCAATTACTTTAAGATCTAGCGGTCACGATGACCATTGTAACATGCTGATGATCGCGGTATGTACGTTCGAATTATCATGATGAAAGAGAAAATCTTCACCAGGAATCCTGACTCCATTTTTCTGAATTTCCTCATCTATAATTTTAATATACATATGTAGTTCTGCTTATCATTTTACCCAAAATAAACCTAATTTTTTTTTCCTTTATACCCAATTTCGGTTCAAACCATAATTCCACCTCCACCCATTTGATGTCTGATTTTTATTGAAGGATATTTTCTCAAATCGTGCAAATAATGCTAACAGCCATTAGATAGATCCCTTCAGTCAAAATACTTTTTCGTGGGTAAAAATTATTTTTCACTCTTGCTTCTGGATTTAATGTGTTCGCGGGCAAGCGGCATTCTCTCTTCTTTTTTTCTTGCAGTTATATATAATACTTTTTCTTTTATCATGGACGCCAACTTGAAAAAGTTTATTTCGAGAAAATCGCGTTTGAAGTTCAAATTCAATATTTGTGCGTGGCATATGTAACATATATACAATATATAGGTAATACTAGTATCCCAATATGTCCCCCTCTACCTTAACAGCTGCTATGTGAGAGAATAACGTATTGCACTATATATAAATATGTATATATTAAGCAGATGTTACTAAGAGCAAGTCGATGTAACGGTATAGCGAAGTCAACGAAAATCATAGAAAAAAATGACCTTGGCGCACTTCGCTATATATGCTCATATTTTTTTTTTATAATATCAATTTTATATTATTAAAATCATGTTTTTAAAGCTTCATTTTAACATAGTCTATCAGTAGCAGTCGAAAAAAATGAGTTCTTCAGAGCCGGATGTGAATACACCAAATTGAAATCAATGGACCGCTGATATAAATCAGTAGATTTTTTTGATCGCTGCGAAAAATTTAATTGACTATGCAATTTTGCACAATTCAAATTAACCAAATTTTCGAATTATCTAAGAAAAACCTATTAACGCAATTCGTCTACTTAGTGTATGCTATCGAAATACATTTTACAGCACATTTTACATTACCTCTCCGAGCACTCGACCAACGTAATCGGTTTGAATCGATCTCGTCGCTACTATCAAATTTCGACTCTTTGGTCGCTGCTTCGACATGGCCACTTCCATTTGAAAGTCCATGACCGATTTCGGCGCGTTGCTTGACTCGACCGACGCTCGCGACGCTCTCGTCTCTTCGTCTTGGGCGTACCGTTATGCCGAATTTATACACTGGGACGAGCGTCTCGGGTACAAGAGTAAACAAGACTCAACAAGACATTGGACGAGACTCAACAAGACATAGGGTGAATTGTTTACTTAGGATATTGCACCATACAACACGGACCATACACCATGCACCTTTCATAGGGTGAATTGTTTACTTAGGATATTGCACTATGCATCTTTCGACAGTTGTGAGCTGTTTTGTTCAGTTCAGTGAACGATGACTGAGGTACGGGCTGTGGCTATTGCAACTGCCTGGTGTGCGTTGAGTTATTTCAATCTGGGACACGCAAACACATGTTTGAAGTCCCGGCGAAAAATTCGAAAATTTAAATGAGCACATGCTACCCTCTCGAATCCCTTTGACTTGATGCATAAAACCGACTTCGCTTCCAGCGGCTGCGAGCTCGGACGAGACGGTCATAAACACTCAGGCACAGCAATAAAAGGATCATTATCCCTTCATAAAACAAACAAGAGCCGACGAGCAAACCATTTACACACGCGTGCTTGCCATGAAAAAAACAGCCGAGAATAGACAAGGAGACCATTTACACACAGTACTTGTCGTCATTTGGCATTCCTCGGCCAGAATGTAATTCCGGCATTATGCTTCACACCGGGCCTCGATTTGCAATTTACTCTGCAATTTCCGATGGCAGCGACTGTCAAATTTATGGTATGCCATCTGTGCGTGGGGAATTTCATGGCATGCAATTTCATTTCGAAAATGCCTCTGAGCGGGAAGGACGTGCGCTATATCTGAGCGTCAAATGCTCTTAAGGAGTTATTTGAAATTTTAATTCGATTTTTTCGCAATTTCCCACCATTTCATTGCTCAACGACATCTAAAAATCCCTTTAAATTCAAAATACCTACATCTTCTTATAAGAAATAAGGCATTCCCATGGTTCAGCGCCATTTTGAAACCAAGAACTGTCAAAATATTGCAAGGCAGATTGCCGAGCAAATTGCATACCATATTGGCTACCATTTATGGCAGACCATAAAATATTGCATACCATAGTGCTAGTGGAGGCAGCCTGTCAAATACATATTGGCCCAAGCTAAACCATCTCGGGTTGGGCCACCACAGACCAATTCGAGGACAGATTCTACTGTCCACACCATGGCCGGAGTTGGTGAGCTTCAGTTGTCTATTGTCAGCCTGTCAAATCCGTTTGGTTGGTGCATGTTGGTGCCCAAAACCTACTCAGATCGGAATGTAGGCCAATATCGACCAATCGTAGCCATCTCACACCAAGGGGGTGTACACATATTGCCCACAGGCTCTGTTCGTTTGGCTTGGGCCAATATGTATTTCCTACATTACACGAATTTTCATACAAGAATACTTTTTCTACCAGGCGCTCAGTTTTGTCACATATTCGACTACGATGACGTTCTCAACGGCCGACCAATTTTGTAACTTTGTACAACTCTGGCGATAGCTGCCGCGGCCGAAGAAGTATGTCGTCGGCGCATCGCATTTTGTGTGGCCGAATCAATACTATCCTATGCACTACAGATTCACTGCGCTCAAAATTTGATGTGCGCCCCGCCCAATCGCTCCCTGTGTGCCTAGCGCTTTAGATGTTCAGTACGTTTTATAGTTTCCATGTACATTCCATTTTTCCTATGGTTCCAGCTTCCGCAGCGATTTGCCTTGCAGTGCTCGTTGAATCGAACGCTCTCCCCATTGACTTAGATCACATGATCCGTCTGGGCCAAATAGCGACAAACAGTTTTTCTAAAACGAACAATTTTTCTAAAAGGAATAGTTTTTTTCTAAAACCAATATTTTTTCTAAAACAAACTGTTTTATCAATCTTTTTTCTAAAACAATATTTTTTCTAAAACAAACTGAATAATTTTTCTAAAACCAAACGTTTTTCTAAAACGAACCGTTTTTCTACAACGAATAGTTTTTCTAAGATCAATTATTTCTCTACAATAAACCATTTTTCCAACACGAAAAATTTTTCTAAAAGGAGTAGTTTTTCTAAATCAATCGTTTTCTAAAACCAACCGTTTATCTGCAACAAATAGTTTTTTCTAAAGCCAATCGGTTTTCTAAAACGGACCATTTTGCTACAACGAATACATAGTTTTTCTAAAACCAATTGTTTTTCTACAACGAACCGTTTTTCTACAACGAATAGTTTTTCGAAAATCAATCGTTTTTTTAAAACGAACAGCTGTTCTACCACGAATAGTTTTCCTAAAACCTATCGTTTTACTAAAACCAATCGTTTTTCTAAAATGAATCGTTTTTCGTTTTTTTTAAAACGACCCGTTTTTCGTTTGTTAAAACGAACTGTTTGGCAGTGGATAACTGTTTAGCTGCGGAAAACAGATTTTCAAAGGCTAACTATGTATATAATACGAGGTTGTCAGACTTATCAGGTGCGTATTTTTGCATCTCGATCAAGAGCTGGTTGGGGTAGGTAGCATTGAAAACAACAACATTTGCTGTTGTTTTGACTGCTGCTTACCAGAACCAGTTCTCGATGACATACGACCATGTATGTTGATTCTTTACGACCACGTGTACTGAGTGATCTATGATTATAGGATTGATCAAGTTGATAATATATTGGAAAGTTGGGACAGTTCAGTTTGAAAGCGCTTAGTGCTAGCAATGAATGTTTACGATACGATGGTGGAAGACATATATATAAGAAAAATATAATGCGTAAAAATTCATTGCACTGAATAAATTAATGTTTCTGAATTTAACTACATGCATTTCAAATATTTATTTTGTCGCACAGCATAAAATTTTTTCTTGTCGTTAACAAATTGTTTTTTTTTAAACAATTTTAAAAAACAATTGTTTTTATCAATAACGCCCACCATTAGTTACAGGGTGCTCGAAAAGCAGCTTACTTATTCTATGGTAACAATACTCCTGAAATGTATCAACAACTTTATAATAATTATGAGCAACTGACTCACTTCTATCAATTTTTTCGGCTATTTTTCGAATATTGTGGCTATCTTCTAAGCAAGTATAGATTTTCGCTTCTCCGTTAAGATTTAATGGTTTTTCTCTACCATTTCACCACAAATTCAGAAGAAAAAAAAAGTATGAAATACACAAAAACTTCAAATAAACTCCACAAAAAATTCCATTTTGACTTGGATTTTCGAAGTATTCAATTGCAACTGTCCCTATTCTATTGAGATCATTTAACAGCGCACGCCAATAAAGCTGACGAAAGATAACGGTACGTCACCTACGATACGGTACTCACTATTTTACATGAAATATCCCTAATCGTCTAGTTTTTTATTTTGGGATAATAAGTTTAATGCTCCAAAGGCAATAACAAAAAAAAATTGGGCGGCATGGAATTTCTGAAAAGGCTATCATTAAAATGATCAGCAATGTAAATATAAACTAACGAACCTTTTCACCAACCATATTTTTCAAAAATTCAGCGAATGTGTTTTTTTCGTACAATTTACAACTTGCAAAAGCAGATAGCAGCGTTGAAGTTAATTAAACGCGAACATTATGTATTTCCCCTTCAACGGAATGCATAACGTAATTTTTGGTTTATTGATTAATTTCATATTGTTTTCATTGTGAAAAGAAATTCCAGATCGAAGGCGCAGGCATTTTTCAACTTCATCGTGCATACATTTACTCAGGAGAAGAAGAAGAAAAATCCTCTCAAATATCCTCCTTCTGAATTTTAAATAATTCTAGAATTTTATTTTTTTCACAAACATATGAGCGTAGTACAATTGTACCAAATACGTCCTACGATACCAAAATTATCGTCTTGAATGGGATAGCGAAACATGTTGCTGTCCGTGCCGGAACGAGACAGAGCACAAACAAACTCATTCGTAAACACAATTGAGCAGACGTTGCGAGACCGGGCACGACACAGCCGATAAATTCAATCTAATCAAACGCGATGTGTACGTCATTTATTCCCCGTCGTGTCAATCGTTGGCACTCTTTTCTCAATGATCGATGCGCCAAGTATGAGATCCTTGACCCCGCACAAAAATGACCGAAGAATACAAACTCCAGCCTCAGCAGAAGGCAAGACGTTTTCCGATTGTTAGTTCGTCATCGATTTTCTTCTCCCGAAAGAATAACGTGGCGACCTTCAGCATCCCTACTAATTTGCCTCCCTTCCAGGACAAGCTAGCGGAGGCCTTTTGCTAGCCGTTCGTATGTCAATTGATTACATTATTGTTGGCACTAACAATACACGACTGTTGCAAATTTATGGCTTCGTCCGGTGCAGCCAGCCAGGTGAATGGGATTGCGCGCCAGTAAAACCAAAAGGCGCTTGTTTTCACGAACAACATTTTATGGCAACAATAATCATTGAAATTCAAACTTACCAGGACTTATGAGGACGTTCTGGTTGGGAACTTTTTTCGCGGTGCCCCAATTTCTGAAATTCAAAATAGAACCTCACTAACACATTGTGACAGCCGGCCTTCAACCTCAACACAATTAAATTCAGTTACAATACGAATACGATGCACTCACACAACAGATACACGCATATAGACTTATCAGCTTGCCGAAAGCCACCGAGTCGTTTTGGATGCCAAATATTTTCTGATACCGATTCCCGAACCGTGAAAAATGCACTTTTGACACTTTATTAGCGAATCCACGAGCTTGTTTTCATTTGCGATAACACGGCGATTGTTGGCGAAACTTATAATTGGCAGTTTATCAACTGTCATAGGCAATTTTCAGAAATTTTGAGACAAATTGCGAGGGAGGAAAATTCTTCCGCCAAAGAATACACACTGCACACTTAGAACTGATGCCGTCAGAGGGAACATGGTGCCGTCTAAATATGGCCGTCGAACGTTGACAGCCAGATGGCAGACTTTTTTGGTTCGTGTATTCAATAAATGTATGTGTATTTCTCGTTTTTAGTCTTATACAATTTGTTTTTGATTCAATTTGATTCATTATGCTGGTTTCCCTTGGTTTTTGACTACGAAAAATCCGAAAAAATCTCGTGTGTTTTAGGTCTAAAAGATTTAGTCTCCGATCAGCTTCAGCTTCTCAAACTGTGTCTAAAAATGGTTGAGTAAACGACGCGAAACCTACGAAAAGGAGGGACCGATTGGCCAATAATTGCCGAAAATGGCGAGAATGGAGGAATCAAAGAAATTTTTTTTTTTAATTTTAAATTAATTAGTTTAAAAAAAGACACCCCCAAAAACACAAGCATTGAACCACAAAACTGAATGATTTGGCTAATCGCCAAATCTTCATCTCCGTTTTCGTAGTTCGCGTCGTTTACACAACCATGTTTAGACATATTTTGAGAAGCTAGCTAATCGGAGACTATAATCTTTTAGAACTAAAACACACGGGGTTTTTTCAGATTTTTCGTAGCCAAAACAAGGGAAACGGCATAAAGCCTGAATTACATTGGATTGCATGCAGCGCAGTGCAGTACACTGAAATTTAGAACTCATGTAATTGCATGTGGCAATTCACATTAACTGCAGTGCAGTGCAGTGCAGCGGACTGCACTGCATCGTTTAGGCTAATTTCTAAAACGCTGCAGACTGCATCAGCTTATGAGAGTAGTTGACCGGGCAAAAACTATTTAAATTGAGGCGGAAATTCCGTTCCAGGTATTAAATTGTAAATGGACGAAAAACAGATGCAGAAAACCTAAATATCAAACCTCCACAAATTGATTTGACATAATTTATCAGAGCACTGCAAATCTGGTAAATACGGTTACATTGGATTGCAGTGCAGCGCAGGTAAATACGGTTACATTGGATTGTAACCGTATTTACCTGAAAAAAAAAAAAATAAAAAAAAAAATTCAATGTGCTTTGCAATGCGTGCACTGCTGCGAAACTGCGCTGCGCTGTGCTGCACTGCACTGCACTGCATTCCAATGTAATTCAAGCTTAACACACGACGGTAAGCTGCGCCGGCCTATGTGCGAAAATGGCGAGAATGGAGGAATCGAAATTGCATTGACATCCTAATAATAAAGTGAATGGTGGTGCTGTTCGTGGGCTCGGTTCTATGCGTTTGGCTTAATTGCGAAGTAAAGTACGTGTTTATCCAATAGTTAATAATGTCTTTTGATACAATTCCTAATGACCTACGAGGGTTGCGGGCATGTTTGGTCTGTTCGATAGTCAAGTTTTAGCATTGCGACTCTACTCTGCATTCAAAGTTATGTACGTCTGTAATTTTTGCTTTAAAAAAGTATAGATTTTGTCCCATACCGTTTTTTTTAGGTCTTCAAACAGCAAAGGAAGAGCTGTATTGGTTTGTATAATACCTAAGCAATGCGTTAGCTAACACACAAGAACAGAGTCGAATTAATGCATTGATACATTTTTGGAACGGTAACATGCTTTTACTTCCAGCCACTCGAAAGTCGCGCATTATATTACTCATGCTTGTTACAATTGGTTGTTGGACTTCCATCTTCATTCCAAATGCTGTATAAAGCGGAGTCGGAGTCGCATTCGACTCCGTCCGACTCCCGCTTTAAATATACAGGGGGCACGACTCCGACTCCACAGCCCTGCAATAAACTCACATTAAACTTAAAAAAATGCCTGCAATGAATGATATGTTACTTCTATAGTAATTTAACAAAAAAAAAACGTCGTGCGTTGCGTAATGAGAACATATTTCGGAAATCTACAGAGCGCTCCAAACGTTCTATCGAGTTTACTTATTCGCTTTATTGCACAAAAGTTTTTAAATTCGAAAAATCCAAAAAAAAACGACGTGTTTATGAGCTCTGAAATGTTCTAATCTCCGATTTCACTTCTAAAACGTCTAAAAAGGTGTCGTTTTGTATAAAATGGAAATTATTTAATTTAAAAAAAAGACCCCAAAAAACAACAAACACAAAATACCATTCATTTTCCCTACGATTGCTGAAACTACTTTTCAAAAGGGCAGAGCTTTTAATTGAATTTTGTTTGTTTTCTTGGTAGGAATATGAAGCGATTTATACAGCACATAATTCCACTAAACTAACAAATAAAATTTCCGTATCTTCATAAGAATCCCTACAGAATATCTGTAGCTTCCACACTATTTATGCCTCCTTTAGGTACCATTTTCTAACTGTTCCAAGAAACTTTTTTGCCAAATCCAATTCTTCTTAAAGATATTAAGAAGCATTGAATTAGATCCATCTTAGTTCACACATCAGATTGCATAAATGTATTCATTCAACAAACTGCATAGCTTTTTCGTTTTTTTTTATTATATATTTTCCAGTAACGTTACAATTTAAGTATGAAAGACACAATGCTTATAATCAACATCAGTTCTCTCACAATATTTCGCTTAAAACGACACCGAAGTGGAAAGTTTACTTAGCACGGGCGGCAAGTGCGCTCAGGTCAGCAATGCATTTATTCAGTGTTTCCTTTTCTTGCTGGGGGGTGATTGATTTTAGGACGTTCGTAACGATCCAGTTGGCCATGTGTTTCTGATTGATGCGACGGTCAATGTGTGTGCATTCAACTTGGTAGTCCAATCGGCGTTTTACCTGTAAATAATTTGATTATCGAATGTTCTTACATTTCTCTTTCCTTGAATTACTCACTTCACGGTAAACTTGCATGGCTCGTTCGCGGAAAGCAGCTTCAAGCTGTAGGGCAACGTTCTCTTTCTTGGCGTCGATAAGCATCATGGAACCTTCGGCCCGCCATTGCTCTTTCTTTTCAGCTTCAATGGCATCGACTAAACTCTGCATTTGGGCTACACGTCCTTCTTTCCATTCTCCTTCGATTCTCTGCAAGTTAATGATTAAGCCAACGAGAAAAATAAATGGAAAGGCTTTTTTTCCTTACATCGATTTCTCTGTCGCAGTATGCTGCAATTGCTGGGCCAAGTTTCTTAACGGCAACCACCGCCATTATGCCCAATGACAAGCCGGAGTAGAACTCGTGTTCCATGACGTAGATTTCCTTGGAGCACAGGTAGGTGAGGAGACCGACACCGAAGGCGTATGGACCAGTGACTCCAGTTTTATTGTAGAAAAACTGGAACCATTCTTCCGGAAGGAATCCCATTCGAACTTTGCCTGGGAATTCAGGGCGGACCGGCCGAACGAACTGGGATGTGTCAGTTGAGGATGATGCGGCGGCACGAGCAGCCAAGGCTCCCATTGGCCTTTGAACTGTTATGAAAATAAAAATAAAAACATAGTTTATAAAGAAATTGTTATGGTTTTAGTTTTTTGCTGCTTTATCAATTATCTTGGTTTGTTTTTTTAAGAGCCCAAAGACGTTTCATACAATTCACTGCAAAAGCAAGCATGATGTTCGAAAGTTTTAGCTTAACGTCTGTTCTTGCTATGAAATTGTATACACTGGGAAGAACCAAACACTGACTTCAATTTCGAGCATACCAATCTCACAGTAAAGCACGGCTTTGGAGGCGTTATTCTATTGGGTTGTATGGGAGTTTCTGAGCCTGGAAACGCGTTTATGACTCTTTGATATTAGATTTAATTAATTTATATACGACAAGGAGTAGTTAAGGAGGCGAATTCGGTCCTCATTGACCGGTTGCCTTGGACGACTCTTCAACGCGTATGAAAATGTCGCTAATAAATAGGAGCTGTTTACTATATTTTACAAAAAACTCCTAGTTTCTAAAATGCTAAAGTTGACAAGTGTCATGCGAAATCGAAATTAGCAACGTTAATGAAGACCTCTATTAGGTGACTTCCATCGCGGAATACTGACTGTAGTATAGATAGCCATATTAGATTTTTGTGGATGTCCGAGGTGATAAACTTACACCAATGCTGCTTTCTTTTAATCACACTGTGTTCGGGACATTTATTTCATTAAAATTTATGATTACATAAACGGATTGACATGATCTTGGTTAGGTTACTCTTGAATTATCTACACGACACCTTCCGCATGCCCCAGGACTTCAGGAACAATTTGCTGTAAACAATAAGACTATAACTCACCAGAAAGAAGAGCAGCTCTCGACAACATCTTGATATCGGTGATTTATTTAATTTATTTCTAAAAAAGATTTTTTGACGTTTCCTTCACGTCTGGCACTTGCTCGCACGGAACCAACTCGTTCGGCCTTTCGGCGTTCGGTTAATCGATGACAGCTCCAATACGATACTGATTGAGTCAAACTAGATGCATAAGTAGAGTGCCAACAAAATAGTCGAAAATCAGACTTATTCAAGTCTACAAAGTGCTTTAAGAAATTAAAATCATGAAATTAGTGCTTAATAATTTGCAATGAACCTCATAATTACAAAATAATGTAAATAAATCAGACATGCTAAAATTTCTTTCGAATTCTACTCCGAAAATGGTTTGAGGCACGGCTACAAGAATGGAATTCTTTTTTTCATTTCAAAGGCTCCACCTTAAATTTTCAACAGCTGTTGAAATGACAAGCTGTAATTTGACAATTCATCGCAAGTGAAAAAAGTTTGTAAACATATGGCCGCGGAGATGTCGTCGGCTAAAATACACAAAAAATCTGTTAAAGTTGAAATTAAAACTGAACAGAGAGACTTACATTCGCTCGCCTACTACGCAGATGATCGTGTGGAATTAATAAAGCAAGTTTTCTCTGCTTTGAAGATGAAAACTATAAAAAATCTGGCGCCGGATTTCTTAAAAGTTTGTATTATTGTATATTTGTCTGATTCCAAGGATATTTGTTGTCATCCTAGTGATTTTTCTCAGCATGCTTGTACATATATCTTTAAGTCATTGCGAAAATAATGTTTTCAATTTATAAGTTGAGTGCAACTTTGCTTACCACTGAGTTGAATAAAGCGCTAGCATGTGTTGTGAATCTAATAATTTCACTCTCGCACGAAAATATCATGGAATGTAGTCTCCGATGCCTTAATTCTCGAGAACTGACATAAATAATGTGCCTAATGCCAAAATTCTCAAGTTGATCTATCACCTCACATATGTTCTAAGACCAACAACTCGTTTGTACGCAAAGAACTCTAAATTTGGGTCGTAAGAATACTTTAAATTCAATTATTACTACTAAAAGCCATCTGTTTAAAGCTATGTACAGTATTGAATAAAACTAAAGCACCCCTTTGCGAAATATCAGTTATCCTCTGATATTATTAGGAAAAGTAGATAAAAAAAATTGTTAGTTTGTAATATTTATCTATATATGTATTATAAAAAACATAGCAATCAGAATTCAATCTTTTTGTTAACAAAAAATAAAAGTAAAAAATAACTCGGTACTCAAAATTAGCTTGGACAAAACTATAGCACGCTGTAGCTTATGACCGGCATTTATACCAAATGTAGGGTAGTTTTAGTATTTTGTTCCAAGTCCTATATTTTAATAACACCAGCACAATTGTTTGGCATAGAAGATATTCAATTGTCAATGAACTGTTCGGGAATATTTTTTGTCCTGCAGTTTTCCCTGTTGATCCCCCTGTTGGCAATTTCCCATAAGCTCTCAATGGGGTTGAGATCGGGAGATTGTGCAGGCCAAACCAAAACTTCTATCTTATTTGCTTGCAGCCAAGTCTTACACAGCTTAGAGGTATGCTTGGGATCGTTGTCCTGTTAAAATCTCTATTTTAGTGGCATCTTCTCTTCAGCGTACGGCAGCATTATGTTTTGTAAGATGTCGACGTATACAAAACGATCCATAATACCATCAATTCGATGAATTGACCCCAATATCTTGTCCTGAAAAAAAAAACCCAAGCTATGACATTACCTCCTCCATGTTTGGTTATTGGGATGCAATACTTGGGGATAATTCTTTGTACGTTTGGTAGTCGTACATGTCTTATTCCGTCTGAATATTTTAAATTAAATTTTGATTCGTCGGAAAATCATACAGTTCTCCACTTTTGAATACTCCAGTCTAAATGGTACGCGGCAAACTTTAACCTGGCCCTCCTGTTCTTCTCTGAGATGAAAGGCTTTTTGCAGGTCGCCAAATCGGCAAAGCTCTTCTCCTTATGGTCCTTGCACATACTGATAGTTTCAAATCATTTTTAATTTCATTAGAAGAGACCGTATGTTCAACTAATATCCTTTTTTTAATCAAAGAATCATCTCTTCGTGATGTTTTTCGAGGCCTTCCTCCAGAATGTGCAGGAGAGATACGACCCGTCAGCTCAAACTTTTTGATTTGATTAGCCGCGATAAAACTAACCGATTGATCGAATATCTTTTACTAATTTTATGTCGCGATACACCACTTTTATAATCAAATATAATTTTATTTTTCATTTCACTGCAATATGTATTTCTTGCCATTTTTAGTCTCTTAACGTGTTAAAACAAACAACAGAAGGCGCACGTCTCCTCACGGCTAAAATTTTGCGCAAATGCAGCATTAATGATAAAATTTTAATGATTCATAAGGCAAACGCATTTCTGATGCAATAACTGTTTCCTGCTAACGGCCCGTCATTATCGGTACGAAAAAGTGACTATATATAAAGCGGTGCTTTAGTTTTGTCCAGGCAAATTTTAAGTACCGAGAAATATTGTTTTTATTCTTTGTTGTTGAAAAGATTGAATTGTCATTGCTAGGTTTTATTATAATACACATATTGATAAATAATAAAAACGAAGAGCATATTTTTTCATCTAGTTTTCCTGGTAATATCAGAGGATAACTAATATTTCGCAAAGGGGTGCTTTAGTTTTGTTCAATACTGTATATCTAATTCACAGTTTTTTTCTGTATTACTCTCGTTATTTTACAACAAATTTTTATGATAATTTTTACAATATCCTTACATTATTGTTCTAGGAAATAATCCTAAATTTAATGTCTACTTTGATCTTTTAATTTCCACAACAGAATAGTCCTATTGAAGAAGTGGAAGAATTATGTTTGAATGAACTTCTTGGTTTGTCCACGAAACGCTTACTTTCAATTATAAACGCCACTAAATGTCCATCAGACACTGAAAGCTCATCCGATTCCGATGTACGAAATATCGAAGGTAATTTTACATTGAATTGCGAACTATTGAAATTATATGTTGTGATAAACTTTTTCAGAACATGTGTCTCTCGAAGAGATTTCATCGGACAGTGAAACTGAAAGAAATAACACAGGTAAGTGTAATTTTTTTTATAAATAAATAACGCTGATAGCCCACAATCTACGGGGTGGCGCAAAATTAATCATCCAATTTTGTTTTTGAATAACTTTATTACTAAATAAAAAAAAAATATTTTGAGTGATGGAAATCTTTATTTGAACTTTATTTGTTCATATCAAATATGATTCACGTACGATGCCATTTGCAAAAATTATAACATCTTCCGATAGGGTGATTAATTTTGCGCCACCCTGTACATCCTTAAGAAATAGAATTGATTGAAATATTCATTACAAGTCCTTCTTAGAGTCAACTTTCGGGTTTGAATGGGCTAGATTACATAGAATGTTTATTTTCTTTGTGTTACTGGTTGTATAGCTGATTATATAAAATTAATTAGTTACATAAGATGGCCAAAATGATGATCTGCTCGAATAAATGATGTTATCCTACAATACCAATTCGATAATGAGCAACATTTATGTATGATCCTGTTAAAGAATAATTAGGCGCTTTAATATTTCCAATATGCCAAAAAAAATATTTTAGCGCATCAGTTCACAGATTTTTTTTGAAAACAAAATTTTAATAAAAGTATTTTGAATCACACATGCAGGCTTTGTTGACATGAAAAAGTCAATTTTGAAGCTGAAAAAGAAAACGCGTAAAGATAATAAGCACAGTGGCTATCACTTAGTAAAAAATTAGAATATCGGTTAGATAGATAGCTCTTTCAAATAAAAATTAGAATATGAAAAATATTTAAAAGCTTTTCGCTTTTTTCAAGAGTTACAATAAAGGCTAGGTTATAATTATATTGTATTTCAATTTATTAAGATGGAAGTTTTTAAGTTTAAGTTTTAAGTTTTAAATATTAAGATAGATTATTTGTATGAAATGAATGGCGAGAATGGAGGAATCGAAGAATTTTTTTTTTAATTTTATTAAATTAGTTTAAAAAAGACAACCCCCAAAAACAAGCGCAGCACAAAACATTGAACAGACGCTTCAAAAATCGTAAAAGATACTTCGAAAATCGTAAAAGATACGAGAAAGTCGTGACCGATGAACATCGAAAAAATGCCTGGAATTGATACTCAGGATACTAAATCTTAACAAATCTAGCCATAGATTAAAACCGATAAACCAATGCAAGCTGCGGGGACATCTATCCAAAATCTCTCTTCATATGATGCAAACAATATATGTTTTACCATGTCTTTATTTTTAATGTGGGTTGTGTGTTTAATTTTGGGATACAATCACCAATGGAAATGTGTATATCTATATATATATCTATCTATCTATAGTAGAATCTCTTGATTGGTCATTTGTTCTTTACAAAGGCTGCTCTCAGCTCTTTCAAAGAGCTTGGTATTAATCATAGCATACAATTAATAACCTGCTTTGGAATGCTTGGGTCTTCCGATATTTGGAGAGGCTGCAAAATGCATAAAATTGTAGTTACTAGTATTTAGTCTGATGTGCCATTTTCCAGAAAATAGGAACTTTTTAAGAAAATACAGGGAATATTTGGTTACATAGTCACTTAAAGGTGGCTATCGAATATGGCAGAGAACCAAGCTGGAGGCAGTTACGATTGTGTAATAGGAGCAAAACATAGAAAAGGCAGGAAGTATCCGCACGAGCAACAGGCACTTAAAAAAGTATAGAGAACCTAATTTGTCTCTCGTGTTGCCGTTCAATTTGGAAATACTAACAGAATTGTGACAGGACTTAAATTAAAGCCAGCAATCCGTAAAGCTGTTTGAGTGATGTTATGGACATGGACATCAAATTTCTATTTACGATCAAAGGTGATACCAAGATCAGTGAAATGCTCAATAGAGATAAGAGAGGTTCCACAAATAGCATATGGAAAGGCCCTAGTCTGTAATTTTAGGCAAAAAGATGCAAAGAAACACTTAAAGACATATAAGGAGAAACGATACATCACGTAGTAAGAGCAATATTCCTGAAGGATCAATAGTACAATTTTAAGTTATATTTTAGATTGTCGTCAGAATGCCGATAAAACACTAGGAAGATCGTTAATGAGCAAGTTGAATAAAAGAGGTCCAAGGCAGACGAAACAGGTGCGATGCATTCAAAAAGGATAAATCCAGGAGAGAAGGGCTGATTATTTTGATTTTAAAAAATCTGTGTAGATGATGTCAACCTTGTAGGTGATCGTAAGCCGCAGTGGCTGCGTGAGCAAATTCAATAAAAAAGGTCGGGGTTCATCGACCTTAGGTAAAGCCATGCTGCTGAGGAACGAAGATATAGGTAAAAGTATTATCATCTTTCATTGAAAACACGCTTCATTTATTCGTTATTCTATGCGTTTGCGAAATAAAACAGTTTACTTCGACTAAACACACTTTAATTCGAAACAATTAATGTTGCAACTAAATCTACGAGGGTTGATCCAAAAGTAATGATAATCAATATAAACCAAGATGATTAAACTTAAAAAAAATATTTATTTTTCAACATGGTTTCCTAACAAGTTAATACATATAGTCCATCTTTTTTCCAAACCCAAGATACCCTATATGTAAAGATACCCGTATGTAAAGGTAGTAAGACAATATTGATGTATGTTGGTCAAATAAAAAAATATTTTTTATCGATTTTATGTTTTATGTAGGAGAGTGTATTATACAGCATTAAACTGGTAGAAAGTCGTTTTTCGAAAGTATTTTTATTGAAAAGTGAAATGTGGAGATGGTGTGGAAAAACTGAAAATAAAACAAGTAAAAATTGTGGTTAAAAAAATCTTCTTTTTATAGGAAAAAACTTTATAGGATAAAACTTAAAAATTGGACATATATTTAGGGAATCCAATCCCGGGATCCCGAACAATTTTTAGTCCCGAAAATCTCGGGATTGACGGTTTATAATCCCGGGATTAAAACTGCAAAATTGCAAAAAGTGCAATTGGAATCTTTAACCCTTTGGCGCCGGCGGCCATTTTAGTCATATTTTAAATATAACTATTATTCTGTCAACAAATAACTTTTGCAATAATAAAGTTTATGGAATGAATTCTGAACGTGTTCTAAATGTGAATATGATAATATTTTTCAAATTTTTAGCTCTATGTGTGCGCTAAAAATGAGATTGGGAAAATTTGAAAATTTTTGAATTGCGATAACTTTTGAGCAGATTATCAGATTATTATGAAACTTAAAAGATATATTGATGTTATTAAGTTGTAGACTCCTGTAGTTTTCTATGAACGTGTTGGCAACCCTGCAGCTACGGCAGGCATTGAATGTGAAAACCTTCAAACCATCGACTCTCTTGAAAAATTTTCGTCTTTTTTGCTTTGTTTATACAACGAAAGCAACACTTTTGAACTTTCACATCGAACAAGAACGGTAACCCTCCTCCCATTTACCTTTATTTTAAGCATCAAAAAATTCTTTTCACGAGAACGCACGACCCAATTATCATATGCAGTTGAAATTAAAAGAATGTATTGGTATTAAGTAGGACCAGATCTGATAGAAGCGATTTGGAAATGCGGGCAACTCTATGCCAGTGATGCCATCTTGAAAAATTATAAAGAAAAAAAACTGCTTTTTGCCCTATGAATTCTGATTCATTTACCAGATATTATAATCTTGTGCCTATGTGTGCCGGTCGGCAGGTCTCTGTGGATCGGCAGCCATTTCGACCTAACCTAACCTATAACTTCCAATGCAGTCATCGGATCAAAACGGAATTCGCAAGGTAGGTTGATTTCAATGTGAGGCAGGTGTGAAATATTTTTGGGTTTGATGCTAGCGAAGGGCTACCGGCGCGAGGCGTTTTTCGCTATTTTCATATCAATAAATGCTTACATCAAGTATTCATATGGCGAACATTTACAATGAAAATAAGTTACCAATGTTTAAATTTTCTAAGTTCTAATAATTTTTCGGTCAAACATCTTTCGTTTTTTGATCCCAAACATTCTTTCTATCCCTGCAACTTTCGACGAAATTATCGAATAAAATCGAGACCGATAGAGTTATTTGATTTTCACGTGAGGCAATTATGAGAGACTTTCAGTTGCAGTGCTGGTAAAGTGTTGCAAGCACTAAGCATTTTTCAAAATTTTGCAGTGTTTGGCTTTTTTAAATCTAGAAATTGATGCAAGTGATAGCCCTGAAATCCTTTCCACCCTATGAGTTTATATACATTGTTAAGATCAAAGTGGTTTTGCACTCTAAACAGATTGGAGCACGTGTGGTAGAATATGCACTCAAAATCTACACGATTTTTCTATTGTTCATCGAACATTAGTATTTCTAGCGGTTCAGGTGTGCTAGAGTTTGTTTTTGAATTTAATGCGAACTGGAAATATCCGATTATCACTACTTTTGGATCAATCCTCGCACCAAGCTCGCGTACACACTTTAACTACAGCGCTAATAACAATACCACAAGCGTTGTAATCAACTCGCTTTTAAATTAACTCGCCAGAAAACACTCAATTCGCTTTAGCTACAGATTCGCTTCGAAAGACTCGCTATATAATGCTGGGATAGTTCGGAAAAAGGCTACGTTCATGTGTGAATAGAAAAAATGATTAACAGGTTCCAGGAGGAAAGAAGTTTACCAACGCAAAGACTAACCTTTTAAAGATTTTTCAGGAAAAAAAACTAGTGCGATCAGAGCCAGAAGCGCAACTGGAGCCAATAAAGGACACAAGCAGCTCAACTTCCAAGAGTTGACTGCGAATAAAAAGTGATTAGGAGAAAAAGTAAATAAATCCGAGCAAACTGAAGAGAAACATATTGTTTAGTACAGTAATATTATTAAATTAGGGAGAATCAGTTAGACGCAACGAGAATTTCAAAAATCGAAAAAGGACCAGAAGTTTTTAGGATTACTATAGATCAGGGAAGATTCAATGAAATAAAAATCATTGCATAAATAACATAACAGAACATAACAGAAAAATCAGCATCATCCTGAACTGAATAAGACTTTAATAATTTTTGTTTAACTCGTTCGGTGAACCAAATAAAGGCAGTTACTCAAGGTTACTTTAAAAAATTAAAACGAACTACATTGGAGCATATGGCGTGATAAGAGAGGTTAAAGAATCTATTTCCGAAGAGAGAGGCGTAGTGGGAGTCAGAGCTAGGCATTGAATCAGGAGATGGTAAAAATAAAACGAGCAAAGTTCAATGCTGGAAAGAATGAGATCAATAACCTTATTATTAGCATTGGAAGCAAAGTAAAATTGAGAAAACGGGAAGGAAGAAAAAAAAGATGATGGAACAATAGAAATATTGTTGAAAAATTCAATGCAGAGCAAACCAGAGTCTCGTTGGACCGCTGGCATATTAAAGTCACCACAGATGATGGAAAATTAAGGAAAGTTTATATTTAATTAAGATGATATTACGGGAAAAAATTGTTCGTACGTTGAAAAAGTAGAAATGCATAGAATACACCGACAGTCAGGCTTTAAAGCACAGACATATATAAGTAACATATTCGACAGGTAGATGAGATGAAATCAGCACACAGCTTACCAGTTAGAACGTCAAGCACACCACCGCCATTGAATATGTTAGTGGCTAAGCGGTTACGGTAGTAGCGAAAAACGTTATGAAAAAGACAAATTTCAGTGCTGAAGATGTCACCTGTAAGCCAAGTTTGTGAAGAAAAAATATGCTTTTAGAGAACCAATGCAGTTCTGATATCTTTCAGTTTTGTCCTCATGGTAGTAAAGAAATATAGCTAAACCTATGAGCTAAGTGCGAAAAGTGGGTTTCGAATAGGTTAACTAACGTTCCGTGGGTCAACATTTTGGATTAGTAAGAATAATATTAATTACATCAATTTAAAAGAAGCCATATTTCTGTTCGTAAGTTTGTCAACTTGATGCAGTCGAAAATATTTCCTAGTTTTTTACTTTTGTAACTTTCTAAAGCAGTGGTCGGCGTTTCTTATACAAAACGAAAACAAAAACCTGTACATTGGGTGAAATTATTCCCTAACATTCACATCACTTTCCGACAGCATTGACGGAGGACGTTGATAAAAGTAATCGGTAGCAAGAATTAGTACGGTATCACTTTAATTTCTGATTTTATATTAATTAAGACTTACTAAAACAAGCCCAGACTTTGCCTGATGCGGAGAATGTTGAAACTGCAGACAGTTGACTGCAACAGATGAAGGCATTATTAACTCCAATACTTGTAGCTGTAGAACTGGAAAAAAGTTGAAACAGGAATAGATACATCTGTATACGAAGAAGATTTTAGCTTTTTGCTTTCAGTAGTTACATTCGGAAGAGATATCGAACGATAGTTGTTCGCAACTTCCAGCACCGGACTAATATCAGCTAAAGCTGTAGTTAGCTGAGACTGAGATGATAACAAGCAACCGTAAATAGTGCCTTCTTGGCTTGAAGCAGCTTGTACGCAAACGTATCCACTGAGGCTCCTAACCAACGATGGTAGTGAATACCTGGAGTCCATAGAGCGTCTAGAATCTAATTCCAATACTATACACATGAAAAGGGGAAGATCAAAATCGATGAAATCGTTTCTCGTCCCACAATGACAAATTTTTGTGCTCAATACCCAAAACATTTATACATTTTTAATGAATAAAACACAATTCCAAACAAAATTCATACCTTTAATGATAAAGACTTAGAATCGAAAAACTACCGAATTCAATTTCAATTCTATAATTTAGATAAACGTCTTATTTCGTAGACTTGACTTAATCACCATGAATCCTCTCCTCCAACAATGCCACATGAATAGTTGTACCGTGTATATTTTTCCGCTTTAACTTGGTTCTTAGGAACATACATAGCTCGATACCGACTAGTGACACAGTCATAATAGGTATTGTCATAAAATGACAATATAAAATCGCCTTCGGACAGCAATTTCACACTTACGCCGTAGTTCAAGCCGTATTCCAACCGCTTTTCTTCTGTAGCATCTTCATCTCTGAAAACCACCACTTTCATGTTTCGATAGATGTTCAACTGCTTGCCCATAGTATCGTTTCCTGCGACGACGATGATTGGACAGTAGATGTGCTTCCGAGAAAGTAACCTAGCCGTTGTATGACTTACTGCTGAGCTGATAACGATCGCGACACATTTTTGGATGCTAATATGGAAATTAATCGGTTCGACAATTGTGGAGCCGATTGGCGTGGGATTGTCCGAATCTGGATGTGAAGGCAACTCCTGGCAGTCTTCTAGTGGTGTGCTTACGCAAAAGAGTTTTCGAGCGATGAGTGGGAATGTTAGGGTTTTCGGACTTTTCTCTATGAGAATCGAGTCGAGATAAGGAAGCACTGTGTCCTTTTCCAAACTAATATAATCAGGTCTCGTTTTTATTGGAATTTTCCCAATTACCGGTATTTCCAGTTTCTTTGCTAGCTCAATCAAGCACATTGTCGTTTGATCCACCGAAAACATGGTGTCCTCGCGCTTGAATAGCTTATCTAGCCAAATGCCATCGCAGCTTTCCACGATGTCTTTGGCGATACATTTGTTAGTAGCGATACAAGTATTGATTGCAGCCAGAACATCAAATTCATAGTTCAAACTTTTAAGGAACTGTTTGAAGTGCCTGATATATCCGACATTAGACACAGAAGGCAACACAATGAACTGTGCCTGGTTACTCATGGCAAACTGCAAGTCCTCAACGTCTTCGTTTGACTGTTCGAAATCATCGGCAACATAGTACGGCATTTCTACGTTCATGTATGATCTGATCGAAGAACCCTTTTCAACGCAGCAAGTAATATTTTGATTAAGAATTTTTATGACTCTAAGTTGAATTTTGCTTCTGTTCAAGAAAATTATGTCTCCAAGCTGGACCAAAGAAATGTACTTACGCATGTTCCATACATAAACGATTTCGCGTTGAGACAAGTACTTATACTTAGGGTCGCACGTCAGAACCAAAAGCGTATTAACATAAATATCAATCGGCTTGTCGTTTCTGACCCGTCCCGTTCGAAGTCCATGTCCTCTAATTTCCATCGCTATGCCGATCGGCGACAAGTACTCTTGATTCTTGTGAAACACCTCAATCGCACTGTGAATCAGTCTCATAATTTCACTCAACTCGTCTGGCATAGCGTAACCAAGTCGAACAAACAATGTGCGAGCCCCAACGTGAAATAATCTTTGCAAATCGTATGCAGTCGTCCGTTTGTCGACCTGAACTACTAATCCAGGCTGAAAATATTTCTTCACAGTCTTCTGTTTGTAAGTAGTAGGAATTACTTCGACAGGTGGGAAGTCGGGCTTGGTGGAAAAAAGCTTCTGCACCAGTCTTTTTATATCGTCTTTCTTCTGGCATTTCAAAGGCTTTTCTTGTTCTTTCTTCAACCTTTCTGCTGAAGGTAGATTAGTCAGTGTGAAGGAGTGGCCGTAAATATCCTTGTAATGATAAACTTGAGACATCTTAGCTCTTCATAGACACTTCAATTAAGAATTTGAATCCGTTAACTAACAATGATTTTTTAATGGCTTTACAGGTAAACCGAAAAGAACGAAAAAAAATCGTGCCACCAAGGACCAACCACAAAAGCAGGAAGGAGGTAAGTAAAACTTATTTTATTACGAGACTTTTACGCAACTTGAAAAATAATTTTCATGACAATTTCAATTCACTTGCCAAGGCATGCCGCAAATCGTGATTACTTATTAATTAAGTAGATATAATTATTTGTATTGAAGTTAAGTTGGTGGTAAAATTGTTAATATGAATTGGCAACCAAAACAGATAATTACATTTACTTTTTAAAAAAAAAGTAATTACGAACTAGCTGCTTAAAATTCGTATTTTTTTATATCACCTGATCTCATTTGTTTCTCATTTACAGAAAAGAGCGTGAGTGTTCTTGAGCTATTAGAGCTGCAGGCAAGAGCGCGGGCCATCCGATCGCAACTAGCTCTCGAGCCAGTTGCTAAAATCGAAGTCGACTCAGACTCCACGGACACTGAATTACAAAGTAGTCGAAATAAACAAGCGAATCCCAGTAGATCTGCAAATAGCCAAAAAGCTGTAGAAAGTGGTGGAGGAAAGCTGACTAATGGCACTGCAGCAAGTACATCGAAGCCCATTAAATTAAAACGTAATTTCCGACGAGCAAATCGAGAAGATGATGAAGAGTGTGAACCCAAAAAACCCAATACCGAACAGTTTGTCGAAAAAGACAAGAAGGAAGACGATAAAAAGGATGCGTCCGAAGGCAAAAATGAATCTGTTTTCAACAAAGAGAGGTCACCATCTCCAGATGTGATAACAATTTTACCTAGCCCAGAAACATTGTGTATAAGTGATTCCAGTGACGAAGATGAAGGAAATAGTGTTTCTAAAAAATCAACGGATGGAAAGGGCCAGCAAAATGAGTTGATTACTAAAGATGAAGTAGTTGCAGATACGCCAAGTGAAAGTAAGAAGGAAAATTCTTCAGTAGAAACACCAATGATTCCAAAAGAAACCGCTAGCACGGAGAATGCTGAAGATCTTGAAGATGGCGAAATCGATGAAGAGCAAGGTCAACGAAATGAGGCTGTGCCTATGCAAATCGACCTTGCTGAATCTGAAAAAATTGAAAGCCCAACCGACGCCACAAAAACAACTGATGACCACCGGGATGAAAAATTATCTATTCAGAGCAATAAAATTATTATTGAAAGTGATGTCAAGGTAGTCATCCCAGAAATAAGTGGTTTAAAAGCAGAAACTCAAGAAGCTGGTTCTGACGATCTGTGCCACCAAAATGACGATGTCATCTCTTTGGGTCACGATGACCTCGATGAACATCTCCAAGAGACTGATAAAAGTGCAGATAAAGAATGTACTATGGCTGTGAAAAAAACACACAATATCAACGAGAGAAGAACTGGAAATACCAACAGTGAACAAATTGATAACGATATAATAACTTTAGACAATTCTAGCGATGAGGAATCTACGCTGGAGCAGTTTTCAGATACGAATCAGGTAGGTGTAAATCAAATTCTTTGCAAGGCTTTAGATTTTGATTTTTGAACTGGGAATAAATTGACGTTTGAAATGCTACCCACATATAGTTTTTTAGATTATCACTTATTATCGGTTCACTTATGTATGTATTTAAATACATAAGTCGACCGAGTATAAAGAGAAATTCGATGATCACATGAAATAAGATGACAAAATTCGAAGCCTTTGTGTTATTAATGCGACAAGAACACAATTCAATGCTATTTAGACTCAATCTTGGAATTCTAGATGGCTAAAAAGTAATCGAGTCAGCAAAATTTTGGCTACATCACGTTTGGGCAATCGAGTTCGGGACAAGATAAAGAAATCGAAGAAATCAGCTGAAGTTATTGAAGAAGAAACACTGCCACCTAATACGCCGCCAGAGGTTTTTCAATCACAATATGAGGATGGTTCCGTTCAACAGTATGCTGAAATAATGGAAAGATCGAAAACGTCTTGAAATATTCAAAAAATAAAAATTGATTTATTGGGAAAAAAACATTTGAATTATTTGTATATTTTCAAAGTCAAGTGTAAATTGGATGTATGTATGGATCTCAAGAGTTGCGAAGAGAATGTGTATCATAGCATCCTTATCCTCAAACCAAGTCACCGATGTTTACATGCTGTGAATTAAAATGAACACTTTCAAATTGAAACATGATAAGATTTGTTATAAATGCACTAGAATCGTTTTAACTTACTTTGGACATGAAATTACGAATGGTATCTGAAAGCCAAACCAAAACAGGTTGGCTATAAAACCTCGAAAATAAAAAAAGGAATAATCTTCACCTTTTCCCTCTTCGCGAATAGCTATAACAACGGTAATTATGTTAATGTTTTTTTTTTTTTTAAATTCAAATGAAAGAGTATTTACATCAGCATCTCATTCCGAAGAATAAATGATTGAAATCATTTGGTGGTGAATCATATGCAATAATTCAAGGGTTTTTATTTCATTCTATACATTATTCAACCGCAAATACAATGACTACAAAGAAGCTAAGTCAAAGTAATATTCGGAAATATTGTGACAATAGTTCATCCCACATCACCAGACACATTTTAATTGAAAACAATGAAAATTATTCCGAAAAAATGTAATTTCACTAATGAAACAAACGTACGAAAAGTAATTAATAATAAATATTTAATGAGTTTGCGCCACGTCTCGCATATATTTTTACATTTCTTCATTTGCACACTGCGTCGTTCGAAGGTAGTTCTTTCGGTGTCGATCGCACCATCAGCATGAGATTAGTTAAAATTCAAAAGTCATAATGAACAACCGAAAATATCAAAAGCACACGCAAGGGGTGTGTGTTGGGTCACGTATTTATAGCATCGACAAGGATTAGAACATGCAGATTTTATTTATAGGGTTTCTTTTTTATTAACGAGAATTCTCGTACTTTCGTTGAGCATTCTCAACCCTTGCAATGAGTGCTATTAACATCGTTCGAATTTTTATTAGTATTTTCAGTAGAATTGAATGTTTTTGGTTGCTTTAGTTTTCAGGGGGAGATTAAGAGGAGAGCTTGTAGTAGGTGTGTATAGTAGTCATACTTAGTTGCTTTCGAAACGTGTATAATTAATAGATTTTCATTTTTGATAAGAGTCATTTCCGCTTGAAATAACTGACAAATAAAATGAGTTGTATCGTAAAGTCCTTGCATGATTCGGGTTGGTTTGCTTGAAAGTGCCGAAATGGAATTGAACAGTTCGACTTTTCGGTGTTTGATCTGATTCTAGAGAGAACTTTTGGAGGAAAAAAATGCCTTTTGAATTTATGAACAAGGAACGCATTGTTCGTTGTTAACTTTTAATCCAAAACTAGCAATTTCTTCTTGGTATTTTGTAAAACATTTTTTTAGCTTACTTCATAATTGAAAAATATAATTTTTAAAAGAAACAATCGTGTCCCCCCAAACAATATATACGTATGAAACCAATAATGAATTATTTTAAATTTTAAAGTCGATGCTCTTCTCTGATGATTAGTCACCAGTAATTATGATAACCTTAGCAAAAGGATACTAACTTCACGTTCCACAATGCATTGTGAGTAAAATTTTGCTGAGATTTCATTAAGTGCAGATTGTTGACATCTATGGCATGCAATCAAATATGGCATGCCATGTACCGTCTACATTTGCCGTTTCCATGGCAAGTCGAATGTAGTAGCTCCGTTCTCTGACCATGGGCATAAAAGGAAAACTATGGAAACACACTTGATGCAAAAAGTCTGCGTTCATTTGATTTCAATCGGTTTATAGTGTTAAAAATGATAAATAAGTTTTTTTTTCAAATTTTCTTTTTTATATTCATCATTATAGTATTCGAAGCAAAAAAATTTATTTATTTCGCTTTAATAGCTTTTGAGATAACGGCACTTTGCTCAATAGCACACACAAAAAAAACAGAAAAGGTGTGGGCTCAAATGCTGAATTTTGAGATTCTTGGGAATAATTAATTTTAAGTGCACTGTTTCAACATTTCAATATTTTGGCAAGTTTATTATTAGTTGATTGTGAGGTTTGTTTTAAAAATGATTTATTCTTACATTGGAAAATCAAAAGAAAGAATCAGTATTACCGAAAGAAATAATTTTAAAAACTTTCGGAAAGATTTGAAAAGCTACAAAAATATAGCAAAAATCGGTTCAAAGGATTATAAAAAAATTGAAACGGACGGGACATTTCAACTTCAAGCCTAGTTTCGGTCGTCCATCAAAATTGTCCTAAAGGGAAAATAGAATATCGTATAAATAACAACTGAAATTAAAGGAAAATTAAAAAAAAATATTTGCTCTGATATGGCAAGAAAAATTCTCAAAATGGCTGGATTTCATTAACGGAGAGCTCGAATGAAATTGTTCATTTCACTTGCTAACCGACAAAAGTGAATTACCTTCGCAAAGGAGCACCTAAATAAGCAAGTAGAATTTTCGATGTGTTCTCAGATGATAGTAAATTTTGCATCTTCAGCATAATATGGCGTGATCTTTACGCCTTAGATAATTTATGCACACTATGAGGTGCTTCTTTACGTTCAACATCACTATCCATAGGCTGTTATTTTTATCCAACTCTATAGCGATAGAGTATGTTGAACCGATGGTTCAACCATATCGATGTTGACATATCGGTATAATATGTCTAAGCATAGTAACAGTTACTATGGGGAAAACAGTCAAACCGTAAGTCCATAAGGTCATTCCACAAAACAATGTTACTAGGCTTGACAAGCCTGGAACAGTACTCCAATATAAATGTTTGAAAGACACTGTAAAATATGGTGATGATTGAATGAAGTTATAAGGTGTATGTCAAGTAATGGCTTTGGACAAATGGAGTTTATTGAATCAATTGTGGGTAAATTTGGTTATCTAGACATTTGTAAAAATAATTTGAACAAAGTGTCAGAAAACATGGCTTAGTTACAAATTTTTGCTTCCAACATGATAATGCTCCGAAGCATCTACCTATATTGTAAGGTTGTGGTTACTCTATCCTGTCTCAAAACAGCTACATACACCCCTACAATCACCAGGAACCCATTGAGCCTTTGTCGGAATCGCTGCAGAGGAGAATTTGAGAACATCCAATAACTAGTGAGGAAATGCTGAAAGGTGTTATAACGGAAAAATGAAATATCACAACTGCGGAGACAGCAAAGCTTGTCAGCTTTATGACAAAAAGACTGCAAGAAGTCATGCAGAATCGGGAATGCCCTACCAGCTATTAATTTATAATTTTAATCTTACAATTTATTATTACCTCCGTTGTATTTCAATTAACATTTCACCCCGTAAAAAGTGAACACAACATTTTTCTACCTTGTTTTTGTGGGTTGCTAGCAAAGGTGCCGTTATTTTAAAAACTGTAAAAACAAAATAAATAATTTTTTACACGACGAATACTAAAGATCCACCTAGTTAATAGAAAAAAGAAAATTTATGAAAAAGCTATTAGGTTTTTATTTTTCAACGCTACAAATTGATTGGAAGTATTAGAACGGAGACTTTTTCTAGCAAGCTTATATCGTGCAAAAGGGTAAAGTACAGGCAACCAAAGTGCATAGACTGGAGGGTTATAAAAATTGCCTTACGGCAAGACTTTTCGAGTTTCACTATGAAGTCATAATCGAAGAACACTGTCTGCAACGACACGAGAATAATCTTAGAGTCCCCGAAAAAACCAGTCCCCTCCAAAAAGAGGAACCGGAAATGCTTTTTCTATTGTACCTATTGGCCGAAGTAATTAGTTCACTAAATAAAATATTGAAATGATGTTTATGAATTGGAGGTATTACTTTACTTTTTCCGATATTGCTTTACTTTTTCCCATGTTAACAGAAAGATCTTTATAAAATTATTCTTCATTTCTATTTTTTAATTACTTCCAATAACTAGATAAAGAGAACCAAAGTTTGGTCTTCGAAAGCTATTGTCCTTTGTCTTTGCTTTCTGTAAAGTGTTTAAATTAGTTTGGAAACGATGTTAGCAATTAAATTCACGTATTAGGAAACATTATGGACTTGATGATTCTCTTACAGACCCAGCAGGACATAATAAAATTAATTTTGATGTTTATCAAAAAAGGGCCTTAACGGGCAAACACTTTCATCGATATTTTTCGAATTGAATCAATGAGCGAATGGGTAAGGAATAATGTTTTAAGAGAGAAAACTGAACAAAGAATTTCATGCAAAACTGTTTAGCAGCTTTTTCCGCACACACTAGTGATTCATTCAAAGAGTAAAAAAGTTGAGCTGAAATGAAAAAATATTAATTGATCGACAAAGTTTATTCAGAAAGTACTTACCAGAATTTTAATTTTCTCTAGGTTATCAAAAATAATAATAAATATATTTATACATATAAATAAAACTATGTTTCACTGTTTCTATATATTTTTCCATGAATACAATTTTTATTTCGACAAATTAATTAAATTTTCATCATACCTTATTCATCATTCCCATATCTCATAGCTTTCCGATGGATTATACACATTTCACTATATAAATTACGTCTTTAGCGTCTTGCACATGAGATACAATCTTATATCTTTTTTGTAAAATTGCATTCATTACATTGTTTCTTAGTTCATTATAGTTTATTTTCCAGATTTTTGTTGTTGAAATATGTATGTATTTTTGTATGTATCCTCCGAAAAAGTTTTGTATTTTTGTATTATTTCTTTGTCAAATATTCCATATATAATAATATTTTACGTCTAAATAGTTACTAACACTAATTTTGATTTTTGTGCCTCCGATATATTTATGTAGTTTTTGTCATTTTTTCGTTTCTTCACATTTGTCTATTCTCTAAATGGAGTAGTAGTATATGCAGTACATAGTAGATCAATCCGAACCGCGTACATACTTGCGTTTTCGAAATAGTTTTGGTGACATCGAATTCATTTTCTTTGTTTTGTATAATTGTCATAATTCATCCAAAAATTTCTTATTGGAACTAGATTTCATTCTCGTTCCGTTATAATGTTTTTTTTTATAAATTATTCTATTATTTTTGTATTTTGGTTTACTCCAGAATAGTTTTAAGTAAATATATATGTATATATAAGATTTTCTTCGTCAACAAATTTTGATTTTTTGCTCATTCACTAAATCTAAGAGGTTTTTAGTTGGTTGTTTCTTATATCGTACTATTTATTGTAGGTTTATGTGTGCCTTTGTAGTTTGATTTGTTTTGTTTTGTTTCACGTAAAAGTAAATCTCAGCATGCGTATCGATTTCTGTACTTTCGAATGTTTTCATTTTGACTGGTCTGGTGGGTAATCAAGTGTACGGCTTTTGTGGCGTTTTAATGGAAGGGTGGCTAGCCGCCTCGCAGACGAATGTTGATGTTTCATATTTTCGACACGTGTTTAAAGAAAAATTAAGGCAATACTAGGCGAGAAAATAATCGTTGGAAATATTCCACGAAATTGTTTCAAGTATATTTCGCCCCCGATAGCAAGGGCACGCATTAGGTCGTAATCATAAAGTGAAATCGAACAACAGAAATACTAATAAATTCGTATAATGCTTGTGCTTGTTTTCGACTTGATTAGACGATGTTGGAAGTTCTGAGCGACTACTGGTGTGTTTTTGCTTTACAGCGATGGGGGTGGTGTAGATTTTGGAGTCTACAAAATGTCATATACGATTTAAGTAAATATGTATCGATTTTCACATTGTCACTTTGATGTGAAAGCTAGAGTGTCGCTTTATCCAAACTCTAAAAACCATATTATCTACTTGTGCCTAGCTCCGCAAAAATTAATATTCAGCTGCAGCGTATTAGACGAAATATTTAACAAATGTACTTAATTCCACTATAGAGCCTTTCGGAATCGTATGAATGCAGCTTATTGTACAACTGAATCGAAACCCTATGGGTAACAAATATACACATACTGATCCTTTTGCGACAGAATTACTATTTTGCCTAAAAATTTTTCAATTCGAATGGTTCTGTAAAGGATTATCTTCGACAACAATAGAATCTCATGTGCATTCCAAAAATTGAGAAACCTAAAGCCGGAATTACATGCTCGCCGAGTAATGCCAAATGAAGACAAGGTGAGTGTGTAAACGGTCTCCTTGTCTAGTCTCGGCTGTGTTTTTCATGGCAAGCACGCGTGTGTAAATGGTTTGCTCGTCGGCTCTTGTTTGTTTTACGAAGGGATAATGATCCTTTTACTGCTGTGCCTGAGTGTTTATGACCGTCTCGTCCGAGTTCGAAGCCGCTGGAAGCGAAGTCGGTTTTATGCATCAAGTCAAAGGGATTCGAGAGGGTAGCATGTGCTCATTTAAATTTTCGAATTTTTCGCCGGGACTTCAAACATGTGTTTGCGTGTCCCAGATTGAAATAACTCAACGCACACCAGGCAGTTGCAATAGCCACAGCCCGTACCTCAGTCATCGTTCACTGAACTGAACAAAACAGCTCACAACTGTCGAAAGATGCAAAGTGCAATATCCTAAGTAAACAATTCACCCTATGAAAAGTGCATGGTGTATGGTCCGTGTTGTACGGTGCAATATCCTAAGTAAACAATACACCCTTTGTCTTGTTGAGTCTCGTCCAATGTCTTGTTGAGTCTTGTTTACTCTTGTACCCGAGACGCTCGTTCCAATGTATAAATCGGGCATAAAATTGTTCGTTCGTGCAGCACCCTCCGGAACAAATGTCACCCTAGATTATCGTAATGCATGGCTAAAGCGCGTGATTGCTACACCCCGCGTCAACATCTACCCTAAAATTTTCGAATTTACTTATTTTTCCAAAAATCTGTAAAAGTTGCATTCAACAATATTGTACTTTAGCGGGTGCATGTGCGTGCACATAATAACTGCTTTACCCTTTTTCCATTTTCATTCGATTGTATAGAGTTTTCGTAACCCTATCGTTATTTTAACTCTGTCTCCACGTCCTCTAAACATCTGCCTTTGATTAAATTGTGCGTAGACAATTTAATCGCAGATATTGTACGCAGAAGTAAAATTTATAGTTTCCAATTTTTTCGAAAATTGGGATTTTTTTACGAAAAAAAAAATCATTTTTATGGATGTCGATGGGTTTTCAATTTTTTCCCGAAAAAACTCTACATTTCCGAGATGAGGGTCACACGGAGCACGACCTGCATAGTGTCACTAATTCGTTTCTTTATTTCGAAAGGATTTAACGAGCTGGTAGATGGATAGATTTGAAATGAAAAAAATGCTACGTGATTCGAAATGTGCGCGGTGTGTTGACCACGCTTCACGGAAATTCACCCTTATTTTGAACTTACTGACATGGAGCGACACTAGCTCAAGAACGGGTCGACGCGGGCTTAATACGCGTGCTGTCAACATTGTAGTGAGCGTTTGAAAACCTTGAATGGGTCTATTTAAGTTTTTAGCTCTAAATACTGTTATTTACTTGGATTGCTACGTGTTTTTGGCTATAGTTCACGTGGAAAGTTATGGAGGTTTGTGTACAGTGTAGCGACGCAGTGTACAGATGGTGTTCCTTTTTTTAGGTGAAATCCGGTAAATTTAAGCATATATTTCAATGGAAATTTACCCCTGGGCTTTGACAATTTTTAATGGACATTCTAATACTCTGTCTGCTGCAAGCGGATTTTGTGCGTTGTTCGGGGGTATTCAGCTGTGTTAATATTAACTAAAATGATAGTAGTGTTATCATTGGATATTACTGTTTTCTTTTGTAAAAAGATTAGCTTAGTTGAGGAAAATGCATCTTGATAAAAGGGTCTAAATTTGATACAATGTATAAAAATATAAATTGCATTTATTAGATTTAAGACTTATTGTCTTAGTTTAATAATACAGGATGCAATTGATTTGGTTGCTATTGATTTTAAGAACTTGGAGTATTGCATATAAACAAAGTCTGAAAATCCTCCTGTTATTCAGTAACATAAACATGCTGCAAAGTGTGTCCCTTTTTATGATAAAAGTCTGAATCTCTCATATCTAATTAGAAAAAATTGGGAAACTGAGACCTCATGAGTTTGATTGATTTTATTTCATCTTCGGACTTATATTCCCCTATGTATTTGTAAGATGGAAGATCCCGAAGTCCATACATCTTCCCGCTATTATACTGCACTATGAAAGGTAATCTATACCAATAAAGTCAGAAAATTTGACTACGCACAGAGAAATAAAAAATTAGCGAAAATATTGATTCAAGTTAGAAGTCAGTGTGGATAAATTTCCTTGTTCCTGTGAATTCCTTTGATACTCTGGGGCCAATTTTGTTGTATAATAGATGCAAAGGTATAACGCTGAGTAGAATGAACTGCAGGTGGAGTTATGAAACTCGAATTGAGTGACATTTTTGAGTATAGAACGAATTCGCTATTACCTAACTAGTTTCGAGCTGAATTGCACTCGCAGTTCATCGAAGCAGGAAAAATATGCGACACTCAGGAACAAAATAGTTTTTTTCACTGAATATCAGGATGTCAAACTACTTAAGCTATTAAGCCTTAACATAGCTCATTTGCTATATTAACCCACAAGAGGCAGCACATAAAACTCCCAAGGCAATGCACTATTGTAACGCTGGCACAGATCACTCAAGACAGCAGTTCATTGCCAAGGGAAAATTCAGCGGTCGGATATTCTTAGAGGTACCCTTTTCGGCTTGCGATCAGCTCTGAAAAACGACATAGGCCTTCTTCTGAAGACTATGAGTGGGAATTACCCTCAAATGTTGCAATTGCTCCATGATCAAGAACATTTAAAGCGTCGGCATTTCATGGTTATATGGAGTCGTTTCAGTTTAAATATGAAATATTAAAAGTATTATTGGCGCTATGAATTAAACTGCATGGTTTTGTATTAAATATGAAATATTAAAAGTATTATTGGCGCTATGAACGCGTCTCGCGAACTCAAATTTTTAATTTCGAATTCGAAAGACCTCAAATTCTGAGTCGGCTCGAAGTTCCCAAACGTCTCGATACAAGTTCAATTGAAAACTTGGAATTTAAAACGACCAAAGTTGTTTTCTGATCAGTAAGTCAACATTAAACTAATTCAACAAATTTTTTGAATTTTTCGAGCGATCCGCTGTCGGTCAAACTGCTAATGCTGGTCAAATTGTTGATTTTTACAAAGACGAATCAACAAAGCTAAATTGTTGAGCTTTAGAGATAATTCTTTGAAAAAACAAAACAAGCCAGTGAATAATCAAAAAGTTGTTACTTTTTTTTGCATAAGTATGAATAGACTAGAAGAAAAGGTTCATCCCAGAGTGCAGGCACTTTTTTTGGTCAAAATGAACAAAGATTCTCTGTTCCCCGTCGACTGAAAAACTACTTAAGATCAATAATGTTGCAAGATCAGCTCAACAGACCAGACATGATCAATATAAAATTTTCCTAGGAACAATGCCCGCATTCACTTTGCCTAAAATTATCAACTTTGGACATAAGGTAGGTATCATACTGGCAAGCAAAACCCGAGTTTGCTTGCTACCTGAAAGTGTTCAGTTCTGCTTTAAGCTAATCTAGATCGGAATACTGATGTAATTATTTTATAATATCGTGCAGCACATATCATAAGAACTCGTCACTAGCTTATTATTTTCGGGACAATCGATCCTATATGAATTCACACCCCATAGTTTCAAAAAGAAAAAAAATTATAATAAACTATACAAACAAATCATATCTTGTTCGTATAACAATTTTTGGAACTTTCCTATAAAAAAACCTAAGATTGCTTTTCTACAGTATCTATTTTACTCAATCGTTATGTCTTTTTTTCATTTTCTGATAATGATTACTCAACGAAAATGGGCATGAAAAAAATCATGTTCCCAAACACGAAATTTTGCTGAAACATGTTCCAAGCATTAATGAAGTGAAATCCGAAATAAATCCGAGTGCAGATTGAGCGCTACGAGTAGATTGATAGATGTCCATGAGCCAAGCAATGGATCAACTAAAATACCCCAGTTCAACTGGAAACGATTGCCAAGAGATACAGTAGGCGAATCAGCATCTAGCGCCCATCGTGGGAGAGCCCCATACTATGCGTTCTACATCTAGTTGTGAACACTTAGGACTCTTGTAGGATACCGTTTCGGTTCCAAATACATCCTCCCGCGAGACCAATTCCACGTTCTACGCAAATTCGTGTCTCGATGTTCTTGGGCATATTAAAATAGAAATATGAGAAGGGTGGTAGGTAGATTGTTATTATGTTAGCCCCTTCCACTGCACGCGCATAAAAATAATGAACGAAATATTAAATGACGAGATGATATCTTATTCTCGGTCAAATGGATACAGACGTATCGTTACGATGGACGGATGGATGGAAGGAAGGATGTGAAGGTATTGTATGTAGGACCGTCGATAAGATATATGTAGACAGACATGTTTTATCTACACCGTGCTACGCTTCTACCTTACGATATGTTTTCGTTTACCGAAGATGTTTCTATTCGTGTCGTACACATAATCACACTTCACCAGCCCAGTGTCCCTGCATCGGACTATCGGACGAAAAATTATATTTGATTATTATATTCCGGCATCACCGTCGTCACACACGCCTTTCAAAATAAAAATCCATAAGTTTGCTGAAGCACGGCACGGCTGATGGACCCTTGGCCTCAAGTATGAGCAAATATTGTGTACATCGCCTTCGTTCTTTTCAGTTTTTTCTCTCGAAGAAATGTTTGAGAAAGCTCGACATCATCAAATATATCCTTACACAAATTCCTCGTCCTATATAAATTCGGAACGGAACAATATAGGCTCACAATATATATCATCGTGCAAACTCAACATACATCCTTACGTCCGTCCACATAGACGAGATATTGAATTTGTGTAATGAAAACTAAAAGAATTTTTGTTTCATTATATTTTCTTCTTGCTTCCCGGGTAAGCGAGGTAGTCAAGTGGACTTTTGTTGGATTGAGAGAGGAGGCGATGGAGGAAAACTTGAATGTTTGGAGGAGAGCTTCAATGGGATGGAAGTCGATTAACAGAATTCATCTGGTAGATGCTGTATTCGAAATCGAGTAGATTTTGAATTCGAAGAATAGCAAGTGCTTTTGTGTGAAAGTAGTGTGTGGATATTTGGGTGTACGAGAGTGTAGATGCACACTGCTTTACTTTTCTGGTTTTATTATTTAAGAAAGATGCTATTTGGAAGGTAACATTACTTCATCCTTGAATGTGCTAAAGAAAAAAACATTGATTAGACGATTTGCTAGCACCAGAAAAGTATCTAAGTACTTCCGCGTAACAAGGCTATCTATCCATCCGCACTTACTAGTACATCAGAGTGCACATAGTTATGTTGGTGTGAGTTCAAGGAAGACCGAAAATTATAGTTTTCTCGCCCGGAAGGCTCCCCTTTTATGCCGGTCCCAAAGTATCACTTATATTTGGTACAATTCGAGAACGAAAAATATTTCACCCTGTATTCTTGCTTGAATTTATGCGTGTTCCGGCGTTGGGTGGTGGATGAGGAGAAAGTTTTCTGTATATTTTGTGTATCTAGAGGAAAACGAATACGGACAACCAGTACGCAATAGTAAATTTCAATATCGAAAAAAGTTTTTGGAAGTACAGGGTTGTATGTACACATAGTGGTGGAAAGAGGGTTTTGGATAATTTTGTTGGCATAATTGCTTTTTCAACTGGTCACAAATAAGGCACGGCCGTATTTGTTTTGGAAAGGACAAATAAATATTTGGAGGAAGTGTGTGTAGCAAATGTGACGACCAGTAGAAGCAGACTTGTAAAAAGCCAGTAATGTTCACTGAAAGTTAGATGCTCAAATTTACATCGTTGATCGTTTGTCAGAGGGTACAATTGAATGGAATTTGTTGGTGAATTACACAGCATAGTACTTTGATTATCAAATCTATCTTTGAGATACCCATGGTTGCAGTGCATGAATAGGCGTAAAAGCGAATGCAAGATTCGAATACACATTTCGGTATTGGTTTTGCAAATTTTCCACAACTGCACAAACTATTCAACAAAACATGCATTGGTGTATTTTTTCTTGAATATCAATTTTTCAATTCTTTTTTCAACATGCTGGACTGAAAGATGAAAAGAATATCTGAGATGCTTTTCTTTGCTCCTAAGTTATCATTTATTATTCAATCTATTCCCATCCAGATAGATATACAATTGACGTTTTTTCCTATCCAAGTGAAAACATTGAATTGACATACAGGAAATTTTACGTACTCATACTATGCTGGATCAAATCATTCCATCTATTTTTTTTTCTTTCTTTTCCTTTTTCTTTTCCATTTTGTACGATATACAATTTTCTCTTTGCCCTTGATTCTACAGTGGAGATGACGTTTGCCCAAGCCGACAGGATTTCTTCTTTTTTTCTTGGTGGTACATCCAACCAACAACAAACATCTAACCTGAACATGACTTATTCGAAGTCTTTCGTATTCTGGGGAGAAAACCTAGAGAACCGTTGACATGTCCCTGCTCAGTTAGTTCACCTAACCATACACCAGCGACCGTACGAAGAAAAGTGCAGAAGAAAAATGATATAAAAGCTACGGAAAGATGTTAATAAGAAACACGAAGAGAAATAAGAAAATATTTCGAGTGGAGCTCGAAAAGAAATTCTGAACCGACTGGTCGGAGAAATGTCGAAAAACGAAAAATAAATTTCCTCGATTTTTCTTCAATGTCTCTATTCGTATGGCGGGACGTAATATGTGTGACCTTATATAATGTAAATTGAAGTAGGGCGCAATCAACAATTTTGACGAATACACTGGAAATAAGGCGAGTGGAAAGTGCTTGAGGGGAGTGTGTGGGATGAGAGCCTGATAGGACTGATATGAAAAATTTATCTGGTTCAATGTTGGCTTCTGTCGAGATTAAAACCAATGATCTATATATTTATGTGCGACATGAGCAAAAGCTTAGATTTTTCGTCTACACATATTGTTGGAAAAATCTTAATATTAAGTCATCTGTAAAATTATCTTTCAAAATTATATTTGTCAAACATTAAAAATATTATGATGTTTGCATTAAAGTTATGGTTTATGTTTTGGACAATATATTTTCTTTTTTTATAAATATAAAGCTTTTTCAAATTTTAAGGACAGTCGAACCAATTAAAACATTCGAAACTACGGAAATCATTTTGTACGTATATAAAGTTATAAATGTTTTTCAAGTTTCCTGATATTTTCTACATATTACATGTATGTATACAATAATAATATAAGAAATGTCTATATAAATTATATAAATAGTTTTCATCCATTTTTTGTTTTTCTTCATTATCATGTGTGTTGAAATATATTTTACCTAAAAAGCTTACATCCTAAACATTTTCTTTCTTCCGTTTAGTGTTTTTTGTTTGTCATCTTTTGTAATTTTTTTTTAAGTTTTATTTTGTAATATGTTGTAATAATTATAGTATTACGCAATTTTAGTTTTACTTATATATTAGGGTTTTTTTGAATATAGGAGACGATAATGCAGAAATAAATCTGCATTATCATTTTTGATTTTTCGCTCATTTAAGGTACTTTATGAGGTTTCACGTAACATTGTCGACTACATTTCATTTTGTTTGGATGTATCATATTTAGTTTTTGATTTTTTTTGTTTGTTTGTTGATTTTAAGTCACATCATACATGCAATACTAAGGAAATTTATTTTCTGGAAAATATTTTCGAAAATTTAATGTGTGTTGAATGCTTGATTTCAGTTTTGCTAACGATAAATCGTAGTTAAGCACATTTGTAAAGGAGTGTGCTGCGAATTTGATGTAGAAAATTGTATGATGATGATAATATTTCTTGGTACGAAGGATTGATTTTTGATAACATCAAAATTGATTTTATTTAAGTCTATTTGCTATTATTTTAGAAAACTTAAATTTTCTTCATTTTTCGGCGAAAAAAATCCAAAATTGTACCGATCTTCATGATTTTTTTGAAATGTTCGTTTTCACGGCGGATTTCATATAAAAAATACTCAAATCATCTCAATTACGGATTTTAGATAGTTTTTTTTAAGCTTTAAATGCTAAAAAAGTGGTGTTCTAACGGGCCTCTTCTGTGCCTATGTGTGCTGGTCGTCAGGCCTCTGAAGATCGGCAGCCACGTTAACCGTTAACCTAACGAAAACACTTCATAACTTTTTTTTACTCTACACAACTGGCATCTTATATTTTTTTGTAATCTACGAAAAAAAAAACGAACAATTAACACACGAATACATTGATTTTTCGGTTTCTTGAAACTGAAGAACCAATTGATAGAAAAAAAGTATAAATAGTATAAAAAAAAATGAAGTATAAAAAGCATAAAAAAATGTAGTCCAGTTAGAACATTAACTTTTCAGACGTTTAACATAATTTGCATAATAAATCAAGCAAGTTAAAAAAATGTATATATATTTACCTTATTTTCATTTTGCTCTTTTCGTGTAGATTACGAAAAAAATTTAAGAAGTCGATTTGTTTGCATAAAAAAACTGTAGGGGCTTTTTTGTAAAAACTGAATATTTTTCAGAATTTGAAGCCGAAAAATTATTATAAATACTGATTTTTGTGAAATTGTGTAATGTTTTCATAAATCAGCCAAAAAAACAAACATTTGAAAAAAAAATCATGAAGATCGGTCAAATTTTGGATTTTTTATCGCCGAAAAACCAGGTCACCGCGGAAGTGTATAATTACCCTAGTAGCAATCAAATCTTAATTCATTCATACAGCCAGATTCAATTTGTCAGTTGTTGCAGACGCAGGTGCGGTGGCAATGTCCATTGATAAAAAAATTAAAGAAATACTCAAAGCTTTAGAGTAAAACTGTTTTAAGTGATAAAACGAATTGAAAAAGGAGCACTTGAAAAATTATTCAATAACAATTAAGAACAGCGTATTTAAAATAAAACTCTTAACAATATTTTATAAATGAGCTGTTATGAGCTGATGTTTTTTTTTTGGTGATAAGCTAACATATGTTGCAATATGATCGAAATTTCAAAAAAAATCAATGTAGCTACTATCAAGATTGAGCAGAATTAATATTTTCGACGGTGATAAAGTGACCACCTCGACTATATAGATTTTTATCCCAAAAACCCGCATTAAAAAATATAATTTACAGCGGAATTAATAGGATATGACTAACTGGTTAAATTTAAGGAATGCATCTCACACTATATGTATTCGCATCTAAACACGATTTCCCTGAGTTTTAAGTATTTTAGAGGATGTACAGCTGGAAGCTAGATCAAGCTGCAACTCACCCACAGGGCCGAGTTTAGAGCAAGCTTAACGGGGCGGTTGCCCAGCAAACTAAACTGCGAGGAGTGTTAATTTCTCAAGAGCACCTAATTTTTATGGGGACTAAATTTTTTTGAAACAGCGGGCTGAATTAGGGGAAAGCATGTAACATAAAAAAATGTGCACGTTCTGTATTTTTTCAGGCTGATGGACGTGTGATCAAATCCTCCTCATGTTGGTTTCTGGGAACAAGCTTGTGATTTCCAAGCGCTCTTCATGAATTCGTCAACAAATCTTAGAATCGGACAGAGTTCGAGCTATTTAGCAGCTGACCGATACCCTATCTGAGTATAAGGCCGATATAACAGCAATAGGTGCATTTTTTGCTCTGGTACAGAACAGAATAAGACAATGACTCAAAAAAAAACCATCCATCACAGAACAGCTGATGCATTCGTTAAGCTTTCTATAGGTTGTTGGAAAGCCCAAGATAATTTTCGAAAAATCTTTCCACCCAAAACACCAGATAGTTTGGTGTGGGTTTCGGTATTTTCAACATGGCGGCGTTACATGCCACACAAGTGGTGAAAAGCTTCCTTATTGCATCTTCCATTTTTTGGAAGGATAATTTCGCGTAATGCAGACATTGATTGACCTGATACATTGTTTTGCTAACAGAGATTATAATTTTTTCATCAAAATGAAGGGCAGAACTGAGTGCATATGGGCCACGTATAAATGTAGGTATACTAGCAAATAAATGAATTTCGTGATCCGTATCTTATTGTTACATACACCAAACTTCATTTTTTCAAGGAATTTTATTGAAAACAGGAAAATAGTCAGCACTTCAAGAAGTCGATAAAGTCAAGGCACTCACAAGCCCCCATACATTTTCTCATTCAAATAGCATATTTATTTGCATTCCAAAAGTTAAGTAAACTATACAATGCACCAGATTCTAACGGTCAATTTCCCTCATCAACCCATATTTAAATCATAGCTGAGCGTGTTCTACATTTTATGTCTGTCCCATTCATAATATGCATACGTATTTCTATTCATTTTCATTTGTGATACCATTTAGAAAAATCATTTGTGCATTGAAAAGTGCCATTAATGTCTACTGCCCGCGTTTTATTCAAAATATGTATTTACGGTTTTATTGTCCTTCTCACCGTATTCCAATCGGCAGACATCCGTTTTTCAAATCACCCGAAAATGTAACAGCTGCTACTTGGCTTAATTGATTTACACCAAAAAACTGACGTTGGAAATTTGGATTTAAATTTCTCTTATTTTTCTCGATCGTGACAAGAATGGTCAGTTCATTTCACACAGAAAAAAAAAACTGTAGAGAATTTGTATCGGGATCATGATTATGCGAAAAAAAACGCTACGGTATTGAAAAAAAGGTTGCATTGTCACGCGTGCATTCACGTGCCAAAAAACCCCTCTGACGCATCGAAACATTTTAAAAACTATCTCTGGCCCCTCACAAGAAAATTGCATCCTGGCCAGTCTGAAAGTGAATTACACCGCACGCAAGTTCTTTCCCTTCGGTTGCACTTTGAACTTGCCTCTTATTGTCTCGCTGTCTGCGCACCGAGGAAATGAGTGAAAAACTCGTGCCGTGGGGTGGAAACGAGAAATTTGTGATTTTTCTCGATTTCGTATGCAAAAAAGTATAAAATTAATGGATGAATTTAATGCTTGCATACCTAATCACCCTATTCAAAGTAATGTGCCGGACGCATGAAAATGAAAATCTGATCTGAAATAATGGAAAACTGAACGGCTGTCCACATCCCTGTCGGCGTAGTTTTTCAATTTTACTGATTATCGACGATACACGTAGATATTCGTATGAACGATTGGAAACAAGAGCGTTCGATTTTTATTCGGCGAGGGCAAACTGTTGCCCCATTTTTCTTTCTTGTAGGGAACCGTCATGCACAGGGTGCTGTAATGAAATCGAACGATACATAAATTATGCAAAAACCAAATATTGCCAAGCGAATATATGTACGATATTCATAAGTGAGCGGAATATGAATATGCCGGCAGCACGGTACATACACATGTAGTTCTAAGCAGTATGTAGTAGCTGATTGTGACGTATTATTATGTAGGTAGAACCTAAATGTTTGTCTTTAGGGACAAAAAATATCGATTTGCTACTTTCAGTCGGTATGGGCTTGAGATGAAACGAAGAAAATATGATACGAAAATCTGCTTTTAATATAATTCATGACCCTTTGCTGATACAATAGTATGATTAAATTGATAGGGAAATCGATTCGAAGACAAGATGGCAGATCAACTTGCAAACGAAAGATTTCGGAGCATGTCTATAGCATGTAGTACGTATTCTAACTAAATACCAAACATAATAAATTCATAAAAAAGAAATTAGAGACTATCACCCTCATTCGATAAATCCGATATTAAGTAGTGGACATTGTGTCCTTCATTATGGTTCACACAAAAAATGAAGATTAATGAACATTAGCGCTGTTTGTTAAGAGGAGAAATTGGGACCCCTATGAAGCAAAATTTGTATTGTCAACTACAAACACTATCACTTGTACCATGAAATATTACCGGAATTTCTAGAATACTCGAAATTCGATCCTTCTAAATGATTTTTATCACTTCCTATTTCTTACATTCACTTTCATTTCCGTCCAAAACTATATTTTTTTACTGTTGAAAAAAAGCATCGAACATTTTTACAAGATTTGTTTTATACTAAAGTAACTATTTCATCCAGCAAATTGCATTCATTTTCTCGAATTTATTTAACCTTGCGTTTTTGATTCAAATTTCCTTAGTTGTGTCTTGTGTTTTTTTTAAGCATCATATTTTCATCCCGAAATAAACAATTGTAATTCTTTTCAATAAATATTTCTTCATAATACCATCACTCATTTAAAAAAACCGAAATTATTACAAATAACATATTTTTAAAGGTTAATTATCAGCAATTGCTAGAAGGCACACAGCATATTTATTTTAACATGTTTAGCAATCACCGATTTTGCCTTTTTTCATCATCATTATCATCATCATCATTATTATTAATAATAATAATAAATTTCATAAATATTTAGAAGTGGATATTTGATTTTTAATTTAATCAAATCAAATTAAGCATATTTTGATTAGGTTGCGTTTTTTTGTTAATCGATTTGGTTAGTAGAACTTTGGAAACTGAGACTAGTTAAACAACACATTTTGCACGCTTCTTCTTGATAAAAATACCTTACAACTACAAATTTACAAAAGAAGAAGTGCAGAAGTTTCGATTAACTAGCCCGATGTAACAGTTCTTGTAGAATTTAGCTGGTAGCTGTTTTTATATGATTGGTTTGAAAATTGAAATTATGTATTTACTTTGATGAATTTTGATTATAATTTTGCTCAGTGTGATTAGTTTGATTATAAATTTGTTCCGAATGTGATTTTTAATCATAAACTTTTGATTTTATTTTGTTTGGTACAGTTCAGTGAGTAAATTAAGTTTGATATCGAATTATAATATAATTTGAAAGAATAAAAATATATTTTAAATTTGGATGTTGCTATAATGGATTGATAATAGAATATGAAAACCGTACAACATAAATGTGAAATTAATTAACGAAAATGCTCCCCAATTTTCACTCTTGGGTCATCTTCTGAAAATGTGGATAGGACAGGAGACCAACCAGGTATTTACTCGCAATATTCGAGGATACAAAAGTCTCCAAAGTTAATAAGCCGTGGAAACTATAGAAACCTGGTAACGTACAAAAATTGCAGAGAACTAAAAACGGTAGAAACTACTCAAAAGGTGTAACACAGCGAAAATTAAAGGATGAAGATAAGTGCAGACTGGAGAGTTTGGTCGGTGAATTCAGACCATTAGTGGTGACGCATCCACGAGGCTAAAACAACAGATGTACTGCTATAGCATAAAAACGACGATCTAATGTAGGATTGAAGGCACAGTTTAATCATAAAAGATAAGAAAGAAGCTCAGAATGTGGTGTCCCCGGTTCGAATCTAAGTTCGAAAGGGAGTGGTGCATCAAACTTTCAGTTAACTTAGCTCTGCGTAGGCACCTGAGCCAAACCAGGGTCAAAGTGGGGAGTGAAACAAACCATTTTCCAGTCGTAAAAATTTAAATATACCCAAATACCCGAAAATGGGCTGTGGTGGGATACTTTGTTGTTTTCCATTGACAATTTACAATAAAGGATCCAAATTCACAAATAAAATATGAATATCATCAAGGAGGCCAAATGGACAAAAACTTCCTTTGAAACAATGTGATTGCTGATGAAACGTGGTGCTTTTAATATGATCCAAAAACCAACCGCCAGAGTGCCCAGTGGAAGACGTCAAAAGAGCCAAAATTGAAAAAGTTTAGACAACATTGATTTGGTTTTAAAAAAAGGCATTGTCCACACAGAGTTCATTCCACCGGGCTACACCGTTGATCCATCATTCTATCTTGGCACTTTGAAATGTTCGGTGCATCGTATTCGTCATGCCCGACCAGAATATCGCGCAGAAGGAAGTTGATGTTTGTTGTATGATAATGTGCCATCTCATCAATCGACAATTTTGACCGATTTTCGGACTAACCCTTTTTTTTTTAACTAGTTACCACTTCTCGCATTCGCTCATTTACCAAAAAAATGCATTTGCCGATGATTTTGTGGACGTAGAAGCCATCCAAAATTCTTGCACTGAAATCTTGAAAAATATCCCGACCGATAATCTAGAGTACTCATTCGACATGCTTTTAGATTGTGCAAATCGCAATAATACGGCCGAAGGGGACTATTTAGAATAAAATCAGTCGCGATTGACAAAGTCAAAAACGAGTGAGTCTAATCTAAGTTTGATGTCAAAAGCGACTCCAAGACGCCTGGGTTGTGTACGAGAATGTAGTGTGCGGTTGTTCATTAAATAGTTACGAATTAGTTTTTTGGGAATAGGCCATTTGTGACCTTTTTTTGATTTAATGCAAGCTTGTTTGACATAACTTTACAGGTATGTATCGATTCGATTGAAAGAGGCTGCAGCTTTCGATTGTTCTCACTGTTGCTAACAGTTTAAGATCACTGCCGTAAAAGGACATTTATTAGGAGTAAGTGGCGGTAGGCTATTCACATAAAATACGAAAAGAGGAAGGCCCAGTATAGATATTTGGGGAGCTCTAATTCCGGGTTTAAAGGGGTTTGGAAGGATTTAAAAGACTGTAACATATATATATATATATATATATATATATATAGCGTGCACTAAAAACCGATTATCGAGTCATTTGGCGATGTAATTTGTGATAAATACTAGATCCGTGGGCGTTGAGCAAAAACATGAATACCTATGCTGCCCTATTAAGCATAAACGTTCTATCTACATTTTAGTACTTTCGATATATTCAATGATTTGTGTTTTCATTTGTACTGGAGATATATGGAGAGTGCATTTTTCAACATTGATTTTATCATACATAAGAGGGTTTTCAAATTTTGCACAATGATGTAATAGAGTATGTAGTTTTTGAGGCCGGTGTTAACTCAAACATGAGAAAAAGGGCTGTCTGGCGAATCAATGCTGCTAATGCTAAATGTAAAAAAAAAAAAAAAAAAAAAAAATGGTTTAAGGGGTTACATAGGTCGTGAATGGGGGAAAAAACAACTTTTTCAAAAAATTGTATTTAAAAAATCAAAAATTGAAATTTACACATAAAAAAGGTTAGCATTTCAAGAAGCTGTTAAAAATTTTCAGCTATAAATATTGAAAAATGTCGTTTTTCCTGTAGTTTTCCTCGTCCAGCCTGTTTTTGCGGTAGGCAGAATATTTCGGTGCAGGTTCATCTGAAATCAAAAATTCAAAAATTTTCCTATAGTTTATACCCTTGGCTCGTGATTGAATGAAGGAATTGAAAAAAATAAAAAAAATTTAAAGTTTTGAAATAAGTTTGAATGTATTTTCGTCTCATATTTTTTTTAGCATTTTTCCGATTCTCATCGTTTTTGAAACATTTTTTTCGTATAAAACAAGAACGAGTCAATCGATTCAAAAATCCTTCGTTCAATTACGAGCCAAGGTTATAAACTATAAGAACGTTTTTGAATTTTTGATTTCAGATGAACCTGCACCGAAATATTCTGTCTACCGCAAAAAAAGGCTGGACGAGGAAAACTGCAGGAAAATCGATAATTCTCAATATTTGTAGCTGAAATTTTTTTTACAACTTCCTCAAATGCTAAAATTTTCTATGTGTAAATTTCAAATAAAATAGATTTTTGATTTTTAAAATACAATTTTTTGAAAAAGTTGTTTTTTTTTCCTTCAAGCCCTATGTAACCCCTTAAAGCTATCAGTCCGCAGGGGAAAATTAGTGAATGGTAGTTGGGAACTGTGTGCATTTTTTAATTGTGTTTTTGTGGCGAACCTATTTTATGGTAGACGTGTAGGTCAAGCGGCGAACCAGATCGCTTAATTTTATTTCAGTACTTGTTTTTAAGACAATGGATTGAATTTATTAAACCAAGAAAGTTGCTTTTGTGGTTGAGAATATGAGATTTGAATGAAAAAAATCATGCATAATGCTGTAGAAAGAGTCAACTGAAATTTTACAGCATAACAATCACAGGACATTGGTCCAATCGAAAGAGCTTAGAAGCGAGTTCAAGGTGACATAGTCACTATGATTTTGTGCCCAGCTACTACACACAAAAACAGTCCATTTTCTTTAGAGGGCGCTATTTTTGCATTTCTGAATCAGATTTACTAAAAAAAGGATATTTTCATCATTTACTTACTCGAAGATACAAAAATTATTCTAAGCTATCGAGTATTTTCTATTTTTACATTAATGTGTTTTCACAGTCTGGAGGCCACAAATTCATGAGTATCTAACAAAGAACGTATTCTTACGTCATACTAAATGTATAAGGTAGATTTTCGAATATAACAGAATTCTAATGCAATACAGAATACTGGCATATTTAAAGCGTATTTTCAATTTTTGTTTAAATTTAAAATAAATTTAAAAAAAATCATGTTTCTAATGCAAATAAGGATGTGAAAAAATTGCTAGCTAATAAGAAAAACAGGAACAAATTTTTACGCTACAAATATGAATATTGAGCACCAAATGATGGTTGGCTTCGTCAGGCGAAAGTAGTGCAGAGTCGAAGAGTCTGGGCACAGATCATTCAAAATGACGAAGGTTATCTACAGCCATCATTATAAATTTTAAGTTTCTTGTTTAAATACTGGGACTTTTCGCATTGTTTTTTAATAGCGATAGGCTCTAATTAGTCCTAGATAACGGAATGACGAAAAGTTCGAGACATACTATCTGCATTCAGGCTGCAAACGATAGTGATATATACATCCAATCACAAATTTAAAAAATAGTCTGGTAATATCCGCTGGGTAAAGTGCCTGCATTTATTTGAGTGTACAATAGCCCTTTAGTGAAGAAAATTATAGCAGAGACAATTTTTAAAGGCAGTTTTTGTCGGTAAAAGTGATTCACAAAGAATTTGCATATTTCATAAGGAAATTGGCATCGCTGCTATAATGTATTCATAAATTCACTTTATAGAGCTGTTGCCATTGTGATTTTCATCAGTCACAAAAGATTTAAAAAAAAATTCACATCATGTCGGTTTGGGTACAATGCGAAACTGTTTCAAAAATATTGATACAATAAAATCAAAACAAAACTCAATAAAAATCAATTGGAATTTATTATTTTTTTTTATACAAAATCAATAAAACAAACTAAGCTTAATCCATTATAACAACATGTTTTGTCACGACGATAGCGTCAAAATAATAAAATTAAAAATAATACTAAAATTATTTCTAAATTAACTTCTAAGAAATTATACAATCAAAAATATATATATATATACAATTTATACAAAAATCATATACAAATAGGACTATTTCACATCTATAATTAAGAATCATTTGAAACTTGAGGTTAATTGTTATCTGTCATATTCTCTATGTATTAATACTATTTATGCTTGTACTTGTGTACCCTGAGATGCGTTGCGTTATTAAAAGATTTACACGTGTAAACCTACATATTTGGAAACAGTATTGAAGAAGAAAAAAATACTATTAACTAACAAAAGCAAAAAAAAAAATAAGTCTACGACCTTAATTTATTCCGTTTAGGTTCAACAGAATTTCGTTTAAGATTTTCATCGCTGGAATGTATTGTTAGCCTTTTTATAACTCTTAGGCATGTATATTATCCAATTATAACGTTTTTACGTACATTGTCATGTTATTATCCAATCATTTGACTTTAGTTTGATTTCATTTTATCTACACAAAAATGTCCTTCGAACAAAAACACTATTCAAAAGAATTCGGGACCTGCAAGTATTCTTCTTCTACACGTTTTCTTTCACTTTATATTCTGCACCACGAAAAATAAATTGAGCAACACTATTTTTACCATTATTCCCGTTTAGCTACCATCTCCGATTTTCATTTCATTAAACTAAATCATAAATTATGATCACACACGACTACTTGTAGCGTTTAGAAATAGTATTTATATTATTTGGTAAATCTATTATGATTTTGATTTTATACGGCAGGTGATGGTAATGCTCTACACTCTCGTTGCAATTCAGTCTAGGGCATGCAACAGGGTTTCAATGTATGCTGTCGTCTAACGTTTGTGCAATGTACTCTTTGTGCAATGATAACGTACATGTTGCTCACGAGCAGCGTTTCGTTTAATTTGTCAAGAGTTGTGTCATGTCTTTAGTCGATTAGTTTGATTTTTAATTTGATGCTTTTGTCTAAATTCTAAGATTTTTGTGTTTTGCCATTAATTAGTTAATGTTAGTTACGTTTTACTTTCCATCAAATTACTTTTCTATAAATTAGGAACTTTTTTGAACATCACCTCTTTCTTTATAATAGAAATTTGTTTGATTCTCACATGCCCGTTTCATACTCTCTTACACGTTTCAAGCAACTTAAAAATAATCTTTTTGACCAAAAGATACACTAGAAATTAATCGAAATTTTGTTCTTTTTCAATTCTGCTCATCATTAAAAATGTTCAATCTTAATTCTGTTATTTTGTGATTTAAGCCGCGGGTTGAAGCAAAGCTCAGTCTTCGAAGCAGGCTTGTAGTTTTTCATGCTCATGACTAGAAGTATGACTAGATTATTTTGCGTCGATTCGCATTTGATAGGAATGTCACGCGTTGGTTATTTCTTACACGAAATTAAATGTTTGTACTACAGATTAATTTTGGATCTGATGGTATATTCACGCCGGAAGTTTTACTAGAACAAAATTTATATGCATATGACTTATCTTTGACCGAACTGAAGATGCTCTAAATTCGAATACATAATAAAATAATGTGTGATTCTAATCAGTTGCTTATGCTGGTGTAAGAGTGAATGAAACTGTTATTGGACCTGAGATACGTTCTCTAACCGGCAAGAATACAAGAGCTGGGACAAACCTGTTACCAGTGTTAACGCCTGGTATGTTAGTGCTAGCATTGCCATTGTTGTTGTCGCTGCTGGTATTGCTGTCACTTTCACCAGCTGCACTGCTTGAACTTTGTTGCCCGTACCCGCTTCCAGATTTACCGTTAGCCCCACCACCGCCACCCGGAGATACCGTCGAATAATGCTTGCTTCCGTCAGCGATAAGCTCCTCGATCAAGAATGATTGCATGATTTCGAAATCATTCGGTTTCTGCGGCAACGCGTAAGATGTCGGTCGATTTGTAATGTTGGCGAGGTCACTCAGCGAGTTAATCACGATAGGATAACGATCTGGCTCGCGATTCGTTTCGCGATCCAGATCTTTTGATCGACGTTCTTGTACACGCTCGCGATCACTGTCTCGTTTGTTGCTGCTGGCATTTTCTTGCGGAGTCTGCGGTGCTGGTGTTGATGCCGGTGTCACTGTTGGTGTACCGGAGGAAGTTACAGAGTTCGACGGCTGGGTGACCCGTTGCTGATCTTTGGCGATGGACACAGCGTTCTCCGATTTCAACGATGACGGTGGGGAAGGGTTCGCCATAAAGGAGTGCGACCGTTCGTGAATGAACAGAAACGCATAGTAGGGGGTCGAGAATGAGCAAATTGAGCACTGGTATTCTTTGAGACGTGGAGATGAGCTAACTGAATCATCGTTCATTATGAGGCTAGGAAATGCATTCTTTGCAAGGAGATTCGGATCTAGCGTGTTCAATGTCAGACCTCCTCCGTTTGGAATTTTGATAGTGGGACTGGATGACTTGCTGAAATTCATTTGTTGCTCTAACTCACGTAGTTTTTCCGTGCCGACTTTTCCATGGTCACTCATCAGATGAGCTCGCAACCACTTCGAGCTACGGAACCGGCGGCTGCATAAAGGGCAAACCTCTGTGTAATGGGTGAAGTAGCGGCTGCTGATATCTGCCAAATCTGTTTTCAGTGACGGATCTATCGAGAACGGCAGCGCTTCAACATCCGACTGCTCTCCATTTTGACGAGACTGCGGCAATGGTGATCCTTCCTCAACAATCCCATGCGTATTGTGTTTGTGCACGCGCAGGAAGTATTTACTGCACAGCTCCTTATTACAAATGTTGCAAACAACTCCGCCGATTTGCGCTCCATTTTCAATTTCGATTCCGTGCATACGCTGCATATGTGTTTTCATGAAATACTTGTTGCAAAGCTCCTTGTTGCAGATTTCGCAATAGCTGCTTGTTGGCGTTATAGTGTAGGGAGGTCTCCGTTCCGATTGTGTTGGAGTAGTTGGAAGATTGACTGATGTCGTGGCAATAGGCCTTTCAGGTGTGATAAACCCGTCGCGGACTGGACTGCTCAGTGGCAAGCCGTGTACTTCAAACACATGCTGCTTTAGTTCGACTGTGCTAGTGAATTCTTTGTCGCAATGCTTGCACACCTCGTTTTGTAAAATGCCGCTAGTGGAAGGCGACAAGCTCTGCGGGGACTTAGAAGCATGGTTATTATTGTCAGTAGTGTGCTCAGTTGTGATGTGAGCGTGGAGCATATATTGATTTTCAAGCTCTTTGCCACACAGGTTGCACATAACTGGTCTTTGATTGCTCAGATCATTCAGTTGCAGAATCATCGATTGAAGTTTCTGGAGATCAATGCTTATGGCATCTGGGTCCTGAGAGCTGCCAAGACCATCAATAATTTGGACATTCTTTTCAGATCTTGTTTCACCATCACGACTATGTTCCTTTGGTTTCGTCTCCTGTTCGAAACTGTTGTTTTTGGTGGAAACCACTTCATCTCCATCCGATTTATTTCCTTTCGCTGATAAGTCTAGATCTGCTGATTTCCGGCGAATTTTCTCACCACTACCGACCATTAGGTTCAGAGGCGTGGTTTGAACGAATTGCCATGGTAACTTGTCTTCTTTAGGATCATCTGCGGGAACGAGAATCCCATGTCGTTTCAACTTGTGAGTTCTAAGAAAATACTTGTTGCAGTATTCCTTGCAGCACAGATCGCAAAACGCTTCTGGATTGACAACGCCCAGCCGTTTCAGCTTCTCAACGGAGAAATTTGCTTCTCTGGCTTGTTGACTCGAAGCAGGAGATAATTTTCTTGGCTGAGGCGTGAATGAGACATCTTCCTGCTCGACTGTGAAGTCCTCGCGGAAGCCCTCTGGCATTTTCATCGGGGTTGTGTTTTCTTTATCATTTGAGCCGCCCGCATCTGCTTCAGCCTTGATTTGGTGAGGGCTACTTGGCGGTGGTATCTCATGAGCTTTGTTACGATGTCGTTTCATAGCGAAGACGTTTGTGAATCGTTTATGGCAAATGTCACAATACACTGCAATTTCAGGTGGCGCTGGAGATTGTTCTCTCTGCGCTTGATGCTGCTGTGGCTGAGATTGTTGAGCTTGCTGGTTTTGTTGAACATGTTGGGTTTGGTGTTGTTGCTGAAACTGAAATTGCAGCGCTTGCGATATCTGGTTGATTTGATTTGCGGTAGGCGAATCGTTTGATGAGCTTGCTGGATCATAGATACCATGTTTGTTTGCCTTGTGTGTTTTCAGGAAGTATTTGTTGCAAAATTCTTTGTTACAAAGATCACAGTATGCTTCGGGATTGAAAATGCGCAAGGGTGGACGTGGCAGTCCCTCGACAGAAGGAAACGCTCCCACTGGTGGAACACTAAGCAAAGGTAACTGTGATAAATAGTTGCTTGCGGAAAGTGCTGCTGCAGCTGCTTCCGGTGGAAACGGAAAATTCAGAGTAGACATAGTTAGCCAGTCCTCAGGACGTGGCATATTTGGTAGAACACGGTTGTCCGAAACTATAGTTTCGCTGGAATCTGGTTCAATTTTGATTTTGACTGGAAAGTTGCCAATGTCGTTCTTTTGCTCCTCCCTTGGTTGGTTGATATTCATTGCAGCATGGCTCTGCAGTATATGCACCCCTAGCTTAATGTCTGAATCGAAGGCTTCCCCACATTCGTCACATTTTTTGAGATGCTCTTGTTGTACTGAACCCTTCCCCTCTGCACTATCAGTGCCGACCGCATTATATCCTTCGTCATCGTCAGCATCTCCAGCCGATACCTCCTCATCCGTTCCTTTTAAATGATGTTCGTTCGATTGGAAATGTGTTAGTGATATGTTTGATTCTAGAATCTCAATGGGATTTGCATTCTCACTTGGCAGCTGTTGATGCATCGCTGATCTTTGTTGTGCATCGATTTCCTCAAGCATTGGTATAATATGTCTTTGAAGTTTTTGCTCGGGGTCTAATTCGCTTCCGGGTGTCTTTGAGCCTCCAATGCAGCCATTTTCGCTTGTACTCTTCACATCTGTATTGGAGCCATTATTGATCTGCGATTCAAAATTTGAACTGAGATTAATGGCGGATATGCGAATCGGCGTAGATTGTTTGCGTCGTTTTTTCGACTGGTCACTTTGATTCGTATCGAATGCATTCGGTGATAAATGTGTATTAGATAGGACGCTGGTAATATTACGCTTGGTAGCTTTCGATTGAGAACTAGAGCTACTAACTTGAGACGAATTGGAAACATCACTAAGTGCTGTGTCTTCACTACTTAAATCGGGCGGTGGGGTTGCATAAACGGATGTAGCCATGCTTTGCTGTAAATGATGAAAATAAATTTTATGTAAATTTGAGTTTGTTGTGCATAAGTGTGACAATTGAAAAAAATATTATGTGAATATTCCTATATATTTAAGTAGATGTTTTGATAGAGTGTATCATCTTTCAAGCTAAATTTTTCAATACTGAGTGATGGTTAGTTTTGTGTACAATAAATTTGCCGACGAATTGTTACAATATTCAAGCAGAATTGGTCAGTTTTGAGCTACGCTGTGACTTTTTTTTTAGGATCAAACTGAATTCATAAAATATCACTCAGTAACTTTATGTTAATAGTTTCTTAACATATATTTGAAATTGACCAGCCACAATGCAATGCTTTCTTACTTTGACCAGTTTCACGTATTGATAATTGATGCTAGTAGGAATTCCGTTTCATCTTAAACAGGGACGGGTTTGACTATTTCGCCGCCCTAGGCCTCAGAAATACCTGCCGCCCTTTTCGTGAATTATATTATATGTAACAATGCGCGATTTTTTTCGATTCCCTATAATACTTCACTGTTTTTCGTTGCGACCGAGCAATATCAGAGTAAAACCGGCATCGGTTCGTTCGTGAAAATTCCTTATTATCGCAACCTTGCCACACAAATAATTATTAAAACACACACACGGTAAAGAACTTAAAAGTACCTAAAAAAAAATCCGAAAATACCAATTTTTAACAGCCAAAACCGTATACACCTTTATATCGCTTATAATTCCAACGTCTTCGCTCATATTTTTATAAGTAAGTTTACTATTCCGTTCAAACTTTGCTTCCGCACTTGACTGGAGATCAACTATGAGCTCGACTACTGTAAATTAATGTTCGATATGTTATTAGTTAAAGATGAACCCGCAATATTTTGACCTATGATGTTCTAGATTTCATTTTCTAGAAATTTTTTATAGAAATTAATTTTAGTAATTAAGTACAATTTAAAAAACGCGTCAAAAATAAAGAGATTCACATATATTTGATATACCCTGTACCATAATAATAAAAAGAAAATTCTCTGAAATATCCTAAATTGAAGAGGTATTATTTGGGCTCCTTTTGAGATCTTTTTAGCTCATTTTAGAATCTTTTTAGGTATTTTCAGATACTTTCTAGGTACTTTTTAGCTATTTCTGAGATTCGTTGTTCCTTTACCGTGATCGTATTTCGATATTAATTACAAGTCAAAATGTCCGAAAAAAATCATCAGAGGTGAAATTTTGCGTGCATTGATTTTTTAGAGAATTTGGTTGGCTTGAGGTGTTAGGCTCATTCAACTCAGATATATGTACATATACGACAAAAAAAAAACTGCCGCCCCCCAAAAAAAATCGATAAGTGGCCGCCCCAAAAAAATCGAAAATTTGCCGCCCCCCAAATCTGCCGCCCTAGGCCCGGGCTTATCGGGCCTAGTGGCAAATCCACCCCTGATCTTAAATGTATATGAATGTGAAAAATATGTATCACTCTTACTTGTACCCTAATTAAATACAAATACACGCAAGATAACCTCAAAAAATGCGCGCTCATAAAAAAACAACAAACAAATCATCCCATCTATCCCATCTTCGATGAATTTCAGTGCGAAAACTCGAAAGCTTGTTTTGTTGACATTAAAAAAGCATTTGACTTTTTATTGATAAATGAAATCATATAAAAACTGACACAGCACAACTTCTCAATTAGCATTGCCAAAATGATTCAACAGACACTTTTTCGTCCAGGTAGGCCATACATTTTCTTCAAATAAAATTATATATAATGGTGTACCTCAAGGTTCAGTCCTAGATCCCATCCTCTCTAATATTTTCTCTGCAGATCGGCTTTGCGGACCAAACAACCAAGCTCCAACATTTCTGTCGCTGATGACTCTCTTACTTATGGATCAGCACATAATCCTAAGTATGCCACGATTCGTGCCCAAAGACAAATAAATTCTGTCAGTAATTATTTTAATCAGCGGGAGAACACACCAAAAGTCACAAAATCTGAAGACTCTGTAGTCAAATAATCTGGCAACGAAAAGAAACCGATATTTCTGACAATAAATGGAGCTAAACTTCAAGTAAATAAATGTCACAATATTCATAAACTGGTGAAATTTGAAAAAAACAGTCCTGCCACTCCTAAAAGTCCTAGTCTCTGCGAATTTACCTTGGAAGCCCCCAATCATTTAATAGAATCAAATTTAAATCAAAAGTTGAAATCACTTTGAAATGAACAAAGAATCTTATATGAATTCCACTTTATTATAAAAATTTTCTTTTCAAATCAAATTTTTTCATCATTGAATTAAAAAGAAACGTATTTGAAGCCAAATCATATTTGAAAATTTTTGAATCAAATCAAATCAAATTCAAATATGAATTCAAATTGAATCAAATTCAAATATGATTTGGCGCCATATACGTTTTCTTTTTAATTCAATGATGAAAAATTTTGGTTTGAAAAGAAAATGTTTATAATAAAGTGGAACTCATATAAGATTCGCTTTTTATTTCAAAGTGATTTCAACTTTTGATTTAAAGTGATTCTAAAAAAGTGATTTAAAGTGACATTTTTCTGAGTGAGTGTATGGTACATAGCTGAAGGAAGTTGCATAAAACTATTCTAACTCCTCCCTCCCCAGAAAGTTATCAGTTGGGTGGCAGGAAGGCATTTGAAATACTCCTGAAAAACATTATTTTTAAGTCATCATATTATTTCATGCCTGTGTTTATTGACATTTTGAAGATATTCTCTGAGCATGCAGTTGCGTTTGATGAGTGACGTCTTGTATAATTAAGGGCCCTTAGGAGTGTTTCTGCGAAGACTGTAGGAAAGCCATAGAAATTAAAATATAAGACTTTACTCCCATCAAGCACGGATATTTATATGCGTTATGGATTCTAGAAAAGTGAATGAAAATTGATGCTAATATTTATGTATGAAGAAAATGATATTTCTTATGCACACTCGAATCATTTTGTCTTCGCTATTTTTCGCCTGTAAAATATTTAATTTAAATCTGTGTGGAAGCCCAACATATTTGTCAGAATCAACTACACGGCTTGATTATTTTTCCTTGTTGTCCTTAGCTGCGGTTCACTATATATTCAAAGCAAAGTTTCTTTAGGGAATAATGCATGAAATTGAGATGATGAGTTTCAAAAAAGATGCGTATGTTCAAAGGCCGAGAATAAACCTCTATGAATGTGCACCCTTTCAATTTTCATTTCAAAACAGGTAGTTTTAGGAACGGTACCTGCACGATATCCTGTAGATTCAATTTGTAAATGTCAGCTCACGGATAAGCCGAATACATTATTTCTTTTTTAATCAATTCCGCTCATACTCCTGATGAACTGGACCCGAATCGTTACTCCTCAGGCAGATGAAAAGTTTCGGCAAGAGAATTTCCCTTAATTACTTTTATTTTTCTTTGTCGATTCTAGCTTGAGTGTTAATTTTATTGATTCCTTCCAAAAACGAACTGAATCCAAATCGCGCATGATTCATATTCCCTTGGGTGGTGGTTGGTTGCTGTTACTGGTACATATATGGGTTGGCATTTTCTATTTGAAAAATTTTCTTCTTATTTTCCTTATTTTCGGGTTTTTCTTCTTTTCTCCTTTAATTTAGAAAAACTACATCCCCGATACCAGTGCTGTTGTTGTTAAGCCATCACTCTGCCGATACTTGGGGCAGTGATGCCAGAACTTTTATGTTGGAGGTATGACAAAAAACACTTAATAGCTTGGTTAAAATTATGTTTGCTGGAATCCATCTCGAGCCACAACACTTCCGTTTGATGAACATGTATTGCTACTGTCCTTTGAAAGACAGTTTACAAGGGCGAGTATCTGTACTTTACCCAAAGGCTGTTCCGTAACCTGAACGTGACGACAAGTTTACGAGCCACTTGCTCAACAACACAAAATTCATCTGTTTTCGAAAGAAAGCTTAAGAGGAGCAAGTGAGCACATGTATGGTTTTCTCAAAAATTATATTCGGCCTGCCCGATAAGGATAGGGATGAAAGTTGGGTGGCAGTTTCTTTTTTTCTCGCACGTTTACAAAGTGTTGGCTGAAGACATGTTATTTAAGCGTTCGAGCTCGGGAGACAGGATGGGTGGTGTCGGTGGATGGGATAGTTTCGCATCACACGCGCCTTTTTCAGTACATGCCTGCATGTATGGCCGGAGGCTCGGGGCAAGGAAATCACTCACTGAAATATTTCTTATTTAGAAGTGAGGTATGTAAGTTGATGGTTTGAAGTGGGAGTGCGGTGAAATTGGCAAGAAAGTAAATGATTTGTAGGATATGTTCTTGTGAGAAATACTTAATATTTCATTTAATCGTTTTTGGTGTTTCTTCTAAGAGTCCAAATGTGTTTTGAATCTAACGTGATGGTATTAATTCCATAATTAGATTTTATAACTATTGTAATTTAGAAGCATAACGAAAGATATTTTCCTCTTGATGCTCCCTAAAATTCGGAGTTTGACACTTCTCACTGGATGCTGAGTATTTGCATTGTCTTAATAAATTCTCGAAGTTTTTTTTTGCCTTTATATAACATGTATTACACCTTACATACTTTCACTTGAATTAAAATTCACTCATTAATTCTAAGTTTCACAGCACTTACATTTTGAACAATATTTTCATTCATCGTTAATTCACACCTTGCCTTAACTGGCTCAATGCACACCTTTCTATAAAGCTATAATTATTTTCTGAGAACTCAACGCACATAAATAGAACTGATCCAAAACTAATCAAAATAATCCGCACGCTCATGCGCTGAGCTATAATCGAAAGTTCGATGAAAACTGATATCATACATGCATTTACCTAAAATCAAAAATTATTCGAAAAAAAATCAATTCCTTTACTTTATGATACCCAACAACACCCATAGCAATAATGATGAACCCGATCCCACCCCACACTCACAATACATCCATCCGGACAATGACGACGAAAAAGAAAAAAATATCATACAATCTCTCGTTTCTTCAAACTGACTACTCTATATGCGATAAAACACCCCAAAAATCATGAAAATTTTTCCCAAATTTCGGAAAAAATTACCCGAGGCTCCGCCCATTCTTCATACATTTCTAGGATATTTCCAAAAAAAAAATCTGAAAATTTCATATGTGCGGATAAAGTGTATGATGACGAAGATTGGAATATGTATGAATACAGAGAGGACAGGATGAGAAATTCGCAGGAAAAGGCCGAAACTCAGTATTCGAATCGAGAAAAATCTGTTCGTAACGATTTTAAGGATGTGTTGGGCAAAGAGGCCAGAAAAAGGCTCATATGTACACACGCGTTCACGTACAGATATAGATTGGAAAATGATCAATGGTCAGATGTAAGCAGGAGAAAGGATAACGTTGCAAAAGAAATAAGTCATAGAGAGAGTATACTTGGGGATGGAAACGTTAGTCGCTAATTAATTTAGTTGAGGCGGCTGGATAGCACGCCTTTCACAATTTGAAAAATTATAATCAAGGCTTAAGGCTGCCAACATGAACAAATGAAACAAATTGAAAGAGAGAAATAATATTTCTTATTGGGAATTTCGAGAGCTGTCAAGAGAAGACAAGCTAAGCTTTAATTTCAGATTAAGAAAAAGATAATCCAGTAATGATTTAAATTTCATCAAATAGTTTCCCAATCGTTTGCATGCATATCTTCCAACCATCACACATGGTTGCGAATCGCTCCCGATAAAGGATTTGAATGTATGTAGTACGATTGGCAGTTGAATAAACATTGTTAGGCCAGGTGGTACAGCATTAGCTGTATACGACCAAAAGCATCAATACCGAATTTTAAAGGTGTCTGATTGTACACAGCAGGTGTGTGCACCAACGGCAATGTTACTCGGTGAATATGCAAATAGGGTGAATCAATGTTCGATTTTTTTCGTTCATGTTGGATTTTGATGAAAACATATGCCAGAAATTGTACATATAACATGATATGTACAGTAATGTTCTTACTAACCACATAATAAATAAAAATCAAATACATCAGAAACTATTACTGACAATAATAAAAGCCCAAGCATACGTTGATTCCAAAAAACAACATAAAAAATAGCAAATAATTTGTTTTGAAAATTCTGGGCGTTGGCTATGGAAGTAGAATTAAAGTTTATATTAGTTAATTATGGTACGATTGGAAAACCTATGATTAATAACAGTGTTAAACATTGTGTATATTATGAAAGTGCAGGAATAGTCAGTTTGTCTAAAATATACATATACTCAACTTATTAAAATGCATTGTTTAAATAACAACTGGCATTTTAAAGTACCTTTCAGTGCCTTATATAATATATGTATGTATACTACAATAAGTTGAAAATACCACTTGCCAATGCATAACCATAATACTTATGCACTTCAACCAATGAATACAGCCCGCATGGTAAAAAGGATTGTATAAGCATAATGCTTGGCTGATGTATGCGAACTAATAGTTAATCAGCAAAATTGGTTCACCCAATAAATAATGGGTTTTTTTTCCAAATGCATAAGCTAAGGAATGGAAAAGGACATCAAATACCTCCATCGCTAAGTCAGATAGTAAGTTCACTTTATCCTTACTCCCAGTGCAAGTTTTAAAGTGTGTAGTGCAATTCTAGCGGTAGTTGGAAAAAAATGGAGAAGATAAAAGAGCATATTCAGTATTGTTTGATTTCTGAGTTTTATAAAGGCAACATCACGGTCGAAAGTGCAACAAATGCTAATACTGTGCATAAATGAAACCTAATAAGCATAAATCAATAACAAAAATTCATATTGTTGGAAAATTCAGCAAGTTGGGTTAATGGGTTTCTCATAAATTCTTGGTGCATAATCGTGGCGTATAATTTAATCTTGAGGATGAACCATTTTTGAACCGGATATTGACTGGTGACAAAATATACATTTCGAAACCTTAGGTTTAAGTTGGACTTCACCCACGTAAGATGATACTCTTTGTATGAAAAGTACTATGAACTTGTAATTCGTAACAAAATGACACTAAGAAAAAAAGCAAGCAAATAGAACAACTTAGGTCAGAGCAACGACTACAGCTGCTTTCAAAACGAAATGTTTTGTTTCTCGAGAAGAACGCTCAGCCAAATATCGCGACAACGACGTTAAAGAAGCTGGACGAGCTTGAATAGAGAACTATAGCACATCCATCTTATTCACCGGGTATCGCACAATCGGATTATTACTTGTTTCGCAGTCTGCAAAATGATATATATTCAGAGCCACAAAATTGAAGGCACAAACGATTACGCTCAAATTTTTAATGAAATATCAAACTAAACACATTTTTGAAATTAGTATATTTTGGATTTGAATCAATAGAAACAAGTACCTAATACACAAATTTATCGCACAAAATTTAAGACATAATCAGGTAAATCATTTCAAGTAAGCTTAAGAACCAAGTTTCAATAAAGGCTATTGATTTGGGATCCCGGTTCGCTTCTTGTCTATAAATTAGCATAGACAATTTATATCGTCTCTAATGCTTATCAAAGCAGAGAATATTTGATACGGGAAACTCGATCGTTTTCCGGAATAAGCCTCCGAAAGCAGAATCAAATCGAATTGTTTTTTGTGAGATGGTTACAATTGAAAAAAACGTTATTTTAACTAAGTGGTTTCGAAAGTATGCACTGATTCTCATCAGACATCAGCTCACAGTGAATACCTGACACTGTAAGTGGTCACATCAGTCAGGTATGCACTGTGAGCTGATGTCCGATGAGAATCAGTGCTTACTTTCGAAACCGCTTAGTTAAAATAAATGTTTTCAATTTTAACCATCCCACAAAAAAAAAACAATTCGATTTCAAGTTTCAATGCTTAGTTGAATATCCTTTAGAATTTATGACAGCTTGTAGTCGCCTTGGCATACTCTTTATCAATTTGTTAGTAATTGTTGGGCCTAAACCTTGTCATTCAGTTTGGATCAATCACTTGAGTGCAGCCATGTTTCTGATAGAGTATTTTTGAATTTTTTTTCTACATAGTATAACCTACAAATGCTGCATTGGGCTGGTGGTTGAGGTGGAGTCTTTAATTGTTTTAGAGTAGTATACAGAGCCCACGACTTGACGAAATATGCGATTGGCTTTGGGACATTGTCTTGTTGGAACCAAAACATATCCGAAAGCCCCAATTACGCAGCCTTCAATCGCACATTCCTTTTAGGAATATCCAAGTACTTCATTTTATTTATCGTCGCTTCTATAAACTCCCAAGGGCCAACTCCACATGCAGCCATGCTACCAAATGACAAGGCCAACTCCGTGTTCAACCATGCTGCATAAGTTAACGTTATTTAGTTCGTTGTTGGCTTGTCTCCAAGCAATTTGCCTGCCATCTGATCCAAATGTGTTGAATTTGCCCTCACCGATAAACAGAACGCTTTTCCGAAATTCAGGATCATGGCGATCATAGGCTGTGGCGAATTCAAATCTGTTTCCGATTAGTCTCGGAAATAAAAGGCTCGCTATTCGTCAAGCCAACTCTCAAAATATTGCTAGGTTTTGTGGGGTTACGTTGAATTTTCGGCCGAATGTATTGTTCATTATTTACAGAAAGGAGTTTTTTTCACCCTCACCGAATTTGATTAATCAAAGTTCCGTCATATTTCCATTTATTAACGATATTACTAGCCAACGAAAACGATCTACCAAATATCTTGACAACTTCTCCATAAGCTTTCCCTTCACAAACAAGCTTCGCAATAATTTTGGTTTCCTCGATGGTAGTGTTCGTCATTTTATTTTCAATTTTTGATTTTCAGTTCACTGATTGCTCAAGATAATGCCAGGAGCTCAATCACTAATAAACTAGCACAGAAAAACAAAATATCTTTATTTTTTGACACTTATAATGTTAACCGACATTAGAAGAATGTTTGTGCTTTCAATGTTGTGTCAATCAAAGAATGCTTCTACATTGGAAAGTATAGTTTTTTATATCTACATTTAAAAAAAAAATTGGAGTATGCATGATAGTAGAATTAAATTTATACAAATTCATCCACACATAATCTCTTTTTTTAAATAGAGCGCAATTTTGAGCAATCATTTTATTTTCAAATAACTTGTGCCTTCAATTTCGTGACGATGTTTGTGTAGAAAAATTATGGATTTTATAGAGTATGCTAGAATGGTACTCCAGGAATACTTTTCGGCACTGGAAAATGAATTTTGGACAGTCGATATTTCATGACTACAAGACAGAAAAATTTTGTTGTCTAATGGTGAAGAACAAACCCTACATTGAAAATAGATCTTTGTATCTTAGTTTTTGAAAATAAATTCTACATAAATATTTCTAACTCATGTGAATTGCCAGATAGACTGATTTTCGAAGAAAAGTAGAGAAAATGTTCAGAATTTGAATTTGTATATTCAACTGAATTTGCTGTAACGACAATCATTTGATTCGATGGTTACACTAGAATCGAAGGGCTGAAAAATTTTCAGGATTACTTCTCGCAATAGTTTTGAAATTCAGGAAAATAAAACACTTGTTCCTTATTTTCATTATAGGACCAAGAGATGCTGAAGAAGAGGGTAGATTGCCACCGAAATATCGATATCTATCAGCTCAAAAAAGTTGGTTAAATTAAAATATTTGGTTTTGTAAGCTAGAAAAATTTGAATAGGAATAAAGTAATTCATTATTATACATAAAAAAATCATATAAAAATTTAATTGCAACACCTCCTAGTACAAAAATGATAAAAATGCCACTGTTGGCAGCTTTTTGCTAGTTCTGCGACCAAAAGCCTACCACAATTGGTTCTGGTCAATATCAACCTACCCTGTGATTTATATCCGATGGTTGCATCGGCTGTTATAGGCATTAAAAGATTTTTAGAGCTGTTTCCGAAAAGTTTTCGTAGCTTATGAACATGAAACATCATCTGGTGGCACAAAAATGATAAAAATACCTGGTCTTCGCAACCCTTCGCTCACACCAGACCCATAAGTATGTCAAATCTGTTTCACGTTGGTAGAAAATTAAGGATTATCGCCCGTAACAGTTTTAAAATTTTCGAAATATAAACACTTGCTGCTTATTTTTACCGAAAGATCAGCATTTGAAAATTTTATGGCAACTTCTTCTAGTAGAAAATAACGCAAATTACCACAGCTGGCATCGGTACCCTAGTTTTGCAACAAAAGTCTATCTAATTCGCTTCTCAAAAGGACCAACCTGGCCATTGAATTTAAAGCTGGTTCAATAACTACACCGGAAATGAGAGAACCGGAAGCTTTTATTTGCTTGAGCGTTTTTTTCAAGATAGTACTACATCAACTGGATGGCTAGCATATTCATTAAACTACTTCCACTAAAGCCCAATATACCCTATGAATTTCATATTGATTTGAGTTCTCATTAATACAAATTTGATGTTTCTATTTTTAGTAAATATCAATATGTCCTGTAAAAAGAAGTTATCTACTTATCCAGAAGTTGGAGCAGCTCGAAGTTCAAAAAAAGTCCTTGTCTATATTTAGGCACTCAGAGCCTCATAGGGTTAAAAAGTTCTAAAAATTTATAATATCAAATTTGAAAAAAATAATCAGTTTTTACTAAGCATTCTTGGTTTTTGCAATTTTATCTGAATTTATTCTAACCATATTAATATGCGGGTACATGTCAATCCAATAAAATGAAAATAGATTTGGAGAGAGTTTGGAGAGAACACAAAAATGCGGGAATCTTGTAATGTATCAAGATGCTATCTTATAAGTTTAAATTCAAAGTTATACCTAAGACTAGAATGAAAATTATTACTAAGACTAGGATAATCGAACATTCAACATGAATCCAAAATATACAATTTACACAAGTTTAAGCCTAAATTTTTCCATACCGCATTATTTGATTGTGTTATCTACACCATGCTTCAAGGATAGGATAGTAGAGGGTGGTGTCGGGAGCGAAGGCAATACCACTAGCCTAGCTCACACTTCACACTTTCTCCCCTATTCTTTAAAACGAATCGGAGCAGGCCAGGCTGTTCAAATCGTTGTATTAAATTTATCGATTTTTTATCAACTAGCAGTCGGCTTTTATCTTTTAATAATTTTTTCCGTGGGGGGAATAAATTTCGATTTTCCTTCCTTCTCTCAACAGTTGACAAGTGCATGGAAGAGTGGAAGGAGTTTTATACCTGTCGTTGTTTGCTTTATGGCATGAGACAAATGAAGAAATATGGGAAATCTGAGAGGGTGGGAATTGAGGTTAGTAAGCTAAGCTGCATATGTTTATCGACGATATGGCAGGATAGAGTTGATTATTCGTTTTATGAAACTAAGTTTTGATAAGTTTCCATTTTACTGTTTTATCTATTACTTAACTTCGCTAATCACGTTCGTTTATAAACCGAAATACATATTGAGAATTGAGTATTTTTCGAAGTTTAGTTGCGTGTGCGTAAAAGGGAAATTTTTTGCGATAACGCCATTTTAATAACTAACAAATAATGTAACTTTTATAAATATAAACATTAAGTGGAAGGATAAAACAAAATGTATTTAATAAAATAATAAGATGACACGATGATATTTGAAAACCAAACTCTTACCAGTAAATATCAAGGAGCATGTCGGATGACCATTCTATTTGATTTATCAGTTACGAAGACGATATTTACCTTGCAAAAATTGATCTTTGGTCAAAAACAGAAAATAAATTCTTTAGAAATTTCAGGTAGTATGCACTGTGCTTTTTATTCATAGACATTTTAATTGGTTTTAAGTGATTGTCTCATTTTTCACTTCGAAGTCAATAGTGTAAAGGGTTGCAGCAAACTGATTAGTTTGAGCTATTAATTGTAATGCCTAGTACTATACTCTTCGCGAAACGAATTCAACGTTCAAATCCCATACAAAAAGAGCTTTGCTGACGAACTGAAAAGCTCTTTATGTATGGGATTCGACCGTTGAATTCGTTTCGCGAAGAGTATAGTACTAGGCATAAGTCAGAAAACTTGCACAGAAAAAAATCTACACACCGCATTATCCTACGTAACATAGTGCAGAACTTATGATCACAGGCGTTATGCCGGTAGAGCTCTGAGCTACGTAATATAGCTAAAAAGATAAATTACCATGAATTATGAGCTTTTTTGCTATGCAATTCTTATGTAAAGTAGCCCGAACTGCTATGAACATAATCTCAACATATATATTTAAAGTAGGCGAAATAGCAATAGGTTTCCAATAAGCGTCCGCTCTTAAAGATTAGTCACCAGGTTCCAGCAGGATTTATTTGACATAGCTTAGAAGTTAATACATTGCGTTAAGGGCCATATTACATAGCGCCTACTAATTTGAAGTTTTTGCCATATGCATTATTATGTCGGGCGCTATATTTAACACAACCCTGAAATCAGCTATGTGTATAGCGTCAGAAGTACATAAGTTACGGTCTCTGAAGCTATGTTTTTTTTTGCTCAGAATAGAGTTCTGAGAACGAGGTCTAATAAACAAGAATGAGTTTTGCGAGATTGAACTTTCAACTGTAAAGCAAAAATACATCATATTTCAGTGCCACAAAATCTTGATGCTTCGACTTTTGCGGGAGAAAACTTTGCAGATCGGGAGATAAAGTATTGTCTGTTGAAATATGCGCTGAGAACAAGTAAATCACCAGAGACTAAACACCCTTAAATAATTTATGGGGCGTAGGCAGGTCTAAGTTTACCCAGCTCATGGTAAATTACTTTACATTGGTGGGAAGTCGCAATAATTATATTCATTTATCAGCCTTGCAGTAGTCGCAAAAAGCAGTCAATCAACATAAGCTTCTTCAAATGAAGTAAAAAAAAATGTATTGCATGCAATATTATTTTATTTTCGGTAATTTGTGTGAAAGTGATTTTTGTTAGATGTTCCTAGAAGTTTGTCGGCAGTTTGTGTTTTATTGCGAATTTCCGTTTAAAAGTAATTAGCAGATCAATATTTGAACAAAGAGCTAACGAAATAATCGTCCCAAAAAGGCTTGTAGCGAGACTTTACTATTTGCTAATAAACTGAAATAATACTACAGGGTGGTGCAAAAGTTTCCGTTTTTCGACCTGAATAGTTAACCCGACTGAATTGATCGCATTGGGTAAAATAGACCAGGACTAGGAACGCGAACCGCGACGAAAAGACTGAACAACTCCCAGGAGGCCGCCAAAAATTAGTCGATGTGAACCGTCCAGCGATGCATTCGATCCACTAACTAGGGCGACAAGCATACAGACAACGCATCAAACCTCAAGAGCATTCGAAACCGGCTGAATTCTGTCAAAAGCTGAAAAATCTTGGAATTGCTGATGACAATACCCGTGGTTGAGCTCGGCGTGCAAACATCCTTTTCACGAACGAGCCGTGGACTCAACTGCATCCAATACTTAAATGACAGAATAAGACAGTGAGAACCATCGATACCGTAATACAGATCCCGAAATCCGGCTTGAAAGTCATGGTAGCTGACCGAGTGTGCAGTCGCGAAAAAGCCAACTTCATTTTAATGGGCAAGGAGTGCCTTTTAATGGAAAAGAATCCTCACCCGTTTTCGCACAGTGCCTTAGTGCAACCATCAATTTATGGCAGAAAGATGCAATATGGAGCCAAGGCGCATATAGCTTTGAAAACTTATGAAGCGATTTCTGAGCTCTTTTCCAATGCGTGGATTTAACCCAATTGTAAATGTGTGGTCCAGATTAAAAGAGAGTGTTTTTAGAGATCCCAGACCAAAAAATAGGCAGGAGCTGATTCGACGCATTCGAGTTCAGTGGGATGCAATTTCGGTATAGTATCTAAGGATTTTATGTGAAAGGTTCTGAAAGGGAGTTTTAGACTGTACATAAAATGAAGGAGGACAAACTTCATACTAGTTATTTATTATGTAACATTATGTGTGTGCTTTATAATAAAATTATAATATTAAACCAATCTCTTTTCATTAAAATTTTATACAAAAAATACTAAGGACAGAAACTTTTGCATCACCCTGTAGCTTTCAAAGGTAGGTTTTATAAAAAATCAGTTGATTATCTAAATATTTATATCAACTTTGAAGCTGTATCCGTGTGTCTAAGAAAGAAAAGCTTAAGCTCATAAATATAATCAGCCCGCCTTTCTTGTGACTTGCAATAAACCTGAAGAAAGATTAACACACTTACAGGTACACATTCATGGTCACCCCTGTTTCCTACACATTTCCTGAAAACCAGATCCCATAAAAGTTTTCTTTTGGAAATTTTACTTTTTGTATGCTTTTATTTTTACTTATTTCATCTAATTCACAATTACCAACCAGCCGAACACAATATTTTATCATGCTTTTCTTGTCGGCTGACAGGCAACCACACACACTAAAAATCTATGTAAAAGTGAAAGTTTTAGACATCTCAGCCTGTTCTTTATTTTCTTTTCATTCTTTCCGCCTTCTTCACTCAAGTCACGCAGTCGGGCAAATAGCAATTCGTTCAAACGACCACCCCAGAAATGTGCTGCACACTGGGTAGTTTCGTACTCGCGCCGCATTATCGCTACCGAAGGAATGAGTGTAACGGTGGGTGAATACTCGACCCCTTTTCAAGCTTTAGCAGGAATACATCTTACCATATACAGGGCAGTTTGCAGTTTCCTCAAATGGTGAATTTTTCTTTTTGAAAATCCTTCGAACTAGATTAAGAAGAAAGTCGTTTGTAACGTTGAGTTCAGAACGGTACAGCATGTGTAAGAATATTGGGATTTTGAAGAAAGCAGAATCGGAGAAAGCACCAGAAATTGTACGTTGTACGCGTAAGGGAGAGAAGAGCAAATTTCAGGCTTGGTGCTTAAGTAGTACACACATGTGTGATTAAGTGCGTATCGTGTCTGTTATTCTTCATATGTAGGATGGATATATGAAAAAGAAAACGAATTGCAAGCAATTTATACAGGGTTTAGTTTCTTCTTGCTATTTCCGATGAAGGCGTATACTCAATATTAGTCACTCGGAGACTTTATACAAATTTAAGATTGAATAATATGGATCTAGAAATAGTTAGGCTTAGTCGTCCTTGTGCTTTATATCAGGTCACATTTTCGGACTCAGCTTTATCGGCTTTAATATTTGATCCAATCTTCGTTACGCTTAAGCTTGACTTTAATACTCGCACACGTGCGATCATATGTTCATATACATTTGTATATTTCCTCTTCATTTCAACAATATATCTTGAATTTCACGTCGACATAGAAACCGATTTCACTATCCCATACATTTCCATTACATAATTCAATATAAGCTTAAGATAGGTATATCCTTGCAGAGAACGACTTTCCCATAATTTTTTCTCACATGGTATACAAATGCTGACTTCATCTTCAGCCCGTCAGTTTATTATTTGGCGAATATAATGAGTATTTCACCATAAATTCATTTCCATCGAATCAATCGAAATATGTCTGAGAAGCCACGTCCGATCAAGGCAATGCGCTGGTCAGTCCTATTTATAGATATATCGTCTCAGAGATATATAATCATCTACTTGTATTCGACTCCATTTTTCGACAAATCGAATGGTATGGCCACGTAGCCACCCTCAAATACAATGTAAATCCATACTCATATGGATAGATATCGCTTATTTTTTGGCATAATGGGAATGAATTTTTTCCGGGGGAGAGGGAAAGAAAACCTCTTGCAAATTTAGAATTATTATAAACATAAATACTATTAAGGTTATTTACAACCACTTAGTAAAAAAAATTTCCAATTTGAATCATCCCACAAAAACAATTCAAAATCATAAATACTAGTTGTTTAAAAGAGAAGCAAAGGTGATTTAGGAACACTCAAGTGTTTTAGTTTTTAATAACATCATTTGTCAAAAATGGTTAATAGAACAACACTGAAAAAAATCCACATAGCGCCCAGAGCCATGTAACATAGCGCATTATTTATGGCCCCATACGCCATGTACATAGTACTCTGAGCCATGCAATATGGCTCCCAGCGCCATAATCTCAGAATCTACATAGCGCGTGGTGCCATGATACATGGCGCAGCATTTATGGTGCCACACGCTATGCACATAGTGCCCTGAGCCATGCAGTATAGCTCCCAGCGCCATAATTACATGGCGCAGAAATTATGGCCCCACACGCCATATTACATAGTGCCATGAGCCATGTAATATGGCTCATGGCACTCCAGTTATAACTCGCAGCCATACTGTGTGAGGGGATCCATAAATGTCAGCAAGTGATACTTGAGTATCGTCGATAGATCGACAACATTCTCAATCGGCTGAGGGCGCATATTATTGAATGGCTCCTTCGGCGACTCTAAATGCAGCCAGCGCCTGTTTGTTGCAAGCAAGTGACTTCTCCGTGTGCTCATTTATGGTAAGTAGCACTGTTTTGACTGATTTTTCCACGCCATGTACTATAGTCATCCACGCCATGTACTATAGTCCTTCACGTCATGTACTATAGTCCTTCACGCCATGTACTATAGTCCTTCACGCCATGTACTATAGTCCTTCACGCCATGTACTATAGTCCTTCACGCCATGTACTATAGTCCTCCACGCCATGTACTATAGTCCTCCACGCCATGTACTATAGTCCTCTACGCCATACAGTATAGTCCTCCACGCCATACAGTATAGTCCTCCACGCCATACAGTATAGTCCTCCACGCCATACAGTATAGTCCTCCACGCCATGTGTTATAGCTCTCCACGCCATGCACTATAGTTCTCCACGCCATGCAATATAGTCCGCCACGCCATGTACATGGCGTGGAAGACTATAGTACATGGCGTGTAGGCCTATGTACTTTTCGCCATGTATTATGGCGTGTGGCGCTATATTTTATCACAATCCCTAAATCGACTATGTACATGGCGCCAGAAGTCTATAAATTATGGCGTCTGGCGCCATGTGTTTTCTCAGTGAATGACTCAGACATCTTTTTAGCAATGGTTTGCACCACCCTCCAGGTTCTAATTACTTTAAAACTAACATTTAACACGAAATCATTCTTTGAGCCATTTTTTATAGGGACCTTAGGTATATGTGAAATCTTAGGACCATCTTTTATAAACTGATAAAAAATATTGATATTCGTCCTGCTTTTCAGGAAGAATATAATGAAGTTGCTAAAAGAATCCTCTTTTTTTGTTAATATGGGACAGAAACGAACAATTATCTACCGTCGATATTCCTTACTTAATAATATCACCTCTTCTTTATCTAAAGAGATATGTGATTTATTCGAGCATCGTTTTCGGAAAGACTTTAATGCTCCGGACCCATCAAACTCACACCTTTTCCCTCTGATTCAATGATTGACAACAACATGACGTGAAAACCTATAGGACCTATAGAACGGATCTCTTTCTTATGACTTCCTTGCGTGAGTGAAGAGAACAGCTAATAATCCCCCCTGCAATGTGATAAAGGATTTTCCTTGGTGACCACTTTAAAAACTTTGAAATACTTCCTCCTGAAAGTGAAACAGTTTTTACGCATGCGAATCAAGGCAAGTTTCAAATAGTCTTATTCCTTCTTCCTCCAGTTCGGGGTGTTATTTTTCTCTAATTGCCAATCCTGAAAGCACACCAGTGCTGGTTTCACCGGCACGCTTGGGGACGAATCCTTGAACTCAAGCTATACAACTAGCTCATCTTCCTCTATTTTCATTTGTTCTTTATTTTTCTCATTTGTCCACGGTCCATTTTGCAACTCTCCTTGTTGGGGTAATGGTAGGGGTGAAAATCTAGCTTAGTTTAAAACTTTCTCTCGACTCTAAAGTGCTCTACAAGTCTGTGCGTCTACAAATCTGTCCTGAAGCCAATGTGGACCTTACAACTCTGGAGAGCAGTCCGCCCATCAAATATTGATGTCATTCAGAGAACTCAATCAAAAATTCTTAGGTTTATCACCGGAGCCTTCATAATATCTACAAGAACCTGCATATCAGGACCTTTGCGGAGAAAATTAAGAATCGGAGTGGAAAATATATTGTAGATTTAGCTCATAGTCCCAACAAGCTGGCCCAAAGAATATCAACCGATCGCAAATTCCAGGTATTGACAAGAGTTCACCCATTAAATCTTCCATCTCCAACGTAGAACAAACTTTGTGTAGTCACTCTCTTTGGCTAAAAACCTCTTACATGTTCTGTTTATTGTATAGCTTTAGAGCTCTAATCTTAGCTTAGCGCTATGCTTTAACGTCAAACATGAACACGTCCTCAACTGTTAAAAAAAGTTAATTTCCTACTTTATCTATTTTCGAAGGGTATTTAATTATTGGCAACGCTGGGATTAATCTCTTTTTAATCTTTTGAAGTCTTTTTCGCTCATTTGATAAAGCCTGGTAAAATATCTTTCCTCAGTTCATGATAGTACCCATAGTTGAGTGTTTCCATGACTTGTCGGTCATATTAATCCTTGTTCATTATGAAAAAAATCAATTTAGTAGGCAGCTCTTTAAGTATCTTTTGCGTCTTATCAGCATTCCTGCGCCTACCACTTTCCTTCCTGATAAGTTCAGCGACAGTGCCTCTAATTTCTGGTTTCTCGTCTTCAGCAAGGTGTTTTATTACTGCTGCGGCGTCTGCAATGAAATCTTCTATTGGAAATGCTGTTATCCTGACAGCGTAATTTAGGGAGGAATATCGTAGCTTGTAGGCCAAAAGAGCTTTATGTACTTTACTTGTACGCCTTCTTGATGAATACGCTTGTATTATCTGGAACCCAGCTTCTTGACACCCACAGTGGCAGATCCGAGTTCATATAAAATCATTTTCAATGTTCGCTTTGAATGAGCTGTACAACCCTTTCGACTTCAATAACTTACCCCTTATGAGTCTCGACTGGGTAATTTAAACTAATTACACTTGCTTTCAGAAGAAAAGTGATATTGGCTTGCTTCACATTCAACGTCATTCGCGTGTAAAATTCGTTATTGGAGTTGAATTATTGAATAGTAAAATTGTGATACATATTAGTATTACATGTAAGGAACATGTCAAATAGTTTACTAAAGGATTAGCCACATTCCAATACAAGTGCAGCTCTGGATAAAACAAGAACAAATGGGCAATTCGATAACTGTTCTAAAATGTTTTCTTCGTCTGCATCTACTGTCATATCTTTGATTGGTATAGCAAATACAAAACTCGCCCTAAAGGATCAAAACTGTGAATGCATCATTCAAATTAAAAAGGTGCTTATGTGAGCCTTCCAACAAGGGGGTTGCTAATAATATTCTCCACTTGTGAATTGCTACTTTCATTGATCCCTCGATTCAAATCCAAACACATGACATAATAGGTATGTTTTTTTTACCCAGTTTTGGGTAAGTTTGCTCGTCCGCGGATGCACAACCTTAACCCAAATGCGTTTCCTAAGTTTTCCCTAACTGAAAAATTGCATCATTTTTCGGTCAGGGGAATGTTCCTCTTTTGTCAAGTATTTACCCAAACTTTTCTTTGTTGGCGATTTATTGCAATGTCATCCCGGCTGTCAAGTAGTCCCACAGCTAATTAATTTGACTTTGTTTATGTGTGACACCTTTTAGACAACTCAATTCAATATGAAAAATTCTTCTTGATTTTCTTTTGAAGTTGATCAATACTCAGATTAGTGCGTTTTGTCACTCGTGTCCTTCATAAATTTTGTGAGAATCGAATGAAATTTCTGAATTTTGATAGCGTCTAGTAGCACAAATGAGATAAATGATTACAGGTTACAAAGAAAAATTGTTCATTCGGGACTATAGATTCAAATGAGGATGAACGAAGAAAAATGTCAAAAAGTTGATGGCACCCGAATCAACGCACCCAACTCCTTCCTTTTCACGCCTGCCTCCGAAAAAGTCGATTTGAGTTGAACCATCTAAAAGGCCTATGAGAAAAAGGAGACATTATTTTGGCTCTTCCTCTTTTTTGCCAATTTTTACCCGCAATGTTTTCTTACTTTTCTGATTTTGGGTAAATTTTCCTCCATCACGCAAGTAAGTTTTTACTTGAAAAGTAGTTATAAAAGTAAGGGAACATACCTTATTAAATCGCAAATGGAAAATCTTAAATTATGGATATTAGTATGGTCTCGAGTCCTTTTATTGACTTAAAAAAAGGAGCCCCGTAATATTCAGCGCTGCTGGACAAATTTAGAGCAAAATGAACCTACAATTTCGAGGAGAAAATGCTAAAAATATTCGGTTTCTAGCGTCTATCATGTACATAGATATTTCAATTTGCATACAGTTATGTTTGCTACTCATTTGTCATTAAAACAATCAACAGAATTTTAGCTTAACTAGTTTTTATTCCACCTTTGGCTTGTACTTGGCTTCGGCAGAAGACAACAGCAATAGCCGAACATTGGTTTTGGCTTCGAATGAAAACCAAGTTCGGTCGGACAATAGCGTTTCCAAAATATTCACTACTTCTAAAAAATCATCTGAATTCACTTCGAAATGTGCAAAGAATGGCAGGCCCGTTGCAAGTTGCCGTGGATAGGATACATAATCAAAAAGAACTGAGCAAAACAATATTTTTAAAAACATTGTTTTGATTTAGAGATACAAAGTGCCCAAGGAGGTAAGACTATCATGGAGACAAGCTACTATATCACAATAATAATGATGTCTTGGCTGCTTCACGAATCGAGCTTGGAATATTCATAATTAGGAACTTGATTTAAATATCACTAAGCGTGCTAATAACTAAGCATCCTTACTAAAATATATAATATTTTTGTAAATATGACTTTCACATGATTCAGATGACGCTAATTTTATTCAAACCCTTTTGAAACTATTTTGCTTATTCAATCCTGATTCGGTCTTCTGAAATTCTTTCATGATTGAAAATAGCGAGCAACCATTTTTGCTCGAAAACCAAGCACGAATGACTAATGAGTCCAGGGAGAACCGTGAAATGGAATTGAAAATTGCTCCCCTTTGGAAAATGCTAAAACATTTACGTAAGGAGTGCATCAGTAATTTATTTAACCAAAAAAATATAATTCCCATTGTAGCATTATGTCAAGTAGAATTGAGAAATGCATCCTAATCCTGTCAATTCAAGCAATCAAAGTTAACCACAGTACCCTTCAGTCACAAATATTTTCCATTGAAAAATCGATTGCCCCATTTACAAGTTCCACAGTTGCACGAAATAAATACCAACAGCAACCGATTTTTCACTTACAGCCACACAAATTTTATCGACTATTTCCAAAAATTTATTTCGACTTAATCTATCTCGAACCAAACATCAGCATCAATCATTTTTTTCAGTTCAACGTTCTTTCAGGGCTCCAAAGAGACAGTGTCAAACGCACACATCGGAATTGGTCGTTTGCCATAAGCATGGCCACGAAATTGTATTTCTGTTACATTTCAAGGCCCTCCCTTGTGTGTACACGCTCCACACTTGACAGCACACAGTCGAAAATGTAGAAATTATAAAATAAGGGCAAACATGAGTATGTACACAATCCACCCCCTCACATGGAACAGGCATGGTCATACTAAGCACCGTCGCTTCGAACTCGTTCGGATGATAATGATAATCTGTCGTTATTGTCGCTGAGGGTGTTCCCGTGTTTATGACAGGCGGGAATGAATGCCACGAACGGAGCTTAACAGTGGCATGACTACGCGCTGAAGGCGATGATGAGGGGGTGGAAAGCCCTACTTCGAAATTATGACTACTCTATGATTGACTATGAGCGTCCAAGCACAGCGATTTGCGTCTAACGTGCACGAGCTCTGAACTCTATCATTTTTGGACACTGTCCTGTGCGGACTTCAGCCGCAGGAAGAATTGAGTGTGAGCATGATATAGTGGGGTCCTGAAATTTTAATGAGTGAGCATGAACACGGACACTAGCGTGGAATTGTAAACATGAAGAGTGAGTTATTGAAATGGAAAGTGCATTTTATCGGGCTGTTTTTGCTACCGCCAGTTGGCAGGATATTAGTTCTGTTGAAAGTGAAAATCGTTCCAAGGATGCTTGGGCTGCCAGCTTCATTCATATGACTTTATGAAAGTGTTTTCAAAAAGGACGAAGATTTCTATTCAGGAAAGGAAATTAGGTGAAGACATTTATGAGCAAGCTTTTGATTCAATTGTCGATACCGTATAGTGCTTGTAATTGTTTTCGAAGTTTTACCTCTGAAATGATTACTAGGACGAAGACAATCGACTATGATGGGAACATTGGAAGCAAAAAAGAAAGTCTTAGAGGGAACCGAGTTCCTTATCCATGCCCGGCTACCAACAATTTCCAAACTTACAAGAATGTTTAAGGAAAGTAAGACTGGTAATTCATCGGGCTGCTGAACTATGATAAGGTTGATGGTCAAGTCAAGGTTCAGGGTAAATGCAGTAAATGGAGCAAGTCGGCGCAGAATCTGTGCTACAGCGATGATGAAATTAAATTCAATTTCTCAAACTTGGGTGAAACGTGGAGAGTCGAAAGGAAACATGTGTGAGCATGTGATAGTTTTGATTTAGGACTGATTTTCTTTTAGTAGGTCTCGGAGTTGCATTATGATTTCAAGGGGCGAAATTATGAAACAGAAGCGAAATATACTCGTATATGAGCAATACAGAAAGATATTTAAGCACTACACATGTTTTAGTTCTCTTTGGCGTTTGGTGTGAAGTATCAGGCTTTTGTAGGTATGAGCATTTTGTATTGAAACACATTGACAAATGAAATAAGTTATGCAGATGAATGTTTTTAAACGGAATCGGCAAATGCGGTTTAACAATTTTGTTTCTAATTGAAAAAACATATATTTCGCTAATTCCACAATCGAAAGTAGTAAGCTGAACCACCAACTGAAGTATGATACATATAAATGCCTTAGAAAAATATAATTTTCTTTGAAAGGTCAATTTTCATGGGTCCGTGCATAGCAATTGTAGATAGATATGACAGTGATATCCATATCTAAAATTTTATATAAATAGGTGGATAACCGCATGGACACCTATCGTTTATTGATTTTAAATACAGTGGCTCACAGCTTATTTGATACAGTGCTTCTTTAAAAAATTAAGTTGCAATAACTCAAAAAATAATAACAATATCAAAAAAATTTGAACACCATTTTGAAGGCAATTGTTTGTTGTTTATTAAACAAGTTTATATTTGTTACAAAGTTGCTGTTTTACATCTTAAAAAACAAAAAAACTAAAAATAATAACAAATTTCATGTCACAGCTTATTTGATACAGTTTGATTAAACATTAAAATTGTTGTGAATTATGAGGTTTCCAGTTGATTTCAATACTTTGTATGATAGTCCTTAGACTTAAGCAGAGCCTGGAGCCTATTCGGCATTGAATCAACGAGTTTTTTGTGATGTCAGGAGTAATTTTTTGCCATACCTCTAGCAGTGCTTTCTTCAGGTCTTGTTTATTAGAAATCTTGTGTTTTCTAATGTTGTTATCCAACAAAGTCCACAGATTCTCAATGACGTTCATATCTGGTGAATGTGCCGGCGGAGACATCAAATGAGGGCAATCCCAAATTGGCCAGGATTGCACAATTCCCGACTTGTGCCTTGGATCATTGTCTTGGTACAACCGAAATTGGTTGCTAAAACCCAGTTTTTCAGTGCTTTTCAGCAAATTGTTTTTGAGTACATCAAGGTACTTTGTTTGGTCCATTGTTTCCTCAATAAACTTTAAATTTCTGACTCCGGCTGAAGACATGCAGGCCCAAACTATCACATTACCACCACCATGCTTCACAGTAACTTTGAGGTTCTCCTTGTTTTGCTCAGTGGTTGCCTTGCGCCAGACATATGACATTCCGTCGGAGCCAAAAATGTTAAACTTGGACTCGTCCGCAAAAATAACCGTATTCCAGAACGCGGATGGCTTTCCCACATGCTCTTTGGCAAAGGCAAATCGGCTTATTGTATTTTTTTTTTGGAAATGAAAGGCTTCCTACGAGCTACTGAAATCATGGTCGCGAAGCACTCGTCGGACGGATTCAGCACTACATGACTTCCTTAATTCACGATGAACCTCAGTAACCAATTTTGGAGCGGAAATCTTTGTGTTGCTTTCACTTTCCTTACAATGTATCGTTCGTCGGATACGTTGAAAATATTGTTTGGCGCATTTCTCCTCTTATTTTTTACCCAATTTTCGTGTACGAAGCGCTCAATTATGTGCTACACTGTATTCGTTGAACATGCATCTAGTCAAATACGTTTAAATTTTTTGAAAAGGGTTCTTTATTTCAAAGTTACAGTAATTTGCATTTTTGGCAGCTCTGATTCGTGGCTGCAATCCAGGCTAACGATGAATGAACTGTGGTATAAGCGAAAGTACAATAAACCCATATGCTCAGTAATTTACTTATTTAGATATGTATCAAACCTCACTACAATTTATTGCGCTTCCGAAACAATTTATGTAGAAAACGCCAGGAGTACTGAAATGATTATGTCTGGCGCTATATTTTTTTTCAGTGCTTATGATCACTCAAGTGTCTCGAAAAGTCCCAAACATTTGGACTTGCTGGCTAAATCTTTGGAAGCTACGGTGCGAAAAGAATCACACATTTTTAATCGCACGTGAAAGAAACATCCACTTATTGATATCTGTCCCTAGCAAGAAGTCATTTTATTACGCCCATTGCATGACAAAACAACATGTGAGCGATATCGTGACTGATAAGCCATAACAGCAAGATTATTGGAAAGGAATACCAAGCTAGGCCGTGTTTTCGATGAAACAATTGCTTAAGCGGAAAAATGCGATGAACATGGACCTACAGTTAAACTGAGAGATCTGAAGCAGATCTAAGCCGGTGCTCGAGATGATAAGTTTGAAGAAAGTAACCATACTTCAAATACAACGAAGGTGAAATGTACTGTTGATTCCATCTGATCAGTCCATCTGATCGAAATTTCCATCAAACATTATACGGTTTTCTTTAATGTCAAATAGTCAAACCAAGATTGAGTTGCGAATGCGTTTGCTTTATTTTCAGCTGCAGACAAACCTAAACATACTGATGCCCTATTTTTCCAACAAAAATGAGGAGGCAGATTGTACGAAAATAATAAATTCTGACAATAAATTTGAAAAAAAAAAAACATTTTTCTTCGCTACGCAATACCTTTCACCAACCGAAAATTAAAAGTGTAGTAATGGCAAGACAACCTTCGTACGGTTCTAGGGGTTGAAGATGGTAGAGAGCTTCATCACAAATTTTCAATCAATGTTAATACGAGTGGGAAGTAATTAGTTCCACGACTCATTTTACCCCTTATCAATTCAGGTACCTATTCAGAGCTAGGTGAACTCAAAGCTTGGTGTGCAGACGGCCGTCCGAACCTGGATTGAAACCAGAGACCCCACACGAAGAAGCCAATTCTCTACCCACTAGGCTACTCAAGCTTCAATCAACCTAAAATTAGTTGTATAACCGGAAAATTCAAATAATTTGTTATTTTTGGAGACGAAAGCCCAAAAGCACATTATCGCAGGTCTTGTTCTGCCAAAGATATTCCAACCGAGTCACGGGGCACTTCAATTCTCCATCGTAGATTAGGTTAAGTTACATCAGAATGTTATCGGTTATGTGGCATGCAGTAGATCACCAGTATGGGCCGATTCGTCACTCTAGTTAGAATTGACTTATGACCACTTCAATATATTGAATCAAAATAGTGATACTAGGCACATTTGCTAATTCTTGCAAGTTGGAAGCACTTAAAATGCTAAAGCGTTTATTTTTTAGAACTGGGCATTAGCAAATGTTTAATGGTGCTTTCTACCATCTAATATGTCTTGTATAGTTTGCTGAATGTCAGTCCCATTCTATTCGCATGAGATGCAGTAAGGCAATGCTCTTTGAGCTGGTCATCTGTCGTTCTCAAGCAGTTTCTGCTGAGCTTGAACAGTTTTCTGCTCTTCGAAAAAGACACTTTAGGTAAGCCCATTTCATCACATTTAAATTACTTGTGGTGTCAACTAATGACCGTGGAACAGTTATAAGGGGTTTCCTCTATCTTCTGAGTTTTTCCTCGCCATTTCACACGACTATGCCTTGAGACCCATTTATCCGGAAAATAGTATGTTTGCCTTTTCGTCAAAAGCCACTCTGCATGTGTTAGAGTTTCTTGAAGAGCATGAGTAAGACGAAAGAGCGAGAGTGGCTACTCCACTATCGTCACAAACGTTGTTTGCTTTGGTTTATGATCCGCTAATGGCCTCAACTGCTGTGCGTATTGCAATTTCTTCGAACGAAAAACTGTCCATACCGCTTGACTGTCTATACTGCTTGAAAAGGTTTGAATTCGTTGAATAAACACTCGAGCCGACACCTGTATCCGTCTTTGACCCATACGTATTAATCGACGCATCATTGCCACCGTTAACTCCCGCTTCAGTTTGCTTTTGTGGATTTCTTGACTCGGAAGATCCTGTTAAGTTGATTTGCTTATATGGCCTTTGATATCCTCAGCAACGGCACAATACCATCTCCGGTCTGAAAGAATGCCGGTGTGCCCCAATTAAATTTTAAATGTGCCACTTCTTTGTTCTTTTAGAACGACTTGCCACTAAGCATGCGCTTCTAAGGTGATCCAATCCAGTGGCATAGCCCCAGAATCATTTCCAGTCCAGCCGCTGGGAAGGTTCTTAATCCACCCGTGGTACTTATCCAAACTAATATTTGCAGTCTTGTTAGTTCTTGGTCTTACTCTCTTCTGCCTTCCACCACACTATTGTTCCACACACCATAATCGGCCTCTCTACATATTTAAATCTTCAGGTATAATAAGAGAAGAGCTACGCGAGGCTTACCAAATCTGTACTCGTACGTCTACGATAGATTGTCGACGATTCAATGCGTCTACAAATTTTAAGGTTGGCGCCTTTTTGGGCTGGTGCAAGTTACTAACTCTATTACAGTTAATGATGTTTCTTATTAAGCTAAGTTGATAGTCTTTTTGTGTTGAAATTGGATGGTATTTCGTTGGGAGATATGTTATTCCATTAAGATAGCAGCACATACTACACAGCCTGCGAAACAATGACTCTATAGTAAACAAAAGTTCAATGGTCATGTTATCTATAAAAATATTAACTCATGTGAGCTATCGAGTTCTTTTGATTTGTCACTTTTGGTCATTTACTTTGAATATAAAGCTCCTGTATAGACGCTGCCAGGGGTTTTCTCAGGCATTTTTCTTGAGGGGTGTGTTCAGAATTTTAGGAGGGGTGTCTCTTTGGAACAAAGGACACAAAGGTATCTTCGTGTAGGAAAATTGTCCGTGTTAGGGGGGGTGTATGCACTTTCCAGGGGGGTATTAGGGGGGTGTTAGGGGGGTGTAGGAAAATCCCTGGACGCTGCTCTGGAAACTCATGTATTCATATTACTTACGAGCAATGGCGACTCTATTACAATATGCTGGATGTATTTTGTTTGTATTTTCAAAAACATATACTTTTAAGTCCATTGTTCTGAGCCTCTTGACCTACGAAGAATTGTTTTTTTTTTGGCAGTATATAAGCAAAAAATTATCCTTCCAGTGATCCTTTTAGTTGAAAATCAAATGGATTTTTGTCCTTAAAATCTGACTTACAATCTTTTGGTTCAAGCTAAGCAAATATTAATGAAATCGTTTGAAAGCATCAGCCATCAGCCTATTTTCAAGTCGAGTGAAAACCCTTCTGCATATCATGTGAACGATTTTCAGTTGCAGTGACGTTTAATTTTATATTATAAGCCAAAATCAAGTTCAAATCCAGTTCGATGCATTTCTATGATTTCGAGGTACTGAATCAAAGCAATTTGAATTTTCTTGTTCAAACAGCTGTGGTGGAAAAGGGTAACTGGGGAGGGCTGTTAAATATTTTCTATGGACACAGCTGTCTTTGCACGAATAAAGTAATATTGCTGTGATTTTTAAATATATCCTCAGCAATTTTTCCTCATCAATTGTTTATTATTGCTACGCTTATCATGCATCATAGTTTGGTTAATGTGCCTATCAGCTATAAGCCTTCGTATTCGTATTTTACCAATTTTTTTAATATTAAAGCAAACCACATTTCAGAATTCGCACTCATCACCATCTATTTTTGCTATAAAACAGTCGCAAAGTTCCGATGTGTTCCAGTCCACGGTTTGAACAAATTCACTCCATTCGTCATTCACCACCCGCTCCCGTCAATGCTCTCAAGCAAAAATATACAAATGCTCGGCTATATATCCCAGGATATATATGCTAACATTATAAAAACGTTATTGATTTTGTTCCATCGAAATCGAAAGAAATTGTGAATTATACCCCACTATTTCAGCTCCACTCAAATCAACTCTGAACTCATAAATGCGTACAAAAATTTATGAATACACAGATGTAGAATATATCACAACAATATGAAGAAAAAATTCAAATACATTCATATACACTTGCAACTTTTAACGCACCCACCAATACAGAAACATTTCATATTTTTTTCGTTCTGTCCGGTGTCTGTGATAACTTAAGGACTGAAACAGAATGATAATGCGATAGAGACGGGGAGAGAAAGTGAAAGCCGAAATCATAGTGACGGGGATGAGAAGACTTTCACCCCTTGATTTTTGAGTTTTTGAGTGGAGCCTGTTTCACTAGTGCTAATACACCCCAACTAAAATGTCTGCTTATCCATCACTGCCAACAGCTTTCACTTGGCGTTCTTTGATTCACCCAATCACATGAAACAAAACTGATGAGATTGCTCGTGCAAACGCTCAAAATGTCCTTGTCATACACTAAATTTGTTATTGTTTCAAATTACTGACAAACTAATGTCCCTGGGGCACTTGCATCAGTCCAACAAGCATAAATCGACACGTAATGGGAAATGCAGATGAATTCTATTTACTCGTATGATCTTCTTCCGTTCTCTTCGAACCATTCACAAACTACGGCTATCTATGTAGAAGATAGCTTAGTAGAAAATCTTTTCAACTTTTTGCACTTTGAAACCATCAATGCAGATCAAATTAAACATAATCAATCAAAATACCAATTCACATTGGTCAGAATATTTAAATTGAAGAGCACTTACAGAACTTTTACAGGGTGTTTCACTTATCTAAGCATACCGACACAAAACTCGCGTTGGGGTTGTAGCCAACAAGCGGCTACTTCTTGCTCGCGAACGCGACTTGTGTAGACTAAAGTCAAGCTCGAAATTTTCCTGACACACGCTCCTATTTGCTCTCCTAAGATCAGTCAAAAGAAGCTCAAATCAACCACGACAGCAACAACAACATTACAATCACCCGAATTCACCCTCCTACAAGCGAAAAAAGAAATGAAACGAAATGAAAAATCCCCAAAAGCAATACTCTACCATCACCCCCCAAAATCATATCAGAGAGAGAAGACAGACCGAAAAAGGAAGAAAAAATTGTTGAAAAAAATTCGGACGAAAATTCTAAGGGCATGTTTAGGAACGGCGGTGGTAAATAGTGGGTGGTTTCGGTGCCTGTGAAAATTGACAACGAAATTTTGATATATGTGTAGGCGCACAAAACTCGAATATCTCACTTATACAGCTGCGTGATTGTACCTCGTATCAAGATAGCATCCACCCCCAACACTTCCATGTGTTCTCGGAATATTGCTTTTCAATTTTTTCTAATTATTCCGGGGTCTCCTTCGGACTTTCCGTACAGCGACAAAGTCGAAATGAGGATGCTTAAGTGCTACCACCATCAGAATGTTCCCAAAAGCATCTCCAACACCACGACACTTGCACCACTTTACAACTTTAGCACACACATTTCTGATTTCTTCGCGTTGCACTAAAAGTTTACTTTTCACTTGCTCCTGACCAACCAACTTTTCTTACAACTCCTCTCCAGCTTTTCGTTCGACTCCCAGTCGCTACAGGATATTGTTCGTCAACTTTTTCTTCCCTTTCATTATGCTTGATAATTTTTCGGCTTGTTCGGAAAGGTGTACACCACTTCTGCAGCCACCTCATGCATATCGCCTTTTTTCATTCATTCATCCCCACCTTCACTTTACTTTTACTTTCAATTCCACTCTCTTTCACTTTTTTGTTTGTTATTACCAAAACAACTATCCTCCCCTACATTTCATTTCGTCTGTCCAGAATTATTCAGATAGGAGTCGAGTATGTAGCTACGGTTGTATTGTAACTAACGCACTTTTAGTGCGCGCGCAACCCCCGAAAAATTTTAATATCAGCATTTTCTTTCTTCCTTTTTTGTGTGTTCCAGTATCCGGTACACCCTGCGTATTGTAAACGCGGCTGATGTTATGGATGAGGATGGCATTTTTTCCTGATTTTCTAATTTTGGGGAAATGCCGCTTCAATTGTTTCCAACTACGTCAGCAGGGCAAGTCCACGAACAGTTTTCATTCGACAAGGGCCGAGAAACCATCAGATGAAGCAATTGAATGCATCGTTCGTGGGAAAGGGTCAGGATTGGGATCCAAGAGCTTATGAATGCACAGTGGCAACGAAAGTGACCTTCGAAGGACTAGGAAGAGCAGTGTCACGTGAATAGAAGACATGGATGCTTTGCGTTTGGAATGCACAGCAGCATATATGTAGAATCATTTTGTCGTATAACACAGAGAAGGGGGATGTAACGAATTAATTTTATTTTTTCGCTTCAAGAGGGCTACTTTAGGTGATGTATTTGTTGACCGCCAGTACGCTTCATCCATAGATGTGCCAAAAGATAAATTGGGTCGATAAATCAATTATATAAAAAAAACACCTTCTCATACTACATTTCCGGTATGGTTAAAATTTTGTGAAATATGTACTGAATAAAACAAAAAATTGTATTGAATAAAACAAAAAATGGATCGAAGATCTGATTTTTTGGTGATATACTAGCATACCAGACCACTAACAGTAGCTCAAAAAACTATTGTGAGAATATTTTCACGGAAAAGAACTCAGCATTAACATTTCCAACTTTCCAAGTACTTAAGATCCTGAAAATGTTTTTTATTAGAAGTGGTAGTTACAGACTTGAAGAGGGTATTATTTCCTGGCATCGCTACTCAAATCAGAAAACTGCAGACGTTTCTGACACAACATCGCTCCGAGTATGTTTGATAAATTTTTTGATAAGATAGGGAGTAGATTGGACCTCAAATATTTTTTTTTATCTTCACCATTAATGAATGATTTATTTATTGATTTTACAGTTTTTCTCAACAGTCACTATCATCAGCTAGTTCGTAAGGTTTTCATGAATCTTTCTTTTATAAATATCTCAGTTAAAATTTCTTGAATAGGATGTTAAGTTTATTAAACACTGGTAGTAAATTATTTCACTTAACTATGTACTGTGTGCAGATGGAGTCATCACCTGGACTTACTCTGAGCCAGTATGCTGAAAAGAGACGACGAGAATGCCAGAGAAGGACCTTGTTCGACCAAGCTATTGTGTCCAAGAAGAACCTTGATTCGACCCTTACTGGTAAGATTGAAGTAACAGCCATCCTGCGCTCCCGCTTGCCTTAAAATTGGGAGGAGCTTATTTTGATCCAAGAACCATGGGCATCACGCACCAACGAATACAAACACCCGCTAGCCAGGAGCGACCACGAGCCTATATTCTTATTAAGTATATCATTTATGTCCTTGGTTTTTTACTGTTTTTGTGAAAGTGATAGCATGGCTATTACTGTGGAATTCAGTAGCAAGGCAAACTGGTTCGTTTCTAGCAACATGACTTACGATCACGGCAAAATTCCCTCTTTTAGATATCGTCAAGAATGTAGTGACTGCAGCTGCAAGAATTTATGTTCTTCTTATTCTAAGTACTTACTCTAATGTTCGTCAAAAATTTAGGGCAGCTCCAGCGCAAATAGGGAGACTTTTTGACTCCATCTTGGCCTATAACCCTTCCATTGCAAATACTGGTAATGAACCGAAACTCCTCACCTCTTATCGGAGCAACGATCTGGATGTTATGCCGAATTGACATTCTCCTCGAACGTTTCGTCGAGGAACTTGGGAAATTACTTCCGAGAATATTTGACGAATAATCAAAGTTCTTACTCAAAACTGTTTATTAAAGCGATTCCCCTGTGTTTATCTCATTACGCCATAAAACTATTCGTGTCCGCATTGAGAAGATTTGAAGGGTGTGAAGTTTAAGTGCGCAGATATGCATGTGGTGCAGGTAAGTAGCATTTTTTCTGTTCAAAAATTTCTTTACAAATATTCGAAAAGTGTACCTCGTACCCATCCTTACTCATGCATCTTGTCCGGTATGATGCATCTTGTCCATGATTTCGTAGGCAAATCAAATCGATTTGTATATATCAACGGAGCCAGCACCAGACCTTTTGTCAAATCCCTTTGACTTCTTACGCAAAACCGACAACATTTCGAGCAGCCTCGAGCTATGATAAGACACTCATTAGCCCTCATAAAACAGGTAGGCGTTGGGGGAAACACCATTCACACTCTCGTCCTAGCCATGGCTTGTCATTCACACTCTCGTCCTTGCCATAGTTCAGCTGAACAGGTAACCTTTATTATAAGAAAAAAAAACCGGACCGAATGAAAATTCTAATATCTGGCCTGATTCCCGCGGACAGAGTATTTAAAAAAAGTTTTGAAAACTGGAAGAAACGTATGTAGAAGTACTTATCATCAAGTGTCCAATAGTTTGAAGAAAATTCATGTTTTTAGCTTATTTTTTAAATCAAATACTCCTAAGCCCCTCGTAGTTTTAAAAGCTTGGCGATCGAGATAGCAGCAAAGAGCTACTTTTCAATAAAATTCAAAAATATTTGTAAAGTGGAAACTCGGTTGCATGACTTTGATCATGCTGCGATGATAAGCATAATTCCGAGGAATATTTCAAACTTTCCAGAGAGGAATCATTGCCTATGAATTAAGTTAGGCCGTTTATAAGCTCGTGTAGCCTAGGGCATAGAGCACTGGCTTCTAGCGAATGGGGTGCTTAGTTCGAATCCAGTTCCAAATTGGAGGTTGCGTACCGCGCTTTAAGTTTACCTAACTTTAAAAGAAGATAGCTGATTCAAACCATGGGCAAAGTGAGGCATGAAACTAATCATTTGACAGTTGTAAAAATTTCGATTATGAAAATGGAGTTCTACCAACTCCAAACCCCGAAACCTGAAATTCTAATACTCGCTCAGCTAGGGACATTAGAAAAAAATAGTTTTCCGACTGATAAAATTTAGTTTACCAGCCGATTTATAATCAATAATAAATTTAAAACTCAAAATGAGGGATATTGAATACGCAATACTACTTAATTTAGGAAACCGCTGTTGGTACTTAGGGCGATCAAACTTTTAGAAATGTCGTGTTTTTGTGTACTTATAATGTTCACTACTTTTTGAGATTGACAGCGTAACGATAAGATACCGGCAGAGGTTGTTATCTCAGCGCAATCCTGACCTGTTGTTATGGCATGTCAGGCTTGACGAGCGAAAGAAAACAATACGAAACACATTAGCGAATCTTTGTTGCCCTGAACCAGTGTGGTACGCAGCACGCAAATCAAAATTTTATTTTTGACTATATCTGGGGTGTGCATAGCATCACTTTAGCAAGTGTCAAAATTCGCAGTAGCTAGGTGAAGCAGCTATGGACATTGGACAGCCAAGAGCTGCTACGAAGGCCAGCCTTTACACAGCACAACTCAATATTTTTTTTCTTCAATTTTTTTTAAAATTTTAATCTTTGTATTTATGTGGATCAGCTCAATACATGCATTGCACTTTGTAAATTGTATGAAATTTCGGAGTTTCCGGCATACAGCTTCATAAAAAAATTAAAATTTTCCTAACATATTCAAAACGTTTCACTTATTCCCGGCTTTTGACGCCATATATGTGAAAAAGAGCGGAAAAGAAACGATGGAAATTTGATGGCACACGAATCAGCGTACCCGGTCTTTCGCGCTTAATACTCGCCTTCTAAAAACTCAAGATGAGCTGCGCTGTGTAAAAGCCAACTTACAATTCGAATTGAGTTGAAGTGTTTAAATGCCCATATTTAGTTATGACGGCACTATTTTCAAATTTATTGCTCATCTCCTTTGTCACCACAGCGCAAAAACTTCTTTTCATTTTAATTTTTAATTAAAAAATGACGTTTGAACTATGTGTCAGCTGTGTACGCACGTCCATTTTGCCTTAGCTACTTTCTTGCTATCCTCCATACTGCGAGCAGCAAATACCATAGCAGCTATTCCGGAATCTTGGACAGCCCGACTGTCAAACAGCAAGCATCAAATAGTAGCTATTTCGTGACATTCAACAGCCAGAGCAGCTAAAATAGCAGCTAATAGCTGCTATTGCAAGAATATTGAACACTCCTGGTATGTTAGCAAAAATAGTATTTCACATTCTGAGATAAAATTATTTCGATGAACATGGTCGATTTATCGTTCCTTACCAAGCTAAAAGCTAATTTTACGTAAATTTAGTATGGGAACTTCAATATATGTATGTATATTTCAACTTCATATAATTTTAACACACTACCCCTTTTGTACATCAGAACCATGATTAAATTATTCCCATTCAAAATTTCGACGTTGCGGAAATTTTAATCGCACTACTTTTTGTGATCTAATTTCCTTTTTTCATATTCTTCATTTCGAAAAAAAACCTTCTTTTTGAATTCATTCTAAGGCATTTAGTAAATGTTTCCTGGTTATAAAAACCAAGATAAGAAGAGACAAGTGACTTTAATTTTTTACATGTAAATACAGCTGTGTCGCTTCGCATTGATTTCAAAAGTGGACTTTGTTTCTTTGATCTTTTATCGCCACAGTTGAATACTACGGAGCTCAGAAACGCTATTAAAATAAAACCAAATCACAAATCGCTCCAAATAATATTAATTATATACGCGTAATCGAAAATTGTATAAAATAATTTCTATCTGAAACAATGTAAATTGAGCTATTGAGCTGTGCGAATATGTGATAATAATCATCGCTCTAGACACATTGAAAAAAACATTGATTGAAAAAAAATATATTAAAATTAAATTCGCATTCTCACATGTAACTTTCTGGTCGTAAAAAGTTGATATGCCGCCAACTTATCAAAATTTAATTCATATTTGCTCGTACGCACTATGTACATATGTATGTACGCTTATGGAGTGTATTTCTATTAAGTGCAAAATTAGCAGTAATTATTTACCACAATACATGGTCGTTGAATTTATTATCAGCTTGACCTAATATACTGCACAAATTACATCGGAGTCGGTCATTTAAATAAATTGTACTTATACTCAATTCTGTATTTGGATCGCACAACCGACGTCAAACATCATGAATGAATGCGTGAATGGAGGCGGCAGCTGGCAAATCGAATACTTCTCCTAGTCTTTTTCTTTTCGATAGTCTTTGAAGTTAGCAATACTAATGTGTTGTAGTAATCATACATTCATGCGAAGAGTCTATCAAGTTGTCCGGAAGTTATTTCCGGCTTGAATATTTTCACATTAAAAGGCATTGTGAAAGCTCTGATATCAGAATGCATGTGATTCAACCAAATTGTGCGAACTGTTGATTTGGGAATAGTATGAATTTTGCGAGTGCAAAGTACTATAGAAATACTACAGAAATATACTTATTTTAGAGCAATATTGTGATCGCGTGTTCGCTGATGAGACCAGACAATGAGCTGATAAAGATCGAACTTGAAAAGCATGCGGAGACAACAAGGGACTCTAAGATAAACCCTGTGTTTGCTAAAAAAAAAAAAGCTGAGGATATTGAGCTGGACAACGATAGTCCAAAATCGTCAAGACTCGAATACTAACTGGAGCATAACTAAACGGGGAAATTGTTAATGCACTGATGATGACGAGGGTACTGTAACTCTGAGCTGCACTAAGCCTGTTGTGTATGTTAGAGGATGCAGGAAAAGTGCTTGAGCAACTCATCAAAAGGACGATGCGAGACGTCGGAGACATCTCGTTGATACCACAAGGGCTTAAGTCAGGGCTATCTGTAAGGAATGTGATTCTTGGGCTGAGTGAAGTTGCTTTAAGTAACACTTGATGTAACGCGAATAACTCTTCTAGAGAGTTGAGGCACTTGAGCAGTTTCAAAATAACTCATAACTACCTCGAAACTCTTTCCGTCCTCCACGAGACAAAATATAGGACTGGGTAATAGAACGAGCACCGCGGGAGCGGCTCATCGGTCCATCTCAGGTCCGAACATCTTGTATGACAGTCTATTGCGAACAGAGATATCCTATGAAATTTCCTTGGCTACACACTGTCCTCGTCGCTGCTCGTGGCTTATACCAAACGCAACTTATGCTGGTACATGATGGAGCACAAGAGTTTCAGTAAAGCGTAGCTCGTTGTCCTGACCGAAAAAGTATTGTTCGAGTCATAGAAAGTAAGCCAGCGTTAAAATATCGAAGGACATTGATCGACTCCAAGTTGTAAGGCAAATAAGGCAAACAATAGAAAAGGCATCTTGATGTATCACAGCACAGCACTGAGTAGTAAGTAGGCAGATGGCTAATATGGGTGGCCCAATCTCAAGCAAGTGCTGTCTTTTAATAGCTGCAACTCAGTTCGTCCTATTTTACGACTTAGGTATATGGGCTAAGGCATTGAATAATCAAATGTTCCACAGAAAATTAGCCCCTGTGCAAAAACAGGAGCGATTAGAATGGCTCCTGCTACCATACTGCGACAAAGCCTATTGTTTGTTGTTACCGCATGTTTCATTCCATTCAATCACCTTGTCAGGGAACGAAGATCTTCGTTGCTGAGTAGATTTGAGTTTAACGGTAAAATAGTGAGCAAAGAAAGGTCTGGCGAAACTCTCGCGTAAAAAACGGGACTAGAAAAGATACTTAAACCTAGTTTGAAGAGAAAAAACTCTAGCACAATAAAACCGCTAGAAACACTAATGTTCGATGAACAGTAGAGAAATCGTGCAGATTTTGGCTGCATATTTTACCACATGTGCTCCAACCTGTTAAGAGGGCAAAGCGCTCCTTTCATCTCACCAATGCATTTAAACTAATAAGACGGAAAGGTTTTCCGGGTTGCCACTTTTATGAATTTCAAAATTTAGGGAAGTCAAACACTTGTCACTTATATTTATTATCGGTTGCTTATATTACAACACTTTTAAAACAGTATCTTCTTTAGCTCAAATAAAGAAAATACTCAGTGCTTGTAACACTTTAGCAGGACTGCAACTAAAAGTCTACCACAGCTGCTTCTCAGCAAAATGAAGCTACCTTATTAATCTATTTTTCATCCGATGACTTCATCGAAAGTTACAGGTGTTTGGGGCTGCCATCTGAAAAATTTCAAGAACTTAGAAAATTTAAACACTGGTTACTTATTTTCACTCTAAATTTTAACGATATGAATACCTTATGCAAGCATTCATTGATATGAAGAGAGCAAAAACGCCTCGTGCCGGTAATACTTCGCTAGCATCAAAGCTAAAAATAGATAACATCTGCCTCACGTTGAAATCAGCCTACCCTGCATATTTCGTTTCGATCCGATGACTGCATTCGAAGTTATAGGGGTGCAAAGAAATTTAGGGTTACCACCCGCAAAAGCTTTCAAATTTTCGAAATCTTAATATTTTTATTTTAGTTTGATTACAACATCGTTGCTTTGATAAATGTGAAAATTTTATGATAAAATCGCTTACTAAAGATATGGCAAAAACTATCATAGCTGGCAGCCCTGTCATGGATTTTCAATCAGATACCTACTGAATATTGCCTGCAATGAGTTCTATTTGCCAAATGAATTTCGTTTTGATTTCATAACTGCAGTAGAACTTACCATAGGGCAAAAAGCTTTATTTTCCTGAGCGAATTTTCAAAACTTAAGACACCAAAATTACCATAGCTGGTAGCTCCAGTATAATTTTTTAACCGAATTTCCACCAAACGTGGCTTCATGTAAGGTTCAGCTACTGTGTGAATTTCATTAAAATCTGATGACTGAATCAGAGTTCATACGGCAAAAAGTATTTTTTTTCTTAGTTATTTTTCAAAATGGCACTACTGGCACAGAGTTGCCCACATTTCTAAATCGCTTCTACCAGACCTGGTCCTACCTATAGGTAAAACATTCAGTGATTTTCAGTTGTATCTGATTATCGAGTCATGAGTTTTCGTGGACAGAAGTTTCTGATGCTAAAAATATAGGTGAATTGGGGAAAAGTTACCGTTCTTGACCGATATAGAATTTTAAAAGTTTTACTTTGGCTATGCAAACATAACATACGATCTATATATGAATTTTTGTTTTTATTTACATTGAAAAAAAAAATTCAACGTAAATAAAAATTTTTTTTTTTCAATTTTAATCATCCCGCAAAAACAATTCCAATTTGATTCGGCTTCGGAGGCTTATTCCGCAAAAGGATCGAGTTTTCCGTATCAATATTCTCTGCTTTGATAAGCTTTAGAAACGATATACGTTGACTATGCTGATTTATAGACAAGAAGGGAACCATGATCACAATTAAATAACCTTTACAAGTAAATTATATCGATGGATAGAAGTCGGAGATGTTAAACAAATTTGTCGCAACTAGCGTAAATAAAAATTAATGATTTCCAACTGCAAGTGGTCACATCAGTCAAGTATGCACTGTGTGCTGGTGTCTGATGAGAATCAGTGCATACTTTCGAAACCACTTTGTCAAATAAAATTTTCAATGTAAATAAAAAATTTTTTTTAAATTTTTATCATCCCGCAAAAACAAGTCCAATATTAATATGTTCTGTAAGTTTTATAATGATTCGATAGACATGTCAAAAGTTATCGCAATTCAAAAATTTTCAAATTTTTTCGATTTCTTTTTAGACACCTAGCGCACACATAGGGTTAAAAATGTCCAAAATTTTATCATATTTACATTGAAACACGTTTTAAATTCATTTTGCAAACCTAGTTTTCTTTTTAGAAATTAATTGCCGATATGATTATAGGGATATTTAAGATAGCACTTAAATGGCCACCAGCTACAAAGGTTTAAAGTTGATTGACATTTAGTGAGACCTGGACATATTCTAAACATACACAAATGGCGCGTTTCCGAGAAATAGTCACTGAATTTTATTTATGGTATATATATTTTTAAGCTGGCATATTTTATATATATATATATATATATATATATATATATATATATATATATATATATATATATATATATATATATATACATAGAAATATGAATTTTAGGCCAAAGTGATTATAACACTAATGTTCTTCAAACATTAGTAAAATCGGTGAAAATACCCGAATCACATCGAAAAGTTCCAGTCAAAGTGAAGAAATTAATTGTAAAACTTAAGGAACAAGGTAAAAGTTATGCTGAAATATCAAGGATCATTTGCTGACCACGTTCGTCCATACAAACGGTTATAAAAAATTTTAAAAGCAACAAAAGTTTTCAAAAGTACTTAAAAACAAGTGCTCCCAAAATAGTTGCAAACCTCAAAAGTAACGATGGATTATCTTTGAACGCTCACACAGTACGAAAATTTCTACATTTTAAGGGTTAAAAGGGGTGTGTTGCAAGAAAAACGTCCATTTTGAAGAAAAATGAAGTGCGCCAGTATGTGTTAAAATCGGACCAATTTTGGGTAAATGTTATTTTCGTAGATGAAAGTAAGTATAATCCTTTTAGGTCTGATGGCCGGCGGTTTGTTTGGCGCAAAACCAATTCAGCACTGCAGTCAAAAAATTTGCGACCCACTGTGAAACACAGATGGAAATGCTATGGTTCGGAGAGCGATGTCAGCAAATGGCTTTCGAAATTTGGTGTTTGTGGAAAGCACTATGGACAAGCATAAGTAATAAGAAATATCAAAACTTAATTTAAGAGCCAGTGCTTCAAAAATAAGACTTAGCGACGAATTTTCACTGGTACATGACAATGATCCAAAATATTCCTTGCATCTTGTAAAAGAGTAGTTACTGTATAACGTGGAATCTGTTCTTCCTCATCAACCCAAATCACCAGACCTTAGACCCATCGAACATATTTAGGATGTTTTGGAAAAAAAGTGGGATAACTCATCTGAAGGAGGTTATTTTAGAGATGTGGGAAAAAAGAACACCTGAAATTACTAGAAAACTAGCCCCTTAAATGAACAATCACTTAAAGGATGTAGTTTCAGCAAAAGGACACCACACACCCTACTGGAAGTAGAAAAAGTAATTAAGTTCCTGAATGTATGTGAACATTTTTGATATCCGTGCAATATTTTGAAATGAAATACAGTTGAATTTAGAAAAATTAACGATAATATAACGGAATATGGTTTTGTTTTGAATATTTTCAGTTGTGTAGAATTTATCAAAAACATTCAAAATAAAGAAAGTTTGGTATGTGCAAAAGATAAATGAGCTTTAATTAATGGTAAGGTGGTATACGTGCAATTTTTTTACACAGTGTAGACACCATTTCGATGTTAAGATCAATGTAGTTTGTAGTTGTTTCTTTAGTTAGTCATGCTTTTTTTTATTATATACAAAGAGTTACCTTAGCACGTTAAATCGTGCTGTATGTTAAATTTTTGTGAAAATAGTATTTAAATAAAAAGTACAACTTTCATTTACTAACCTGTTATACATAAAAAATAAAGCATCCACTTCCCATCAACGCCATATTCCAAGAGACTATGGAATATTCGAATTTGATATTACGTACTTCCTGTCACTGTAAAACTCTTATTTGCAATCATTAAAAGGATGAGTACTCTACTCGTGTGTCTTGTTCAGTTATGCTTTCGTATTTACTTATTGCAGCAATTTGTATGTGTCAATGTGGTAATGTGTCAAAATAAAAACGAATAGATGTGTATGCGAGTTCCAAGAATTCATTCAGTTCACTAGTTCGTTTACAAGATTTTGTCCGTAGATATGTTACACACCGGCATAGATTATTGAAATCGATTTATAAAAAAAAATCCTTTTTCTACTTCTACTTAAACAAATTACGATATCCGAAATTCTTTCTTGAGCACTTGTCGCACTTCTTTCTCTATCAAAGTCAACACTTGTTTTCATGATTTAAATCAGTTATAATAATTTTGCCATGTATCATAACAAAAATTATCTATGTACACGTTGATAATTATTTAAACGACTTTAATTTTATCATCACCATTATTTTTCAACCATTTTTTTTTTTTTAGAAACCTACCAGTCACAACTAATCCTCCTCGACTGTAAACGTATTCTTACCATTCCAAATCAGAACATACCTACATACATTTCTTATGTACCAGTTTTCTACAGACACCAAATTCCTCAAAATCGGTTCAAATTTCTCTCGACTTTTTGCAGAAATATTCCGAATCGGTAGGAATTTTCTTCGAGCTACCTCGAACCGGTAATTTCCGAAAGCTCTCAATTTCGATATCGAAAAGCTTTGCAAATAGAAAAACTTGAAAGCTTATCGCAGTATTCTATTGAATGAAGTTGTGATGACCTCCACTTAAACAGTTGGTGCGGCGGATGTTCGTTCACCTAAAAAAGCGTTAATTTTGGTGTAGTGTCGACTGAATTAGGCCGTTCCAAGGTTAAAGATTACGCATTAGGAAAAATGCGGAGTAAGAATTTCGAAAATAGAAAAAAAATTATAAGAGTATTAGGTACCGTTGAATGAATGTAGCCATATATTCGTATACTCACGGCAGATATGCATGTATGTTGATGATGACGTTGATGTTGATTGTGTTGGACGTGAATTTATCTGGTCAGTGTTTTCGTTGGTTTCCCATTTTAGTTAGCCGTCTGCTTTGGAATGGACATCGAATGATTTGTTCCTACTGATGAGAGTGTCTGCCCGCTAGCTTTAAGTTGAGTTTTCGGACAAAATCAGCTTTCAAAATGATCTCACTTTTTAAAAAATAAGTAAAATCAAATCGAAAACCGGTTTCGTTAATAATGAGTATGCGCGAATACAGAGCTAGACTTTGTCGCGAAACACTTTGCTTCAATTTTATTTATTTTGAACACTGTTCATTTAATAGGTTATTTCATCCACAAGAACTCACCTTACTGATGGTGGATTTATAAATATTAAATATTCAATTTTATGCACTGTTCATTAAAAGCACGAGTACTGCATCTTCGAAGAAAGTGCTACATCTGTAAAGCTGAGTATCTGATGCCAATGAAAATTTTGTTCTGGCATGAAACTCAACTATATAACGGGACTTCCCAGCGCATATTAATGATCAAATTAATTCCACTATAATAACTACTATAATAATACACACTTCACGGCTTTCCACCAGTTAGTTACGTTCGCCCGATTTTCGCCACTATCACACACTGCCTTCACGAGATAGACACTGTAGGTACTGCTGAGAAAATATTTCATTCACAAGATCGCGAGGCGACGTTCGAACTCGACTTCAAGCTAAAGATTCATGATTCAAAATTCGAGGCCAGAGTCAGATCAGTCAGATCAGACGAGGGTAGGCGCTTTGCTTACGATCATGTGGCATTCCATACCGCGCTAACGTCGGCATTGAGCCGCGATCGCGATTGTCGCAATCCACATATATTTCTGTGACCAGCTCGCGGTTATATGGCGAGATCCAACAGCACTTCTAATGCAGAATGGAACGCAACAAGTTGTTCAACCACTCAATCCTCTCCATAAAATTCCAACGACTGGTTTGCTGCTTTGCCAGCAAGCAAGATCGCGCGGGGCATGGGAACACATGCTGACTCATGCGATGGGAATTCAATTCATTGTAATTGCTGGCATGTTTTCGATTACAACAGCGACAAATGTGGCCTGGCCGGTGACACTGCATCAAGCACGACAAACTCTATTCCGGCTTGGTCTATCCCAGCTCGCTAAGTTCCTCCATCTTCTGTTCGCCCTCTTTCTATGATTGAATCAATCTTATGCCTGTTTTACACATATGGCAAACGTTTGGTCGAGGAACTTGTGAAATTACTTCCCTCCATATCTTCGCATGTAAAAAAAACAGCCGAAAGTAAACAAGGGGACCATTTACACACTCGACTCGCCAACATTTGCCATGTGTGTAAGCCCGGCATTACACGTAAGTCGGTGGAACTTTTCCATGAAATGTGATTTCTCGTAGGAAATTTGTCACAAGAGCGCACAATGTGGGCTACTGCCCGTTGCAGTATTGCACGGTTGAGGAGATCGCTGAAGAACTGAATCTACTTCACATTCTCTAGCATAATCGTGTTATATGCAGTAGAGCTAAAAACTGCGTCCATAGTCGCGGCTTGGCCATTGATAAAATTCGATCCTGCTTTTTAGTTATTGGGTGTACAAACAAATAACACACAATTTATGAACCAGGTTTACATGAAAAATAAGCAATCGAAGCAGTACAAATGCCCATAAACCAACACTTGTTTAAAGCGTTCCGCGAAATAAACCTTTGATCAGCTTAATCTTCTGGTTTGAATTAAGAAAATGAGATGTTGAATGGGCCGTAGTTAAGTGCGTGACTCGCTTGCCGCTTTACTCAATGAATTCCAAAAGAGCCCGATCGACTCACATCAACGAAGATTGTAGCATCTCACACGCTCAGACATTTGTCCTCGACGGGTTTAAATATTTGAGCTGCGGGCGACCTCAATGCGCGTAATTCACGCTGACGTACATCCACATGTTGCTGCTGCCACGATGCCGCTTCAAAAAAGCTCCATAAAGTGTCTGACACGCGCTTGGTTCCCATCCTCATCCCGGCCCGATGTGGAGCCAGCACAGAATCCAGAGAGAACGGGGTGAAATTCTTTCTTTGAATGTTCTAGCACTCCCAGCCAGTGCTGCCGTTCTGGAATTAAATCGAAGAAATTTAGCTGAGAGGCGGAGAAGAAGAGTGAGTACAATTAAGATATGTTGCTTTTATGCATAAAACAGGCCATAATAACGAAAGACTACATTTGTAGCAGCATTCAAGTAAAATAGCTTATAAGTAAGATATCTTGTTTGATTGAAAGTAAATGTTAAGTAGGTCAGTTCATGTCAGTTGTGGCAGAAAAGAATGTATATTGTGTATGGATGGACTCAGAGACTGTTAAATCATTGCGTAATTTACACGAATAAACCAAGGAGAACCTCAAGCAATGACTAACGAATCGACCAAGGAGCCATATAGTAATTTTGAGCATTTTATCTGAGTTTAAAATTGAGTTTAGGCCGAAGGACTACAGAACTGCAATGAAAGGAAAAAAGTCTGTTTTTGTACCTTCATGCAAATATTATTGAGCTTTGATCCAGTTTGATACTGCACAATTTTTCAATATTACGTGGTTCAGTTGCGCGGTTCAAGCAGATGACGTTATTAAATTACTGACAAATAATTTGATTTAATGAAGGTTTAATAAGGGTGTTGATTTTAATTTTATTGACTTAATTTGATTTGATAAAAGTCGAGTTTGCGCAATGATTTCTTACGCTAACTCCTACTGAGAGGTACAGCTTTTAACTATCTTAGAGTAATTTTTAGAGAAAAATACCACGTGATCAAAAAGTCACTAAAATATGCATAATTGTTTGAATCTTTCAGAATTATATTAGTGGCACTATTTGTTCTACAAATTATTGCGCACTTCACCATCCACAGTTTTTTGCACTTTATTTATTTATTCAAAAAAAAAAATCACGTTGGCCATACTATTCTTTTATTGCTCGGCGCCGCCCTGCTCTTCTGAATGAATTATCATTGCTTTCAGATTATCCAAATACATTTAGTGCCTCGCATAACTATACATATTCACTCTATACATTTTAACCACACATATTGACGATTCAGGCTTTGCTTTCAGAGATAGCGGAATGTACGGGTACGAGTAGCGGATTATCTGATCGCTTCGACTTTTTCATCCACAATTGTGGGTATTGTTATCACATACGGGCCGCTAATGGGACCCTCAAACACATAGGTGCACAAATGTACGACACGGCCACGAATGGTTAGCGACGGAGGGAAGTTGTAGGAGAAACGTTCTATTTAGATGCGGAAATGGAGTTCGAGCACCACTTTCAGCCGTTATTTAATCGCGTCTGGGCACGGGTATTACTGAAGACACTTAATAATTACGGCTCCACAATTATTCAAGTATTCGCATATGCAAATCAAGAAGTAAGTCCATTGAAGTGGACGAACGCTCTGAATGAATACCGTCAGTTCCAACCTTTCACGCCACTCTGTGCGCCACGATCAACGCGAGCAAACCAAAAAGCTTTGAGTTCATATGGAGCTCCTCGCATGTGCACACTCTCGTCTCGTCATATGTGAAAGATGTGGAAGCTAACATGAGTTCAAGAATAAGACAGCTTGCTTGAGTAGTCGAGTATCAACCAGACCAGTACTGTAAGAGACGACGGACGCAGGGTCTGCCAGACATATTCTGATGATCGCCATCGCCACGCAACCACACATTGCTCCTTCATTTGTCGTCGTGACTTGTAACCTTTCCTATATGAAATGACATAATTGGTCTAAATAGGAAAATTACATAATCGAATGCTCAATGGCGTACTTCTAGCTCTCCCCCGAGAAATACATGCGCGATGGCGAAGAATAATTGGAACTAGCTGATCTCACATAAGTGCTTCATGTCTAGGAATCCACCCAAACAGTAGAAGCAATCGTGCCGTCCGAACCTCAAATCAAGATCAAAATGTATTCCACCCCAAATAATTAACTCCATCAATTTTTCTCTACTGAATCACGACGCACGTTACATGAACTACGAACAGCCACTCACGAAAATGTCATTTGACAAGCTGGTTCACGTGAATTGGAGAACTGCGCTATAGATACTCCCAAAAATCAATTTCGAGTGTTGACACATTCACTGACACTTTGACTTCCACATCAATACCTCATCACTCACCTGACTCGAAAGTTTCACAGAAATTCCAATGGGCAATTTATGCTGAACTGAAGCGAGAAGCGAATTTCATAGATTCATCTTTCTCAGCAGATAGAATAACTCTATAATTATTAATACCTACTGCACGTAAGACTTGAATAAGCAACTGGCAACAAAAAGATCTGTCTGTGAACTTGCGGATGCAAAGCAACCTACCATCCCACTCACTCCTATGTCTCTAGTTTCGCTTCCAACATGTAGCATAAGTTGAACTTTTTTGTCTTTTTCGCTTTTATAACAATCTTCATGGGATTGTTATAATGATAAGATAAGAAATAACGGCGACCGAATTCCTTCACTATCAGCAGAAATAAACATGATATTTGAAATTAGTTACGACCGTGTGTAGGCATCGAGGTTTATAGGAGGATAACATTTTTTTTTTCAAAAAAAGAAAAAGATAAAAGTCTTTTGACTGAGACTCAAATGCGTTTGCTATGGATATTTCTTGAATAACTATTGTATTTATTAAAATTTTTAAAATGAAATTTTGATTTATTTTTTATTTTTATTTCATAATACACTATGGAAAAACTAGATGCTCCATAAGACCAAACATATAATTGCACGTAAATAGTGTTTGAAACATCAATCTCGAGCGTACTCATATGATTTCCCCTACAAATATCTAATACTCAAATTTCAATCGAATTTTGTCGACCGTACTAATAAATCTAATCGATCAATATCGATCGGGTTTCGATCACATGCTCTACAGTACATAGTGTTATGTAATGAAGAAAATCTTTTTGTTTAACTGCTGATAACGAACAGGTATGGACGTACATACAGTGGAAGTGCACGTATGTGTATAAACACCCTAGCCAATCCAGCTTGCTACCGTTCGGTTAGTATGAAGCTATTCGATAGTTTAAGTAAACATTCACCAATATTTCAAAATTATATGTTTGAAACACATTTTTATCCAATGCTGCTTTATCAAAACCCACATCGTGACGCAGTCAAAGCTATTTAGATAAGTACACTAGTAAGTCAGCACACGGAGTTTTCCATACAATATGGAATTTCTGTATGCGTCAAAACCTACCTACTTGCGTGTGTGCATGGTCCGTATTGTCATTGCTGTCGTTGTTTGATTGTACTGAACGGAAGTATCAACTGATTAGGTTATGCATCTGATATTTCACATCAAAGAATACCTTCGTGACTTAAGTAACATTTTTGCATGAAATACCATAATATTATGAAGAGTTGCATAGGAAAACTATGTTTTTTTTTTTTTAATTTTTAGGTGCCAAACATTTCGCTATTAAAAAGTTAGCTTTCAATGTATGATTGGACATAGAATTTGGAGGTCTGATTTTCAGTCAACAACTCACGACAGACAAATAACCTAGAAGACTAACTGATCCAAAGCCAGATGAACCTTTTGATGGCAGCTCTGGCCCAATAGCTCAAGAAAAGCAATTTACATGCCAAAAAGCTTCTCCCGTTAGCTACATCGTTACTTATAAAGTTCACTAGTGATTATTGTGCTGAGCCACATGAAAAGAAAATAATTTACCCACCATAAAATGCCAAGAACCCATTTAAATTGCTGAATTTGCATGGAAATCCCAACTTATTTAAATTGCATCCAAAATACATAGTATACATCTTCCAATTTTTTTTAGTTAAGAAGTCCGAATTGTATTGGGTCTTCAAATTAATTAAATCTACAGCGACCCTCCCAGCTGTTTCCTCTAAAATTTCAGCAAATAAGAGATTCAAATAAGTATTTAAATCAAATGAAAAGCTCAAGTTGAAATCAAATGAGCCTCAAGTTGAGTCGCATGTTAAGGAAGATGTCGAGATCAACTATAAAAATCCTACAGATAAATCAGCATTTCAGGAGGTTTGCGGAAGCTCATGTAGTCTAGTGGGTTAAGCACTGGCTTCTAGTGGGTTAAGCAATGCAGGTTCGGGCGAGGGACGGTCCCTCGACATTTGAGTTTGTCTAGGTCAGAAGAAGTACCTGAGTTAATCAGGAATAAAGTGAGTTGTGGAACTAATCACTTCACAATCGTATTCCCACTGATTGTAAATTTGTGAACGAAGCTCTCTAACAGCTTCAGCTCCTAGACCCAACAAAGGTTGTCATGGGCTTTCGTTTCCTTACGGCCGATCTACTGTTGATTGTCCATAAAGGCGATTTAGTCGAGGCCTTGCGGAAGGCCGGGCTACTGAACTGGCCGTAGCGCTTCCCCAAAATAATAACGGCCAGCCTGACGAGGAAGAATATTCACGAGTATCTTCTATCTAACTTTAAAACGGATGATTTAAACGTCGTGGCGTTCGAGCGGGCCAAAGAGGAACAATTACTCTTAGCATCCGCCTACATGGCAAACGACAGGACCGCTCTGCCAGAGGAGGTGACCAAATTCACCATACATATGCAAGAGAAATTGCTGCTCGTAGGAGTGCATGCGAAATCGCATCAAACCGTGTGGGGACTAAGGACATTAACGAAATATATGCTTTATTATGAATTACAATTTGGTCCTAGAAAATCCGGGAAATGTCCCTGCGTATAAAGTCAATTCCAGTTAAACCGACCATGAACTCTTCCCAAAGAAATACAAGATTGCTTATATAGAACCAATCAAGTACGTATTATTGTAGATACTAAGCTTACCTGGAAGGTGAATCTATAGGAAAAAGCAACGCGATTTACATCAGCTAGAAGATTTTGAGTGAAACATGGAGTCTCAGCACTGTTGTATGGCACTGGATTAACACGATAATAGCAAGGCCGATCCTTAGTTATAGCTGTCTGTTCTGGTGGCTAGCAATGGACAAAATTACCTTTGCTGACATCGCGAACAGAGTTCATCTGCTCTCGGTATTGAAGGTATCTGACGTCCTGCATCATCTTTTTCCATTTAACGTCTTTATTAGAAACGCAGCTGCAAAATCTGCTAACACACTCAAGGAATCAGGACACTACCAGTTAAGATCCTTTCACCATAGCGATATTGGACAGAGGTTCACAAGCTGCACTGACTATTTAGTTCCCACTCTTTGCTTCAAACAAACATATCTGACGACTGTAGGAGATGGCGATTCCTGCCGCTAAGGGGTACAGCAGCGCTGGGCATCTATGCCGTCGGGTCCAAAACATCTGCAGGAGTGTTACATCAAACAATACTATTTCGGTGAATCTTGGCTGGTATTCATCGCAAACGTGGCGGAGGAGAAATTAAAGGATTTTCCTTCGATAGGCACTTGGACTAAACTTTAAAGCTCTAGGTCTTTTTATCCGGTAACGCTACGAATCAATAAGTCGATGTGTCTGCTAGTGTCTTTTTCATCTATTGGGTCAAATAGCAGTTTTAAACCACAAGACGACACTGTAATGATCGCTCGCGCGTATTATATAAAATCAACGGTAAAAACCTATATGGCAAAGAAGTTGGTGCACTATTCATGTATAACAACGAAGTGGCATTTTCTTCCAATTTAATATAAAACGAGAACACGTTCGAAAGGGAGAAACATGAAAAAGCTAGTAACTATTTTAGTCTAGTCAGGAAGTTGATCTTTTGAAAGAAATTTCCAAGTTTAACACTACAGACGAATACAAGTTTTGGGTAAACTTGAATAGATTGTCTCTGGCTGGGAGTTGTTTCTAATTTTTGAAAACGAATCGGCGGGAGAAGGGTCGATTACAACGATTTAGGTTCGAACATCTGATACAACATTATACCGAATTTTTGTCTTGCAAAGCTCGACAAACCGAAGAAGTACACTTTTTCAAGACTCACTTAGAATAAGATACAATGAACATATTTGTGATATGCAAAATGAATGCAAAACGTGCATATCATCCGCAGTACTTTGAGAAATATGATAATAAGATCAATCTTATGCATACGGTTTGGGTATTTTATTAATTCTACTGTGAAAAGGATGTTCTTAGGCAATGCTATCGTAAAACTTCTCACTCGGCTGGCAATCAAACTATAATTTGCAAAAATTATAAACGGCGTTCGCAGCTCGGGACTATCTATTCAAATTTTCCCAACATTTTTTTCCGTTTTTCTATGCTCTGCGGATAAATCAGCAAACGGCAAATAAGCCACGGAAAATGCCCGGCTGAAAATACCCTAAGATCAGTTAAGAAATATTCAGCCAACTCATAACTATGACCCGATAGATTAACGGTTTTTCACAGTATTCACATTAATCAAAGTTTTAACGGATTTCCGGTATCATGAACAACGCAAGTTTATTACGATTAACGAAACTGCCTATGTGACAATGACGTTCAAGCTCAAATTATTCAAGGTCTTTGACTTTGTCATGATGCGATAATGTATACTAGACAAGATATAACACTTAACCTAAATTTTAGATCTTTTGAGTTAACAAAAAAAAACTGCCTGATTTTCTGGCTAAGATATAGGTGAGCTATGGACTTTAAAATAATATCTGTAACAAGCTGATAGACCTTAAGATTTGAAGAAGTCGCACGAGTCCTTGACTTAATCGAATCGAAAATTGCTTAGCATAAGAGCTAGCTCTGCATCATAGATATGTCCCACGTGCACTGTTAGATAATTTATGTACCTATCAGCTTCATGCATTACATGGATGAAATGTTTTTCTTTTATTGCATTAAATCTAGTAAATTACGTGATAGCGACATTCATTTTCATGTATTTTCAATACCTAGCTGAGATTATACACTTTGATGATGAAGATAACATGTCTAAACTAGTAAAAAGGCATTATCAAAAAACAAAAGTCTGCAATGAGCGAACATTTCAACAAACACCAGAATTAATAGCGTTTTAGAGTTTTCATAGCTGAAGAGATCTGCGCCCAACGAGGGAGAACGTCAGAACATCAGAACGTTCACTAATGAAGCGACGTTTTGTTTTCCAATGTTGCTGCAGTTTTAGATTAGGTACCTATCGCATATAGAAATTTGAGAATTGATGTATAGCTTTCGGGATTTTCATTTTTGAAATCGTACTTTTTGCCTGCTCTTATCGTACTTTTTGTGGCTTGCTAATTTTAGCAATTTTGATTCGACAGCTTTGAGTATTTACGTTTCTTTGCATTTCTTTAAGAATATAAGAAGCACATGCTTACAAACCGCAGGACCAGTAATTAACTTCATGACGTAGCCTTTCTGTATATGCGGCTTTCTTTCTATACTAATTCAATTGAGCTAGATTCATACACTCATTTTTACAATAAATTAGTACTGGCTAAGCGTCACTCGAAAACTAGAACTCACCTAGAATCCAAAAATCGAACACGCAACACGATTTTTATGAGCCAATATCTATCGCTTACGTTTTAAGAATTATTTCCCGAATATCCAATAAAAGCAGCACGCTAAAATAAACTCATGTCTAAAAATGCTCCGTTTGAAAAAATATCATCCAAAAACAGCCTTGAGTCTTTACTTAGCACACACTTGTTGAATCAGTTTTATTTAGATAGCCTAGCCTGGCTGTCAGATACATAGATACATTTATGATCGTACAGACATAAAGTGCTTAGGTGCGGCGGTGAACTCTTCACGCTCTATACGACCGAGTCCAAGGAAGTGTAGTGTAAAAAAAGAATTGTTTATAATTATGCCAAATCTCACCCCTAAAAATATAAAAAAGAACTAGGTGTGTTTATAGCGATTGTTGAATGAAATGAAAATTTTCATTTTCACTGCTTTATTTTCAAAATAATATTTAAGTCGAAATTAGGAAAGCCGTGAACTAAATTTTCACATTTGTTAACTTTATGTATTGGAAATATATTTTTCGAAGTTATTAACAGTGAGATTCTGCATCTGGATGAAGTTACCTTGGTGCAATTGACGTCAATTCTCTTCTATTATCCTTGAATGCTTCCTATTATTTCAAAATGATCTAATTGTATCTTATTACATGGGCATAGAGAAAAGTAAATTTAGAATTTTAGTTGGACGGAAAAAGGAACATTCACTAAAATTGGATTTATTTATTCAATGACGGTTTGGTTTGGTTTCGTTCGGTTCAGTTTAGTGGAACACTCGTGGTCACTTAATCATTGTAATTTATATTTAGGCATGTATACATCAAGTTTATGTACGTAGTACTGATTGAAAGAGGATTTGAAAGAAAAATTGGGATTGTAATGTAGGGCAAATAATTTGAAGAAATATGGGGAGTCATAGTTTTTTAGCAGACGAAAATTAAATATTGCTTTATTGTACATTATTATTATTTTTTCTAGCAGACAGTGACATTTATGTGTGGTAAATAAATTATTTTAAAACTAATTTTCGAATACATATTTAATTGCTTGGCCTTTTCTTTGATTCAATACGTTTACCCCAACCAACATCCTAGCTTCATGCTCTTTGCGGCCTGCAATCTGAGCTTTGCTACAAGCGCATTAGGTAATTTAGCTTGTTTGAGCACTGCTATTATTCTCATGATTAGAGCCAGATATTGAGATTGATTGAGTTGAATTTCAAATGTGTAGTCTAGAAAATGATCAGGCATTTATTTCTATCCTTCCTTCAGTGCATGTCGAATCGATGCACGGATGGATAACTAGCGAGCTCAAAGTTAATTTTCAACAAACAAGCCTAATTTATATTTCAAATAGCTTTGAAAGAAGAGCTGAATGGCGTGTAAAATTAAGATTAAATTTCGTGCTTATTTTCTTTTCCGATCACAAGGGATACGAAAATTTGAATTGCGTAGTTGAACATAAAAAGTGATTCAACGGAATATTGGTCCAATTAAATGCGAGGGAATAAACTATCTTCTTTTCGATAGTGGAGATATTATACCGAACATTTGAATTTTTAAAGGAAACAGCTAGTTATGCACATTAAAAAAAATACTATGCAGGCTTTTTGACAAAAGTTAGTTAGAAGAATCGGAGCTGCACTAGCCTACTAAAAGGTTCTCTTTTATTTCCTTATCTTAACCGTTATATTGTAATTCATAAGCTGGATATAAACTATAACAGCACAACTTTGACCAACTTTCATTCTGAATAAGTCTAATTGTTTCAATCCCAAAAATCATACCTCAACCTAAACTAAAGATCTGCTTCAAAGTTCGAAAACTCTTAAGCACATGCGCTATCGATTTGGCTTTGAAAAGTGGAAGGTTTGAAGCTTTCAAAGATATTATTAACAAGTTCTTTGAATATTAATTGGATTATGACCTTGCAGGCCGTGAACTCTCAAAAAGAGTTCTGAAAAAGATATCCTAGATAATTATAGTCAGGACATTTTCAAGCTGAGGCTGGACATCAGAAGGTGTAGGATCTTTTGAAGGACACTGATGCAAAGAATTTTGAGCTAAGCGCAATGTACCAAGATGGTGAGATATCAACTTGCAGCCTCTAAATGAAATTGGTTGCATCTCTTACAAACAGAGTATTCGTCCGAATATTGCCGTTCGTGCTATTCTACTTTATTTCGTTTTAAGATCTGTAGAATTCAGCTCTAGGATTGGCTCTTGGGTCGACACCAAACAGGTCTAATTTCATTAAGAACATTCTTTGAACAAACGGGCTCCCACTTTTTTTCTTTACCGAAACGGTTACATTCTGGATTATTCAATTTTTTGAGGAAACAAATTCCTACCATTCATGACTTATCCATATGATGAAGATTCAAGCAATCCTGGACCAGAAGTGGAAAATTTACTAAAATCAAAGATGAACAGCTCAACATTGTCCCATAAAGCAACCATTTCGGTCGCCTGACCTTACTTTTTCTGACAAACAAAAACAAAATAAAAGCCTTATTGGTTAATGTATCGCAAACTGCCACATTTTTAACATGAGATGTCTAGCCCTTGTAACTCGGACTCCTCATTCCACCACACATTTCTAATCTATTGTAAAGTTGCAATAACTTTGATTGTTTGCCTAACGCTTTGGTTCGCTCGAGATTCCTGTTTTTCTTTTGCTTTGGCGAGCCTGTCGCCGCTTATGCAAAAATCAGACAGAGTATTTCTCACAAGTCGAACCAACAAAGGCTTTGCTTTGGCGAGCCTGTCGCCGCTTCTGCAAAACCTGAATTAATCTTTCCGAGAGTAACACGTTTTTAGAATAAAGAAAAACGATTCTTTTCGGAAGTTTTGGTCGCCGCTTTTAATTTGGCTTACCAATGCAGATTAATCTTTATTCATTCCAAACTTGAGCTTTTATAGCAATAGTATTACAGTTAAGCTTTTCAAAAAAATCTGCGCGAATCAAAAATAATTACCTAGTTCCAGGTATTTACCACCGCGTGCAATTAGGGCGCTCTAGTCGCCATCTATGTGATATTTGACATTTCGACCAGTGTCGAAACGTCAGTGTCAATCAAGTGTACACAACACCCTCTCTCTTTGGGAAAAAAAAAATTTTCTTTTGTGTAAAAAGAAAATTTTTTGAATTTTAATTTTTTTTGATTCGCACATTACATTTTCATATAATTTGAGGTTTTTATTAATTTTGTTCTGACTTAATTCTATTTAATTCATTTTTCGTTAATCGAAATTTTATATACATTACAATTTCATATAACTTGATGCTATTCTTAATTTTGTTCTGACTCAATTCTATTTAATTCGTGATTTCATATATATATTTCTTTTCTTGATGTTTTCTGTATTTTAATCTTAATTTATAGTGTACATATTGTTTGCTTTTTTTTTTTTTTTTTTTTTTTTTTTTTTTTTTTGTGGAAATATCTATTTGTAAGTTTATAGTTTATTACATTATAATTCTTGTCTGTGGCTTGTATAACTTTAACAAATTGTTGTGATATCTTTTACATTTGTTTTTTATTAAGATATCTGAATTTACGCCATCTCTGAATTTAATTTCGTATGGTCCGTGGTATGTGTTTTGTAATTTTTTTCTATTCATATTTCGTACTAGTACTAAATCTCCTACCTTCAAGTTTGATGGTTTTGCAAAATTGTCTAATTTAAGTTTTCTTTCGTGTTTTACTCTATCGATTATTTTTCGTGCTAGGCTGATACTATTTTTTAACCTGAGTTTTAGTTCATTAGCATAATTATCTATATTGTTTATTGGTTCATCTTTTTCTATTATGTCTTTAGGTAGATGAGGTAATCTGCCATATACTAGTTCGTATGGGGAATATTGTGTATCTACATGGGGGCTAGTGTTGTATGCAAAAGTATAGTAAGGTACCCATTTATCCCATTCGTAATCATTGGTAAAGTTCAATAAATATTCGTTTAATACCCTGTGATTACGTTCCACTGTCCCGAGTGTTTCATGGTGATAGGGTGTCGAGAATACTTGTTCTACCTTTAGCATACTACAAATGTTTGCCATTAGCTCATTGGTGAATTCAGTTCCATTATCTGACTTCAGTTTTTTGAAAAGGCCGTGTTTTAATATTAATTGTTCAACCATTGTTTTCGCGATTGTTTTAGCGTCTTTTGATTCTATTGGATAGGCAATAACATATTTCGATAATTCGCACTGCATTGTTAGTATATATCTATGATTGTTGCTCAACCTAAGTGGCCCTACTGTGTCTATGACGATTGTTTCAAATGTGTTAGCAGGTGTGTCTGTTATAATTTGGTTTTCTTTTATATGTTTTGTCTGTTTATTTTTAGCACAAGTTTCACAATTGTTAATAAATGTTTTTATCATTTTGTTCATATTTTTCCATATGTATTTCTGTTTGAGTTTTAATATCGTTTTCCTCACACCTAAATGTCCTCCTACGGGTGTTGTGTGGTAATCATTTATCAATTTAAATTGTATTATTTTATCTGTTATTCTTTTGGGGGGTTTGTATATTATAATTTTTAGGGTTTTTTTTGCCTTTTGATTGAGTACACTGTTGTAATTTATTGAATATGTCTTTGAATTCATTTTTCCCTATTATGTTAAATATCTCATCAGTTTCTTTTAAGTATATCATTGTTATATTTCTCCTTGTTACTATTGACGTCAGCTTCTCCAGTAACGAAACTAATTCCGATGGATTATCACTGCATTCAATTTTAACTTGGTTATTTTCAATGTTTATCTTTGTATTTTTCCCCGTTTCAAATTTTAGGTTTATTAAATTTTTTATGTCAGCCATCAATTCGCTGTTCCATATATACGTTTCATTTAACTTTGTGTTTTGGTTTGGTTCATGTGCTTCTATCGTTGGTGTGTTGTATTTCTCTCTGGTCATGTTTCTTGTGACTGCTAATATGTTTTTGTTCTTAACGTTATGGTCTTGTTTCGGGATCATTTCTTTTAATGAATCTGAGCTTAACTTGATGCGTGATAGTGCATCCGCATTGACATTCATTTTTCCTTTTCGGTATATTATGTCGAAGTCATAATCACATAAATCGACTCTTATGCGTGTCATTTTTGATGATGGGTTTTTGTGTGTGAATAACGATATCAGTGGTCTATGGTCAGTGACCACCGTAAATTTATTTCCAAAAAGATATGGTTTGAAAAAGTTTATTGCCCAATGAATCGCCAGTAATTCTTTTTCTATTGTTGATTTGTTTATTTCGTGTTTAACGAGAGTTCTACTCGCGTAAGTTATGGGTAAGTCCTGTCCTATGTCACCTTGTGACAGTACTGCGCCTAACGCATAGTCTGATGCATCCGTTGTGACTATGAATGGTTTGCTAAAGTCCGGGTATTGTAGAATTGGTGCATTCATTAGTTTGCTTTTAAGCAATTCGAATGTTGTTTGGCATTGCTGTGTCCACTTGAATTCAACTTTCTTTTTTAGTAGATCGTTTAGACATTTCGTTATTTTAGCAAAGTCGGGGATGAATCGACGGTAATAATTGGCGAATGCGACGAATCTTCTGACTTCGTCTGGATTTGTTGGTACTGGATACTTTTTGATTGTATCTAGTTTTCCGGGGTCAGTGCGAACTCCATCCTTGGTTATCAGATGTCCCAGGTAAACCACTTCGCTTCTCAGGAAATTGCATTTTTTAGGGTTCAATTTAAGATTGTATTTTTTCAATCTTTCAAGTACTCGTATTAAATTTGAATTATGGTGTGCTAAACTGCAGCCGAAAACAATTATATCATCTACATATAGAAAAGCTGCTGAGTCCAGTCCACTCAGAGCTATGGTTAGCATGCGTTGAAAGCTGTTTGAAGAAATTGTCAAACCGAATGGTAGTCGTTTAAATTGATAGTGCCCTTTGTTCGTTGAGAAGGCTGTCAATGGTCGTGACTCTTTCGTAAGCTCTATTTGATGAAATGAACTTGTCATGTCTAAAGTAGAGAAATATTTAGCTCTCCCCAGACTATCTAGAACATCTTCTAGCCTTGTTAGAGGGAATTTATCGTTGACTATTTTCTTATTTAGTGCTCTAAAATCAACCACTAGTCTCCATTTATTTGCGCCTTGTTCACTTTTCTTTGGTGTTAGAAGTAATGGTGAGTTATAGGGGCTGGTTGAATTTTCGATGACCTTGCTGTCTAACAATTCCTGTACTTGTTTATTTATTTCGTTAATATGTGTATGAGGTAACCTGTAGTTCTTTATGTATGTCGGTGTGGTATCTGTAACTTGTATTTTTTGAGTGTAGAAGTTGTTTGTGGATAAAGCTTCACCTTCTAAGTGGAATATATGTTGGTATGTTTTAAGAATTTCTAACAGAGACTTCTGGTCTTTTGCATTCAGATGATTTATTTTAACGTGTTTTAATATGTCTTTAAATCTTTGTTCGTCTCTGATGTTTCGAGCTACTGATTTATTTGTTTCACAAGGTTTGAAATTTCTTAACGGTTCGGTTTCAATTTTAAAATTTTCGAGTATTACCTCTTCTTCATTTGTGTTTAATATCTTAATGTGTTTTACGCCTTTTACTGGGATTATTGAACTGGCTATATAGACTCCTGGTTTAATCTCTTTGTTAGTGGTTACACTATCTTCTTCTATATTAATATCGATGGGACATACGTATTCACACCTTGGTGGTACTGCAACTCTTTGTTTTCTTGTAGCGATAGGTATGGTATGGTCTTCATAATTTATATTCATTGTTATTGTGTATGTTTCATAGTTTATTCTCGCTAATTTTTGGGTAAGAAAATCCCTTCCTAATATTCCGTCCGTAAGAATAGGAAAATCAGATTCCACTATTTGAAATGGAAAATTGATGTTATTTCCATCAATACTCAAATTTAAATTAGTCGTTCCAATCGACTGTATTTGTTCATCGGTTATTCCGGAAAATTTACATCTTTTGTCTTCATTTATGATTTGATCATCCGGAATCGCACTTGCTTTACATAGTGACACATCTGCTCCAGTGTCAACCAATAATTTTAAATATTTTCTATTATCTTTGCAGTAAATTGAGACATAATTTTCGAGCTGTCTGTTAAGTAGTAATATTTTTTCTGTCTTGGTCCCGGGGTCAACTTTTATTGTTCGTTGTCGCTGGCCTCCGGGCTCATCGCGTTTCCCTGGACTATATTTATTCGTTGTCTCCTCTCATTGAAATTTCTGTTATTGGTTCTGCTGTTATCATAGTTTCTGTGATTTCGATTTACTTCATTTCCCCTTGAGCTGTAATTGTTTCTAGTATTATTGTTATTTCTATAATTATTATTTCTATTAGTATTATTTTGACTCCACTCGTTATTTCTATTATTATAAGTGTTTCTGTTATTTCTGTAATTATTTGCATTGTTCATTTCACTTGATCTTGAATTATAATTGTCTCTATAATTTCTATTCTGGTTTGTGCCGTAATTTCTGTTATTGTTATAGCCATGAGACGTGTTATTACTATTAAATGTGTTTCTACTATTATGGTTATATTGTTGGTTATAATTCGGTCTTCTATTAATATACATTACATTTTCTGGTGTTCTATTACTCGTTTCAAATTCAGTTGCGATCTGTATCGCTTCTATGAATGTCTTAGGTTGCGCAGCAAAAATAGTAGGTTTAAGAGTTTCATTTAATCCATTTTTGAAAATTGTAAGCGCGTAAGAATCATTAGACTTTACTATCACTGCCTTTTCTTGTGCAGTTGTATTTTGTCCTAGACTATTTATTTGGATATCGCTCAATTCACTAATGAGCTCTGACAATTTTTCTCCATATTTTTCTACATTTCCGCGTTGCTGTAGCTGACCCAGCTGCGTGTGTATTTGCTGTAATGTTTTCTTACTTTTGTACCTATTTTTTAAGTGTTTTTCTAGCGCTGAATAATTGTTTATTTCTAATGTACTTAGTTGTACCTTCACGCTTGCTCCTAACTTTACATTTTTAACAAAATTCAATAAATTCACTTTTCCTTCTTCATTAAGACTTTCATTTAGTAACCCAACTATGGTTAAAAATGCATCCACCTCTTTTGGGTTTCCATTGAAAGTTGGTATTGATTTTAAAGCTATTTCTATATTGAAAGTTCCCATTTTATTTTCTACTGCTTGTTCTAATTTTTCCTCTAATAACTCTTTCGCTACACTATATTTATCTAAGAATATTTTTCGCAATTCTGAACTATCTTCTGTATCTAGTACTCTTTTCTTCAAATCTTCTATATCACTTAATTTTTCTATTATGGTATCGCTTTTGTATACCCTTCCCGGAGTTTTTTTTAAATTAATTATAATTTTCGAAATGGCATTTATCTGCTCTTCCATTTAAAAAATAATGTTCATACCATGGACCATTTTTGTTTCAAAAAAAAATTTTTTGTATTCTAATAAAAATATATTGTTTTCTGTTTAGTTTTCATTTATTTTTTTTTTTTTTTTTTTTAACTATAATTCATAACAATAATTCATTTTATTCAATTCATTATTCATTCTACTTATTCATTCATTATTCATTCTACTTATGTATGTAAATTTTTGTTTTTACACTTATGTTTGCTTATATTTGTTTTTTTCTAATTCGTTGGTTATGTCCTCTATCTGTTGGAACAACTCGCCTTGTCGTTCCCAGGGTGGTGGATTTTCTTCGTCCGTTGCTACCCTTCTAAGCGCCGCTCGGAGCCTCCTCAAATATACAATCCTTCCTCCGCGTTTTTTTGTCTTTCTTCGGGTGTCCTGATATGGTATTTCCGTTCGTTTTAGTTCGTCCTTCCGCGCTTGGATGATCCGCGGGTCCTCCCGTGGTTGGGGTCCTCCTTCTTTGGGAAGGTTGGACTCTAAATTCCCTTGGTCCGCCGTTGGCACGGTCGCCATGTAAAGTTGCAATAACTTTGATTGTTTGCCTAACGCTTTGGTTCGCTCGAGATTCCTGTTTTTCTTTTGCTTTGGCGAGCCTGTCGCCGCTTCTGCAAAACCTGAATTAATCTTTCCGAGAGTAACACGTTTTTAGAATAAAGAAAAACGATTCTTTTCGGAAGTTTTGGTCGCCGCTTTTAATTTGGCTTACCAATGCAGATTAATCTTTATTCATTCCAAACTTGAGCTTTTATAGCAATAGTATTACAGTTAAGCTTTTCAAAAAAATCTGCGCGAATCAAAAATAATTACCTAGTTCCAGGTATTTACCACCGCGTGCAATTAGGGCGCTCTAGTCGCCATCTATGTGATATTTGACATTTCGACCAGTGTCGAAACGTCAGTGTCAATCAAGTGTACACAACACTATATTTTTCGGGCATTTTAAAGGCATCAATACTTATATACTTTCTATACTTATTTTCAAGTTTTAAACACTCTATACATGTATTTTAGTTTGTGAAAAGTTGAAAACATAGAAACAAACATAGAAACTGCTTTGACTCTATGTAAGTTGTCTATGCTAATTTATAGGCAAGAAGGGAACCGTGATCACAAACTAATAACCTTTATGAGTAAATGATATCGCCAGATATAAGTTGAGAATGTTAAAATTTACCACAACTAACGTAAATAAATTATTAATGATCTATCACTGCAAGTGGTCACATAAGTCAGGTATGCACTGTGAGCTGATGTCTGATGAGAATCAGTACATACTTTCGAAGTCACTTAGTTAAAATTTTTCAATTTAAATCATCCCACAAAAAACAATTCGATAGAAAAACTGTTAAAAAAATGTTTTGTGCTATTAAAATAAGTGGTTTATTGAAACACCTGTAGTTCAAATGTTTTGAAGAAAATCCACTGGTAATATTATTCAATTCAAGAAATTTTGGGGACAGAGCAGCATGACTCAGTCAACAGAAACTACAACAGAATGCCCTAAAGGAGAACGACGCGTGCTGCAGCAAAGGAACAGTTCAGGAAAAAATTTACTACTAAAGAAATAGACATAATGAAAAGCCAAAAAGCCTTTTCTGTGTCTAGTACTAGAGGTTGAATCAAACGATGAAAATGATGAAACAAAAGAGATCCGTTGGTATCATGAAACAGCAACCGATAAAGCATTGATTTTTTTAGAGTCAAAAAGTAATAAGAAACGAATCACCTGTTGGGCTTGTCGTGGTGCAGGGGCTTGTATATCGCAAGATGCTGCACTAAGAGTGCGTGTAAAATAGCATGAGGATGAATCTTAAAGAATGGTGGCAGCCAGTTTGAGTCTGGAAAGCCACTCGTGCTGGACTGGCTCAACACGGTAGGGGCTCGGATTCTGCAGACCCCATCCTCATGTTTGACAGTAATGGTAGACCTTGGCTGCAGTGGAAGATATCAGATTACCATTACCATCGTGGCAGTATCTGGGGCCTACGAGTTTTCGAAGAGAAAGAGAAGAGAAAGAAACATAAGCAGGAAATGCCAATGTTGCCAGCTCGGGGCATAAATGTCTCCAACAGGCAATTGGAAACAAAGTAATGCTAATTGGATGTTTTCAACCTGCCAGTCGTTAATTCTAGACAATTCATTTCTGATGGTTTAAGGTTCATCCAATGCATAGCTTGCCAAGGCTTGGTCCTTTTTTCTCAAAAAATTGGCAACACCCCTTACATTGTGCTTGCGCACGAGTCGTGGGTTTGAAACAGGGAGATCTGCGAACTCAGTTCAGCCTAAGGAGCCAAAACCTTTTATGGGCCGACTTGTGTTTTGGTTTTTAATCTGCTTGATGCCACTACGGTTGACAAGACCTTACAGTGGTAAATGTGCAGTACTATGATGATCATAGGTTGCAATAAGCGATATTCGTTTCAGCTTACCTTCCTTTTAACTCTTTACTTCAGCCGCCAACACAAGGTCTAGAGAACTTGGTTTAGTACAATGAATGGGGTAGACAGGAACTTCTGATGGGTTGCACTGCTAACTTTCAACACGCCAGTTGGGACAGCAGCAAATGCAAGGCCAGAGAAGACGGACTCTTTGATTTGACTGCTTCTAAGGAGCTTATGACTCTAAGCAATGCGGTTTCTAACTACTCTTTCACCCTTAACAGAATCGTATTGGATGTGATCTCACTCTCTGATCACCACTTCTGGGTGTTCTTTTTCACTACAGATTCAGCACTTGTGATGGAGAGAAGAAACCCAAAAAACACTGTGCTAGGTAGGATGCAGACACCGAAGTCAATAGAGTCTCAGCTGAGCACTCCGAACAGAGCCATAACAAGTGAAGAAACCGGCCTGAGCGGCACCTGGTAGAGCGGCCCCTGATGGAACTGAACACTACAGAGGCTCAGGGAAGATAATCCTGAATCGAGTTTGTATAAGCGACACAGATGATTACTACATAGCCTATATAATCTCATGAAGAGATTCTAAAAATTAGGTGTGGACTTCCAAAATGGATTCATTCAAATCGTTTTGTGTGGGACTGGTACAAGAGAGATATTTAGGCTGTGTTAGGCTGTGAAAATGGACCAATCAGCGAAACTGGACACTCTAAAAAGACTTAATGAGAAGCAATATGCATACCGGGGAAGAAAAACAAGCAATGTGGTCCTTCATTCTCTCGTACACTCGAATGAAGTTTGCCACAATACAAATGATTGTGTGCCTAGGTATCTGTAGTGCTATGAGTACTATTCCTGGGGAAGACTCTAATTTGCAACAATTATCTAGATCTACAAAGCTCATTATATTTTATAAACATGTACTTCTAGTACACATAGCCTTTCTTCATTGCTCGGTGGGCCGATCAGATTTTTGCAGATGAAACATTACACTTCATACGATTACCACCTGTGCAAAATATTTTTTTTTAGTTTAGTGGGAGACCATTGCTGTGGCAGCAGTCAGAATGTGATGCTTTTCACAAGGTCTCTTTTTCATTAAATTTATTCTTAATTTCAAAAGTTGTTAAATCATCCAGCTCGGAAGTCAGCTGAAAAGTGTGGTGGGCTCATCTAGCTGACCTTCTAAGTATCTTATTGTTTTTTCAAGTAGTTCCCCATATTGTCTTATTCTTAAAAGCAGTTAAAGATGTCTGTTAAAGATGTCTCTGATGCCAATATTTGGTTTCAATTTCGTGGACAAAGTTGCCGGATATTATGAAGATTAGACCCAAATTTGAGTGGTGCTTCTGAATCAATAAAACGTACTATTACTGAGGAATCTAACAAATGTAGGATTACTTTAGAAGAACGAAACTCAATCTTAAGTTTTTGCTTGCTGGATAATTATATTTCAGTTTAACGATTTCACGCATTTAGCAGAATGGTTGATCATTATGAATTCGTGATTATAAATAAATTCTCTAGCGAGAAAATAAAAACAGAATGAAAATAGTGGGAAAATGCGAAGTAGAACAGCAAATTATCTTTTTCATTGAAATAAAGTATAGTTTTATATTAATGAATAGTTGCTCATGCTATCGTATATTATGAATATTTCGAAAATTGTTACCATCATAAGAATTAAATAATACTGAATTTCGGAATGGCTATTTGTGGATACTTGCCTACTTACTATGTGACTGTTTCATTTAGGTGGGATCTTAAGTGGTATCTCCATATGTCAAAGAAAACATATCATACATCTGGTGCGTTTTTTTTTGGAAAGAGTCAAAATATTAACTCACTAGGTGCATACTATGTGGGAGAAAACCCGAAGAAATAAAAGATACAATGTGTCTTCCGTATTACTAGCCAACATTCTAGACGAAATTAGAAAGTCTGTGGTGTGCTGAAACGTCTGAAGGTGGACAAAACGATCTCTTCGAAACAGCTAGATGCACTGCATTGTTGCTTTTGTGAACTGTAAACCGAAAAATAGCATGATGCTATGCAGCTCATAACTTGATACCAACCATACAAGCAAAAACGCGATGACCGCGTGAGGCATTTCGACGAAAGAATGTAGCAAACGGAAAACAAGAAAAAAATCACATCGGAATTTCACCATTCCTCCTCTACTACTATGATACCAAGATACTCGTTGAACTAGACTGTAAATGGTTCATTGAACTTTTCATTCATAAAATTGTGGTGCTGCTGGCTGTGGCTCGGGCTCTTGGCTTACTCGATTTCGTAATAATACGGCAAGCTCTCAGCTCTCGAAGTCAGTCAGCCGGCTTTGGTAGCGATGGTGATCCCCGCACCGCTGAATCGAAGCATAGATGCCTACACTACGGTCGGACATAGGGCACCTCACGCTCTGTGCTTTATGTGCATACGTGTATGCGGTACGATGCATTCGATTTCATACTTTGCCGATGCGATCGAATGCGATGCATTGAGAAATTTATATTTATACGCTTAGCCTCTGAGTGATGACAATTGCTTAAACAATTTTTTTATAAATCATATGTGTGCCGCAGCCAGTCATATATGTACTCATTAATATAGAAATATGGATAATAAATCCAGGGGCTAATTTTGTATCGCAACGTTAACGAATAATGCTGATTAGTTACTTCTTATGTTATTAATAAATTAAAGACGAGCAATTCTTATCCCGCATGAAATAGTGTGGAGAGGAGCTTAGTTACAACAGCGAAGGAAATGAGACGCATTCCAACATAATTGACCTACATATTTTCAGCTTGCAGACTCGACTCGACTCGGCTTGCAGACTGTATAATTATTGTCATCATCGTTGTACTCGCAATATGTATTTGAACCGATTGCATTTATACCTTTGTTGTTTTCATAAGTGTATCTATTCTCGAGTCAATTTATGTGGCTCATCCATTAATGGTTTAAATGCTCGACGGCCGGATATATGATATAAATGGAAACGCGTAACCTTTTAGCGGCTGTAAAATTTATAGTTAATCATAAACTGACCATTAATTTCAAAATTAATTTAGTGACTTATTTTAGGAAGAATAATTAGACGATAGATTGAAAGCTATACTGAGGTGATTTTTCATTGGATTCGATGTTCAAGTTAAAAGCTAACAATTGAAAATTTATATTCATGCTGCAGAAATCACACTGTCAATCTGTTGACAGCCTTACGATATATTCTTCCAGATTTAACGAAGAATTCGAGTAGGTTCTCAATGATATAATCTGTTAAAAAGTGGGGTATCTCCTCATTGATCATCCTCCCATTGAGGCAACGACTGAGCTGGAATCCAAATTTTCTACATTAAAGATGCTATGACTCTAAGCTATTTAAAATGTTTATTAAATATTCATGAAATCTATCAGCTTTTATTGAAGCTACTCGTTCGTTATCTTACCATAGATTCGGAGTTCAATGCTTTTCAACAATCATAATGCTACGATTTTCCTTGCCTTCAAAATGTAGTGGGTAGTCATATTCTTCCCATTAAAGCTAAGAATTTTCGAGATTCGTATATTTGCACGCCGACCAGTGCTACGCTATTTACTCACAAAAGCTTTAAATACTATCGAAGTTGTACGCTCTTTCCATCATACCTAACTAATCATTTGTTGAGCACTACCACAGAACCTAAACCGGCCACACACACTTATATACGAGTATGAACAATACAGACACATTCACTCGTAGTACATACGTTGTACATGAGATCCTGCTAAGTGATCTAATTGGAAATTCATCATTTCCCTTCTGCAAGGAATGATCACTTTGATGCATATGAAGCACTCATGAAAGTCAGATTATTGCGGGAAAAGATAGAATAATTTATATCTGTGCTATATATTTCTTAGCTGTCAACGAAATCAACGTAAGTCTTTTATCAGCTGATCCATAATATATAGCCGCGGTTAGCACGTATTGTCAAACTATTTAAATTCACATCGTATATCATATGCACTTGACATGTATCTGCATCTACACTTAAAACATTTAAGCTCATATCAAATAGTTCACTATCTAGGACTACATATTAACAAATATCAGGTATTCTTTATTATACTACACAGTCCATAGTCTTTTAGAATAATATTGTAATTAAAATCAATGTACATTAAAAACCTGCTCAGACCCATCCTTGATTGAAAGATTTCCTCCTTCTTGTATTTCAATCATTCGGATATTTTTTTTATTAGTGGAGGCATACTCCTAATCTGTCTACTGAATAACTCACTGCACGTACACCACTAGACTGGAATATCTCGTTACTAGATTAAGTCTGCTGCTTTGTCCACAAGGTCGGGGAAAATTGTTTCAATGCGTCGAAAAATGGGGAAGTGTCAGAGTCACCATCATACTGAAGAAGTTTAGCTAGCATACAATCGCGCTTAGAGGTCGCGGAGAAATTTGTAACACTGTTCAGAATACCGTGTCGTACTATTGCCAAACCAACATACGATACGAGTATACGAGAGTCCACTCGACTCCACATTATCTTTCAGCTTGATTATTCGACTGGCGTGGAGAGCTCGCGAATTCGCGTGAGTGTAGCCACAATACGCGAATCGCGAATTCACAGACGCATCAATGAGACGACAGACATGCATAGTTTGTATGTTACGTTGGCGGATATGGTCATTTAGTAGTCTGAGCGTTATTTCTAACACAAAATCTACTAACACGTCTGCACTAGAGTCAAATTGGCAGACGAAATAATTCAAATAGATTTTTCTATGTAGAAATGACACACTTTGCAAATCTAATGTATTCGTACTGTCTTTCCGTCGATTGCTATGTTCCAACGATCGTTCGTTACACGTCCCATACAACACCGAACAAATCAACATGTAGTGATATTTTATTAACTATCTGTGGCCATCATTTTCTTTCTCATATGATTAGAGCAGTTATCCACAAACTATAAGTGGCGTCGTTCGTAGCCTGGGACCTAATTCTTAAAATGTAACTACGGATTATATACTTTCAGAAAAATAGTCGGGTGCTAGATCTACTGTATTCAGGAAAACATGGGAATTCGATTCAAGGGTGCTTACACCTGGCATAAAATAATAATTGATTAAATATATGATACAAAGTTAAATTCCTAGATAGTCCCACTTGCTTAGCACCTGCGTGTAACAATTTAAGTTATTAAAGCTTTACACATGTCACAATGGTTAAATATTTTGGTTGCCTTAGTCACAAAAGACATTTCTTTTTTTCTCCTCATTCACATCCTATATCCTTAAACGCACTTGCAAACTTTATTTTTTATGATACTACCAACCCTCAGGGCATTACCCTTTGTTACCTTTTATTATTCTTATTTTTAAATGCACTGGTGCTACGTCCAGTCACCATTGCAGCTATGATGTGGCACTTAATTAGTGGATCACTGGTATTATGCCCAGTCGCCTGCTCTTAAGACAGCCCGAGATGAACAAATACAACCATGAGCATACGGCGGGACTCGAACCGGCGAGCAGTAGATCGCTGCTTCTCTAATTCCTTCTTTTATGCTGACAGACCTAAATTTCCTTAGAGAAATGTCCTCTCTTAATGGTTGCAAATTTCATCGAGAATCTTTCTTCCCCTTAATGTTTCAAAATGCATGTCCTTCTCAGATGAGATTAATTTTTATTATTTCAGCTACTCAATGTCTGTTGATCAACCCAAAGATAGGTACTTTATTCGATAAAAATTGAAATTTGACCTATATATGTTATAGTAATTTAAGGGTGTCTAAATTTGCAGGCTTTATTCCCTTCCTTAATTCGTTGCAGTTTTGGATATATGTGTCAAAAATGGTATTCTCGTTTTGTGTACTTGCAGGAGCTATTGAATCTGTTTAACGTAAATTTATTCACTCTATGTTGTACAAGCTTCATGTTCCTTATTGTCTGAACAAAGAATGTCTAAAATTTCTAGAGCTTCGTATGCTATGAATGATGAATGTTTTTGATGAATGTTTTTGTTCAAATTGATGAATGTTTTTGTTCAAATTGTCTACTAGGCTTTTCTCTCGAAGTTTTCTTTTGAGTACACTACTAAATCAATCAATCAATCAATCTTTAATATTTGACGATCACACCGAGACCCACTCGTTGTGAAAACCAGCAAAAGGTTTTATCAAGAAACTAAGAACTTATTTTGCAGCCTAATCAGGTGTATCCTGTACTCGTGTGAATCATGTTTAATGTTTAATATGACTAATACCTACCAGTGAATTTATACCAACTGTTGAAGCGGAAAATCTTTTTCCTAACAACCCTATCAATCCTTTTTACAGTTGAACAATCCACTACTATCAAATACTACAGTGTCAGTGATCTTACGCATCGAAACTCATTAAGGCTATTTAGCGCCCAAAGTGGTCACTCTCATGGAGAAAAATTTCAAATAATCTGAAGAAGAATTTCGTTGAGCTTTTACTCTAGAGTGTCAAACAAAGGAAATTTAAAACCTGAAAGTTCATTGCAGATGCGCGAAATTAGATTGGATTGTTATCTCCCTTCAGTATTATTAAATTCTCAAAAAGAGCGGATTAGACAGGAGACAGCAGATAGTTGAAATCCCGTAGTCTTATTTATCTATGCGTGGTAACGAACATATTCCGCACAAAATTCAAGCAGGACTCCCAGCAATGGCTAAAAAGTATAAAAAGTTTCAGCCTGCAGAATGCCCTATAGCAGCAGAAGAGCCAGTAGTATAGCTTGAAAATGAAATTTTCCATGGTGAAATGATGAAAACAATAAACCCATAAGTGCATGTGTGTAAAGCCAAGTTTGATATATATCCTATGCGATTTATGCAAGGCAAAGAATTTTTAGTTGGAAATAAATGCAGTCAGACATAAGCTAAAAACTGGAATCAACAGGGTCGTAAGATACAAACTAGGCATGTGTAACGCAGCAAATTTTGAGGCGCTGATACACTGATACCGGCACCAGCAGTGGTATCAACGCATTGTGCTGATACCATTGCGCTATGATACCATGATCTCATTCGCCTATGTGTGATACTCAGTGCGTTTCTTGGGCTCACATACGGCGCGCTGATACCATGGCGCTATGATACCATGATCGCATTCGCTTTTCATAATGTTTACTTTACGGTTCTTGCTTGAAGTACACATGCAACCTGTAAAACTCAAGCGGCTTGAGTCGAACCGATCAGAAACGAAAATATGAGTTGATGGTATCTATCCAAGCGTGCGTAGGTATATTGCTTTGCATTAAACAAACTTGAGGTAACTATCCTCATATCGTTGCGCCGCGCCGTAACATAACGCCAAGCCAAACGGTGTTGGCACTGCAAAGCGGCAGTGACAACGCCATTGATACCGAAGTGCGTTACTGCGCTACTGATACCGACAATCGGTATCAGCGCAGTGGTATCATGGGTAGTGCTTAAACGCAATTGCGCGGCGCAGCGCTGCGTTACTCATGTCTAATACAAACCTATGTAGAACCCACTTTGAGACAGCGAGGATACATTTATATTCATTTTAGTATGGAGAGCCTAAGAAACTACCGTGGTATTTTTATTTTAAATGTTTAACTGATAATCATTCGTCACACTTTTGACACGCTCTAAATAGCTATGTCATGAATCAATTTCCAATGTAGGAGTAAGTGGTTGGAAATGGAAATAAGTGCATTCATTAAATTTCGTCCTAATGCTTCAGATAGGAATTTTTGTCCTTAGAAAAAATTTCCGGAGCAAGGCATTCAATATCTTGAACACCTGTTGAAATTAAGCATCCATAGCTTATGAAGATCTAGCAAAAAAAAAAAAAAAATCTGAATGAATATTTCTAATAAATACACTTTTATTTATTTTAATTTGAAGCATTTTTTTGGAGAATGCACGCAAACAATATACTTGAGGTTTGAAACATAAAGCACTTGCTACGATTTACTTATTTATCTATTAACTAATTTTACAAGCCAGAGCCCAATTATAAAAATAGATAAATTATAATTTGACAATACAGAAATCAAGGTCAATCCAAAAAGTAAAGGGAATACGAGGGGCGTTTGAAAAGTCCGTGCAAAGTCCGAGAGATGGCACCACCGGCGCGTATCGAGGTCATGCTTAGTTAGTGGCATCTCTTGAATGAACGTACACCAAGTGTCAGCCATATTGGTTTATTTCTTTGTGTTTGACATTCTTGTGAATCAAGGAAGTCAAGTGAAATGGATGAAAAAGAATTTCGTGTGGTTATTAAGCATTACTTTCTGAAAGGCAAAACGCATCAGGAGACTAAAAAGAAGCTTCATAAACATTATGGTGACTCTGCACCTTCGATTAGAACAGTTTATAAGTGGTGTGTTGGACTAGCCATATGGGCACAAGTGACGCTGAACGTTCTGGACGGCCTGTTGAGGTTACGACTCCAAAAATCATTGATCAAATCCATGATATGGTGATTGATGACAGAAGAATGAAGGTGCGTGAGATTGCTAGGGCTGTGGGCATCTCGACTGAACGCGTACATAATATTTTGCATAAACATTTGGACATGAGAAAGATATCCGCGAGATGGGTGCCGCGATTGCTCACGCTTGATCAAAAACGGAATTGTGTGAAGTGTAGCAAGGATGGTTTGCAGCTGTTCCAGAAGAATCCGGAGGACTTTAAGCGTCGATTAGGATGAAGGGATGAAATATGGTTACATTTCTAGGGATGAAATATGGTTACATTTCTATACTCCTGAAACCAAACAACAATCTAAACAATGGGTTACCAAGGGGAATCTGCACCAAAAAAGGCGAAGACCGTTCCTTCGGCCGGAAAGGTTATGGCGACTGTCTCTTGGAATTCGCAAGGGATAATGCTCATCAACTATCTGCAACTATCTATTACAGGTGCATATTATTCATTGTTATTGGACCGTTTGAAAACCAAGCTGCAAGAAAAACGCCCGCGATTGGCCCACAAGAAAATCCTTTTCCATCACGACAACGCACCAGCACACATTTCAGCAGCTGTGGTCGCAAAATTAATGGAAATAGGATTCCAACTCGTTTCACATCCCCCTTATTCTCCAGACTTGGCTCCGTCGGACTACTATTTGTTCCCCAATTTGAAGAAATGGCTGGCGGGACAAAGATTTTATTCAAACGAGGAGGTGATTTCTTTTTCCCAGTGAATTCACTAGTACAGAAATTCTGTTTGGCGTAGGTAGTTCAAGTGCTAAACTATAGAATGTGCTGATAGAAAAAAGAAAAGCTGATGCGAAGTTGCCTTTTTTGCCGTGAGGTGGCTTTGAATTTTTCAAGGTTATGTTGAATGTTTAGGTCGTTAGGCAATTGTTCGATTTATATTTTCTATCGATTGTAGTAGTTTATACTCGTTATTTTCTCCTTTTATTTTCAACTGTTTTGCGCTACCACATTGAATGCAGCAACCTAAAGCAAATCTAACGAATGCATCAGCTATTCTGTGATGGATCGTATTCTGTTCTGTACCGGAGCAAAAAACGCACCTGTAATATTTCTGAAAGGCTATGAATTAAAAATGAATCCTTAATTTGATGCCTCGAATTGTGGAGAACAAAGCTGAAGCTTGTACTGTCTTCTATGAATTCGTAGTAGTAACACCAGGACCACTGCCGATATTTATTCTAAGTGAATAGAGTGTTGATTCGATTTCTGAACGATCAGTTTGGGTGGAGGATAAATGTGATGAAACAGTAAGTGGAGGGGTCCAAAGTGAAACTGGAAATTGCTGGAAAAACGAATGACGGAAAATTTTGAGCGAGGTGTTCAGAAATCTCTTGAGGATTAAAACCAATTTCATCATTAAGATACATTAAATCTGGAAAACAATTGGAATTTTTTCCAGGGAACAGATATATTACCAGAAGAGCTAAAGGTGACGGAAACAAATATAATACTCAATGTTGGTGAAAAAATGGCACATGATTTGGCCGCTGATTGTAGAGTTGAGAATTCTATGAATTCGTCGTGAGATCTTGAAGTTCTATACTTGGTACGAGCTACCTTTTAGCCTTGAGACAACAGACCAAAATCAAGGAGTATAATTCTGTTTGTGACTGGTAGAAGTAAATCGTGAGATGGAAGAGAGAAGGAAATCATTCAGTTTAAAATTTTATTCACCGAGAGAAAGGTTATTCGTTGATTTAACTATAACTTGTTTAACCTGAATATCTGTCTACAAACAACAATTTTATTGTAGTAATGCACGATCAGTGTATGGTATGATTTTATTTATTCCTCTAACTGAATCTGACTCGCAATATATGTCAAAAAAAGCGAAGCAAATAAATACCGCAAATGCAATGGAATTCGTTTAATTCCTTCAAATTGACGCCCGCCGAGTTGAAATGGTTTTGAAACCCCGAACAGTTTATGCGTACCTCGTTGTAAACTTCGTACTTATACAATCAAGAAATTTATTTGACTAATGTTCTTTGAATGATTTTACCTAGTAGTGAATTGAATTTTAATAGAAAATAATTAACAACGTTTTGAAATAATTTAACTCGAAATTGATTTTTAAAATGTGTTAAATATTATCTATTTATTCAATACTTGCTGATATGTCCGAACTTGACAGCACACAATTAGCACAACACAGTATTAAATCAGTATTTGATCGATTTATGTAGAATATGGAAGTATTAATTTGTGTGTACACTTTTCTACACATTGCTTGACCGTCAAAGTGTTTAACTTTAAACTGCTGACGTATGCGTGTGGATGTGTGTATGCGAAAACTTTAATGTAGGAAGCAAAGCTCATTCGCTAGATTTGCAAATTTTCATCTATGAACTCGTGCTTTTCCTCTTAAATATTCCATTTACGAGTACATTGTGATATGGCAGTCACACGTTTTTGAAAATTTAACAGGTGGCTACAACATTTACCTGCAAAGACAAAGTGTATATGTTTTTGTGCATGGCTGCGATGGTTGTTTATGCATGTATGCACTTACGTATCTATTAGGCGCTACAATTGATAGAAGATTGTGCTCTAATTTCCTTGTATACTAATTTTTAAGCAAATATCTTAGATTAGGGAAAATGAGAACGTAATTTGAATTGCTAATATTTATTTTGTGCTTCAGCTTTGCCGAGCGGCAATTTCGTGGCGAGAAGCATTGAGAACGACTGTTTGGATTTACGTTTGGTGGCACGAGAAAATTCAGACGCCGAGTCAAAGGTGGGCATAAACATGTGATCATTTAAGACGATAGATACATGGTCATAAATTCATATCGTTTCAAGTATAATTTGTTGATCAATCTTAGTTTCCGTATCAGTTGAGAGAAATTGAAGCATAAGTTTTGTACGATGCATTTTAACACACACAGAAACTAAGTAAAATAAGTATCCAAGCAAAATAAATAGAGCTAGAGTGATTTGATAGCTTGATTCTGAATACAATTAAATGAGAAAGCATTTTTCCATATAATTCTATCCATATTACCTCTAATTCTTTATCATCCTTACACTTTTCGACAAATCTTCCCCACCTAAGATTCGACAATGCAAATATATCCACAGAAAATTTACAATCTACAGTTACAATCAATCTAATGTTCAGTAATTAATAAATAGCCATTTGGGAAAACCATACATGCAACTTAATAGTCAGCATAAGACCAAACTCCTTCCCAGACAGATACTAAATTTAACCAAATTTTCCAACCGTGAACAAATCCGTGCATGCTGCAGCCATGAGTGGTTTATTCAATGTTGTTCGGCCACTAGAAAGCAAAGGAATGCTATATGCGGGTGCATCTTTATCACATCAACAATTTTCAGTCTGCATGCGACTTTGCCGAGTTCTTTCAAACACACACTCATACACTTCAATGTGGCTGATTTGCAGAAAATGCTCCGTTTTCAGGTTCCGTACCACCACATGGCAGTAGAAACAATTTATAATGGGACACATACATGGAATCGTACTTCTTTCCAATGTACGACCTGTTATCGACTCTGAGCATGAATCATAGCTGACGCTCTACACTATCGACTCTCGAAATGATCAGTACGCGGAATTTCGAATGTCAGAGAATCAATCTTGAAATTTCGATTGTCGTCACGCGCCAAATAAAAGCGATAACGACAATGAAATTTGAGTGTCGGCGTCACAACATGGACGATATGACGCATCGAAATTTTCCTTTCAGAATACAATTCCGTGGTTGAATTTCACTTCCACTATCTTTCATCTATTGCTTGCCACCACAAAATACCCCAGGTCGACGATATATCGAACGTCGTTGTAAGATTTCGATGGCCGTCATCGTTTCGACATTCGATATAGTCTATCGAGTTATGATTCATGCGCAGCAAACGAAGACGACGACTATCGATTTGCCGAATATCGAAATTTCGTCGAGACTCGACATCCACAAGCGTCGACTTGTGTTGTGACATGACGGCTGTCGATATCGTTGTTTAGTGTACAAGTAGTAGACGGCAGGTGAAGAGCTTTCGGAGTGTCATCTAGATTTTTGAAAATGTAAGTTTTATTGTTAGTTTACGTGCAACGCTTTTGTAAAGTAAAAATAATTTTAGGAAAACCGGAATGACAGTGAGGAAGACAAATAGACGCCAATTCGAAATTCTTTACAAATTTATGGCGGAAAATACAATTTTCGCGAAGAATATTGAGATTAAAACGAGTCAAGGAAGACTCCGCAGCGCTCAGCTTTGGGGACGCTTGACAAAGAAATTGAATGCGGCTGGTCCGCCCATCAAAGATGAGAAAGCATGGAGAAAGGTTGGAATTCATCACGTATTGAATTACATCAAATTTAAAATGTTTGTTAATAGGTTTGGGTGGACAGGAAGCACCATATGAAAAAAATGATGTCTCCAAATAAAAAGTTGCTTAGAAAATACGCTGCTAGACAACGAGATATTAAACAACTTTCGTCAGATGAGGAAGCAGTTAGCACAGCAGGTGAGAATGATACAACGGTAGGAGACATAGTCGCTGACAGATTTGGTATTAACGTTAGTAGCGATAGTTCTCGAAGTGAAATGCGTAGAACGGCATCTCCAAAGCTAAATATTGTCACAGAACACGATGACAGTGGCAAAGACAGTGAAAAATGGATGTATTCTACAATTGATGGAATGCCAGCAGCCGAACTTCCAGAAAGTGCGGGAGGATGCTCAACATCCGATAGGAAGTTCACTAATAAAATAAACAAAACTGCTTTGTTCCATCAAAGTTTAAATGCTCACAAAGAGTTTTGTGATGACATTAAGAACTATATCAATGCTTTACTGGAAGTAGAGAAAGAGAATTTGAAAGTTAGCAATGAGAACCAAATGATATTCAAGGAAATTTTAGAATTGAAAAGGAAAAAAATGGAATTATTAGAAATGAAAATGCAGAGAAAAGAAGAATTTGAAAGAGAAACTTTACGGCTAAAACGCCAGGAATTAGAAATTATGAAATTTGCTAATGATTTAAAAAGTATTGAATTAGAAAACAAAAATTAACATAAGACTTTTCAAATTAATGTAAAACTTTTTATTTTAAATTTAACCCCAATTGTGCAAATGTTGCTTAGTGAATAGATATGAAATAAATTATTTTATTGAGTCAATGCAACGTTATCTTTAATTGGCGCTATGTCGAATATCTTTATTCATGTTCCTGGTAGTTGACGTGCAGTGTAGGGTGATCTAATGGCGCAAAGAGATCGAATTTTGTTTCGATCGGTAGAAGCGTTAGCATATTTTGCAACCTTTTCACATTTATACCTTACTTTTGGTTCGTTCGAAACGATCATCCACTTGCTTTTGTATACCTCTAAGCAACATTTTCCAAATGGCATTTTTATAACATTTGCTACTCATTGTAGTTATTTTTAAATTACTGGTCTGCCAGAGGAAAACATTTTTTTTTTAAAAACCATTCTTTGTTATGTGCACGATTTCCCTTTCGTTAAACAAAATAAGAAATAAAGCCAAAATTTTTTGAAAAAAGAAAAAAAATAATTTAGATAAGAGTATTAGCACCGTGTCCAAAAATATGGGTTCCTATCCGAGAACAACTCGAAATAGATCATAGCAACTCAACATTAGCTAAGGAGAACTATGCACAAAGATATAGCGTTCTTCCAATTGACTCAGGAATTAGAGGTTATGGACCACCCGACAGGGTTGCGAGGTTGGGGTATTTTTTACTGTTCGAGGGTAAAAATGGGGGAGACAGAATATGACGACATATTTCTCAGACCAATCAGTAACTATCTCTATTTTTAGTAAAAAAAAAAATACAATTACGATGTATTTGACTCAATTGTTTGTACATTATTGAAGACAAGGAAGTAAATGAAATTTCACTAACATTGTTCTATTCTTGATACAATGGATATTATGTACATAGAATTCAACAAGTAATGTGCCTGGACGATTTTAGTTCATTGTGAAATTTCTTTGATTGAATACACTGGTCTACATCGAAATTGCTTTTTACTTGTGCATGTAGTATTTGACGAACTTAAAACCGACAGCTCTTATTGTTCATTTATGCCACATTTAATATAATACTGGATAGCTTGATAGAACTATCATATTTATGTTGAACGTTGAAAATACTTAGTGATTTCCCGCAAAAGTTTTGTTAAAACTTATTCGCTAGGTGTGTTCTATGCGGTCTGTGTTTTGTTTGCCAGTTGAAACGTGAAGTTTTATTAGTTTTTTAATGTTTCGCATTTTTTTTAGTGAAAAATGTACAATTTTCATTATGCCACGAAATTGTATAAATAGTGCAGACCACTTTTGCTACATATGTGGTAACATGAGTCTAAGTAGCCAAAGATGAGCAATAGCTTAGCGTTTGGAATCCGAATTAAAAACCAGCACATATGAAAATATTAAATTAATTTTAAACACTTTATCATACTCAGAGCACCAATGACAGATTTCCGGTGATCTGATCCTGCAAACGAACCATACCAAGTACTGTTGTTTTTTGAGTGAGCCGAATGTTACATAAAAAAGTTTGGAATCCAAAACTAAATCTGTGTTCCGAAGAAAAGAATGTCCATCACCTTCCTATAGTAAAATCCCGAAAAAATTCTTCTATTACCTTTATGGAGAACTTTGTCAAGGTGCTCAATACAGATGGACCAGCATTCAAATATCTGCGAAGTAAATTTCCGCGTCTAAGCGACGCCAAGTTAGAAGAAGGAATCTTTATCGGCTCTCAAATTAGAGAGATTCTGAAGAAGCAAAACTTTGACTCAGTTTTAGTGGGCTTCGAAAAACAGGGTTTTGAGTCTTTTAGGGCAGTCGCTCAAGGTATTTTTGGTAATACGAGATGTGAAAATTATGTTGACCTTGTGAACAATTTCCTGCAAAAGTATCAGCAGGTAGGTTGCAATTTGTCCCTACCAATTCAATTTCTTCACTATCATCTTGATTTTTTCCTGCTAATTGTGCTTAGTGATGGGCTCAAAAACGCCAAACTGTTTGAAAAAACGTTTGGCTGCAAAAAACGAACGAACAGTTTTTTCAAACAGCGACAAACAGTTTTTCTAAAACAAAATTTTTTTCTAAAACGAACCATTTTTCTACAACGAATAGTATTTCTAAAACCAATTATTCCAACTATTCGACAACGAATAGTTTCTCTAAAGCCAATCGTTTTTCTACAACGAATCGTTTTTCGTTTTTCTCAAACGAATCGTTTTTTTTAAACGAACTGTTTTTTTGAAACGAATCGTTTTTCGTTTTTCTCAAACAAACCGTTTTTCTAAAACGAACGGTTTTTTTTAAAGTGAACTGTTTTTTTTAAAACGAATCGTTTTTCGTTTTTTTTAAACGAATCGTTTTTCATCGTTTTCAGTTTTTTTTTAAACGAACCGTTTTTCCTTTGTTAAAACGAACTGTTTGGCAGTGGAAAACTGTTTAGCTGCGGAGAACAATATTTTCGTACTTGCGAGCATTTTCGTACTTGCAAGTATTTTATTCAAATATCCAAAAAAAATTTTAGGGCAAAAGGAGCTGAAATGGGACAAAATCAGCCAATTTTGGGTTAGAGTGGTTTGGGACAAACGGGCCATTGCTGTGATACAAAAATTTCGGTTTTGTAGGGGAGCAAGGGGTTTTATGGCTATAGTTTGGCAAAAACTAACTGAATGACTGAAAGTGGTCGAGGAACAAAATAGTGATGTTTTAAGGGCGAACAATTTTTTTTATAGGGGAATTTGATAAAACGTCAATTTTTTCCAAAAAAATTTGTTTGGTCTAGCAAGAATCTGGAGACCTTTCTGAGTTGTTTCCGTCGAAATTTTCCTACAAGTCTGGGTAAAAGCGGCCTAGTTTCGAAGATTCGGCATAATGAAATAGGGCGGAAAAACTAGAAATAGCACTAAAAGTGCCAAGGAGGAAAAGATTGAGATCCTTTTTGGCTCACCAGTTGGCGTCTCCATCAGGTCGCCATGAGGGTGTCTCTAAACCTACCGGGGTTATAAAATTTACGAGACCGCGGGAGGTAAGGTGCCTCTGGACTCATGTCCAGCCTTACGGAAGAGGTTGGCCCCCTAGTGGGTGCATGTTTAACGTGGCTGCCGATCTTCAGAGGCCTGACGACCAGCACACATAGGCACAGGAGAGGTCCGTTGTGATATGGTGCATGTTTAACTAACGAAACATTTTTTTTTACCATTTCTTAATAAAATTTTCGACAAACTTCATGCTTCAGTAAAGCGAAGTGGAAATCCGACTGTTTTAGATTAGCCAGGAAAAGTTTGGTATCAGAGATCGCTCGATGAAAAGTCATATAGATGACAACAGGATTAGTTGGTCCTATCTTAGTAAATTTTTTTACTTTGGTTATTTGAACGAATACAGGAGGTGTTTTTTGCATATAATAAAATGAAAAACAAATTAAATTGATTGAATTTGATCGTTTTCCTTTAGGTGGCCCCTAGATTGGAGAAAGACTTGCCAAATAAATGACCGACCATTGGAAAGTTACGGACAAGCTGCACAGACTAATGACTCTGTATTCTTTGAAGGTCATTTTGCACCATCACCATTCTAGCTTGGGAACGTTGTGTCTGGAGGGTATATCAGTCCGTTTCATTACATCACTGCAAATCGTATGCATTGTATGTATATAGGTACATACTTCAAACAGGTATTTGGAACAGGTATTTTTTCGTACTCGTATTAGTTATACCTAGTATGTGAAAATCCTAGTACGACCCAACTATAATTGTCGTACAGCATAAAATGTGTTTCTTTTCGTTAATTCAAACTGTTTTTTTCAAACAGTTTTAAAAAACAGTTCGTTTTCGTTTTTTGAAAACAACAGAAACGCCCATCACTAACTGTGGTGATGCAAGTGAAGAACATGGTGATCGATTCCACCAAGATATGTTACAACTGGAAACAAACTACCAAGTTTGATGTAATGCCTCAATGTTAGTGGACTACTGGTGGAACTTGAGTAGAGACACTCCTGAAAGTGACAAAAGAAATTACAAAAAACAAGCGATATTGAAGAAAAACTCTTGATTGGAAAGGTTACATATTTTGTTGATGTTACAAAATTCTCAATTTCATGTAAAATGTTTAAAAACCAAACTAAACAAATTTTCTTTTTTACAAATAAATGGTTTATGTTCTTTGACATATGACTTAAGAAGTAGCATAAAAATATAGCATTTATTTAAAAGACACCCAACAAGTTAGATTTTGTAGACCAGACTTTTCTATGATTTTCATACACGAAGAAGATGTCAAAAAAGTTCTTTCTATGAATTTTCCGTTGCAGTGGATTCATTCGATGTCCACATGGCATTTACAACCACTGAAATTTTAATATGGCGTGAAACGAGCGGAGATGTGCAGCAATGCCATCTGCGTTTCCATGGCGAAAGCAAGTTTTCATGCAAAAATTTCAGTGCCCCTCTGGCGAAAATTCGAACAAATTTTTAGCCGAAACAATTTTCACGTGAAATTTTGCATAAAAGATTCAGATGGAACTTAAGTCAATACAATGCTTCACATAGAAAAATTCCCGGGGGGATTTTCCATGCATTGCAGTAGCTTTTGGGGGATGTAGTGAGAGGTCAACTTTGGCAGCCGCTTCGATATATCTTGTGCCAAAGACCAGCTGGAGGATGATGTCTAATTTGTTTGCTGGTAAGACGTATTTACGTATTTCTACGGATTTGAGCCTTAACCTGTGGTGTAGACTGTCGGACCATGCTACCGTCTTTCAGTCTGAATTACATGCTATACGCATGGCAGTTGAGTCCGTTAGCGGAATATTAACCAGACCAATGACCATTTGCGTCGACAGTAGGGCAGCCATTCTCGCTCTTGCGTCTTACAGATGTTCTTCAAAAACTGTTAACGCTTGCAGAGTGGCTCTCAATGAAAAGGAAATGCATATTCCTATCCGGATTATGTGGGTGCCAAGGCATAGTGGGGTCATAGGCAACGAAAAAGCTGATGAATTGGCGAGGAAAGGTTCAGGAGCTAGCAATTGCCCCTGCATCACTGTACCTCGGTCAATCGCTGACGCCACAAACAAACTTGATGCCGCCATATCGGCCAAACTAAAGTCCGAATGAGAAAACAGGCTGGACTGCAGGGTAGCCAGGACATTATGGCCATCACCTGATCCAAGCAAAAGCAGGAAACTGCTCAAGCTCAGCAGAAACTGCTTGAGAGCCACGGTCGGCTTGCTCACAGGGCACTGCCTTACCGCATTTAATGCGAAGAGAATGGGACTGACATCCAGCAGTTTATGCAAGAGGTGCGAGATGGAAGAGGACACCATCGAGCATACTCTCTGCGATTGTCCGGCCCTAAATAATAAACGCCTCAAAATTTTTGGTGCATACCACTTTCAAGGGTTAGCAGAGGTGGCCAGTACCGTCACGCTGAGTCAGCTGATCCAGTTTGGCGAAGCGGTCACTTGGCAGCTCTAAAAAACCAGCGGAGGGTGGCAAATGGGCCCAAACTGGTGGCCTAATGCAAGCCGCGTTTCCCGGCAGCCCTCTTTACTAACCTAACCTAACCTACGACGTATTTACATCTTGGCAGGTATGTAAACAAGCGAAATTGAAATCAATTGAAAAACCCACAGGTAATCTTAAAGAACCCAATGAATCTCCAACGAAAGACAGTTTTTTTTAGGGTTTTTGAAGTAGAAGCATAATTGACCCATTTTTTTTCGAAGAAAAAAACTGACGACGCCGTTAACGGATGACAGCTGCCTTTTTTGTGGCAAAAGCATGAAGACATGGACAACACTCGGTTGCAAAAAAAATGACGCTCTGTGTCACAAAAGCCGTAAAATAATTATTTTTTGCGCACTAACTAATTCGCTAATCAGCCGTTTTGAAGATGTCAAGTGGCAGCCGCGCAACTGCGATTTGACGCCGTCAGATTTTTGTTTGTTGAATTCCGTTAAAAGTTGTATGTTATTCCGAAAATCCAGCAATGATTCATGAACTTAAGCACAATATTCGTCGAAGCATTCGTGGGAATTAACCCGGAACAATCGATGCTGAAAAATCAGGTTGGCAGGATGGGCTACTCTGCCAGGCTCGCTGAAGCAACCATTTAGATAAAATTGCCCCTGTGGTTAATCAGAGGCTTCAATTTGTTCAATGGAACAGGAAGTTTCGAAAAATATTTGCTTGATTTCAGTTTATACCGATTTTGAAATGGAACCACTAGAATACCTACCCTTTGCATTATCTATTAAAATAGCGAAGACGTATTTATTGATATATCATTAAAAAGCTAAATGCATACAGCAGTCATGAACCCATTATCCTGTCAATGATTTTTCAATGAAAAATTAGCATGGTCGCGAAAAATCTTAAATTTCAAATTAAAGAACAAGCCAGGTTGTGAAAAGGTAGCGTGATTAGCTCAAAATTTCCCCTATGTTATTCAATAAGTGACTAGTGTGCTTGGGAAATGAGACAAAGCTTTAAGCAAAATAGCAAATTATTATAATAAAAAAGTCATGTGACAGGATATTCATTTAATTTTTAAAAATTTAGATAAAAGCTATGGAAGGGCAAACTGACTCTCAGATATCTAGCACAATACTAAAAACGCTGAGTGTTGCTATACGGCTGATATGTCAATGTTGACAAAACACGTATCCAAAAATATTTTAATGACGTATGAGAGGCAATGGATAGTCAGATAATACCTCGGCAGTGGATAGTCAAATAATAAACTCCTTCAATCAATGGAGTGTTTAGTGGACATTTTGGCAGTATGCTTAACAATTCAAAGAACAGAAGGAATTTTTGTCGCAGTTATCTACATCACATCTAGGAAATCCAATCCCGGGATCCCGGCCAATTTCTGGTCCCGAAAATCCCGGGATTGATGGTTTCTAGTCCCGGGATTTTCGGGAACAGAAATTGGCCGGGATTCCGAGGCCGGGAGTCAAGCATAATCGGCAAGAATCGAAAAGTGCAAATAGAATCCATATTTATGAGAAAACAATTAACATGTAGGCTCACATCAAAATGCGTAAAGAATAGAGCAAAACATACCAATGTAATAGTTAACAAGAAAAAATAGGGGTTTGTAAATAAATAAGTTGGGACTGTTTCGCATTTAGAGTATTCGTTACTTCGAATGATTTGAGGAAATTAATACTAGCGAATGCATACACAGATTTACCAAAACCCTCAACAACAATCAAAAATAAGGTTGTGGGCTATGCAAGCAGGATAAAGAAAATAATAAAAAATGAAATAAGACAGGCTAGAATCTCAGGTGAACGGTTCAGTTTAACGTGTGATGAATGGACTTCGACTGCAAATAAGCGCTTTATAAATATTAATATCCACTCAGTAAATTCTTACTGGAGCTTGGTGCGAGTAAGGATGTCAATGACAGCTGCAAACTGCCTAGAGATATTGAAAGAGCGTCTTACTGAGTTTGATGTTTCTCTAGAAAACGACATTGCTGCAATCGTAACTGATGGGCCAAACGTGATGTGAAAAGTAGGCAGACTAGTTGATAAAGAGTAACATATTTGTTTGGCGTATAGCATTCACTTAGCAGTTGTTGTTGTTTTCTAGAATATTAGGTCCATTCCAGATTAAAGATTTGATGAAACAGCTGATAGTTTCCATGACGACCACGAAGATTTGGACGGTCCTGAATCAGCTTTCTACGTTGAATCCGGTCACCTGCAAGACACGCCAGATTTGACAAAGAATTATGACATCAGCGCATGTATAAAGAAAGTTGGTAAGGTAGTTTTGTATTTTAAAAAAATCTCCAACGAAAAATGATAACGTTCTTCAAAACTATGTAAAATCCGAGCAAGGCAAAGAACTGTCTCTTTTACTGGATTGCAAAACAAGATGAAATAGTCTCTTGACAATGCTCAAACTGTTTTCCATTTTGAAAAATAGTATACAGAAGGCATTAATAGACCTGCAGTATCTAGTTCGATTAGAAGCAACCGAAATTGATTCGATTCAGAAAATTATTGAAATTTTACTCCCTGTAAAATTGACTGTGGAGGCCTTAAGTCCCAAAGATACAAATTTATGCACTGCTAATAGTTCATCAAGATTTTCATTTAGACAGTTAGGAGAAAAGTGGTCCATTCTTGCGAACGCTATGAATATTACAATATTGGACCGAATAAAAGAGCTTCAGTGTACCGAGATATCTGGCATGCTAAGCCATCTCCAGAATCCACATTGTGCCAGCGAGAATTTACCAAGTGAAATAGAATCTCTATTTTCGAAACCAAGGAACGCAAATATTAAAACAAAAATTAAAAGGGTTCAGATGCTGAGCCCTTTGCTTGGTAGCCAAAGAAATGAGGAGAACCCAGTAGATACTCATATTGAATCAGGACAAGGTAGTCGTCAATTGACGCTACAAGAAGAGCTGCAGAAGTATGAAAATCAGTAATCGTGAAATGGCTCAAGAAACTGATTTAATTGAAACCATTGAAAAAGGAATGAATCTTTTCGAAAGTGGTGGCACTCGTGGACATAATTTGGAGCAGGCGTACTAATATTTATCGACCGTCCAACCAACAAGTATCGAGCGTCTAACATCGGGAATATATTTAGAAGCAGGCTAGGAGACGATACTTTGGATGCTTTGCTATTTGCTCCCGAAAAATCCAATGAACTTTGGCAGAAATTTTTATATATTTCTTTATTATGTATCTCAATTTTAAGAGTTGTAATTTGTTGTAATTTGTAATAGTTGTAATTTTAAATATTTGTCTTCATACTGTCAACGTCTTGGATAATGAAAATTATTATTTTTTATTTGCATCAATTATTTAAATTAGTAACTATGCAGTAACATATTTTTTTTTATACAGTTTCAAACTTACTTATTGTTGTAGTTTTGTAGATATAATCTGTTTATTACAAACTTGCCTTATTTTGTTGAGTTCTTTTTTGAATCTCGAATCCCGGGATCCCGGGATTGTCGATTTTTTAACCCCGTAATCCCGGGTTTGAAATGCTGTTCCGGGATTGGAATCCCTAATCACATCCCATAGAAGAGTATATACTCAATCACGAAAATACATTGTATTCTGTGATTGCAAACATTTTCTTCTATTAATATGAAAGTCGACTTGGCTGCATTAACACAAGTCATAACACATTTTCAACAGCTCTCCGCACTGAAAACATCAAAATCAGGCTGCATATTATGAGTTAATTTACTGCCTGCTATTTACATACGCACGCTATTAAAATTCAAAATATGTATTGAGATAACACCATGTATACACTCTTTAATGGTACTGAATTGAGGTCTCGCCGAAAGAATTGCTCTTCGTGTTGTCTTGCGTCTTTCAATTTCTTTTACTTCTTATTGAAGCTGATCAGGTTAGTGTAAAGCTAAAAAAGAGAAACAACACCACAGCTTCGATGGTAGAGGTATTCAATGCGGCTCCGATGTAGGAAAGCAGCCAAAGCAAGGTACGGATGGCGATAACTTTTCCGCATGAAATTAACTATCACGTTGGAATGCCTGGGAACATTTTGAGAAAGGAATTTGAAAAAAGTCAACCTCAAAAGATGCTATAAGTTGAACATATACTAAGCTCTGTTCTGCACCGTGCAGATAGATGTACATACTCAGGCACATGCATATGGTAAGAAACTTGTGCACGAGGAGAATTTCTTTACACGGTCAAGTCATAGGCGGCTTGTATGGTTAGTGGAAAGGGGGCAAGACAACAAGCTTCTACTTTTGCGTAAAAATGGCGAGCTCATCAATAAATCGTCGTGGAATGTATGATTTACTGCTCGTAAATGCGAATTCGTTGGATATGCAAACATTGTGTTTGGAATGCTTAGGTATGATCGAAGCGGTTTAATAGTATTAATTTAATAATCGAGCTTGGATTGAAAATTGAATGTATCTAGTGGTAATTAGCCATTCAGAAATTGTAGCTGAGCGTAGTTTCAGACATCTTACCGTCTCGAAACGTATTCAAATAGCTGTTAATAACGGTATTAACATAGCAGGGCTTTTGAGCACACTTACAATGGTGATGAAAATTTTACTTTTTGATACATAGTTTTACATTTTCTTACCGACTAGTTCAAGCTAACGAGCTGTGGAATGCTGAAAATTATTTTGTTCATATAAGCTATTCGTGCTTATAAGATGAAGAGTGAAGATTATTTTTGATGAATATGAATTTCAACATGTCTCTACAACGTAGATCATTACTTATTTCCAGTAAAAGTCAATGCAACACATAACCAACAGAATGAATAGCATATTATTGAGAGAAAAAAACATTAGTAAAATAATGAATGACGAATCTATTATAATTATTCTTGAATAAACCACTACCAGGACAACAGACAAAAATATGTGATAGAACCGAATAAAATAAATACCAAAGCTCAACTTTATGACAGTATTGAAGGGCGTGGACGTAACTTAGATGCAAATTTTTTTCTCCCGTATACGGAGAACAGCTTTGAACTCGTTACCAGTTTGATTTTATTCGAAATCTAATTCGTGAACTTCGTTCAAGTGGAATGCGGTTTCGGGAAAATTTGATGGGCGCGTTGACTCCGACTATCGACTCATTCACAACTTACCGCTCCAAACCGATTCCATCGTAGATTGTTGCCCTTTCTGTTTTTCTTTTTCACTTTCGTACTCTTGTTTTTTTCTTGTTTTTTTTTTTGTTTTCTACTTTTTATCTGCCTTTCGTTGCATATTCGATCACATAACATAATTTTTCTTGGAATTACGCTAAGATCAAAACGAGCTTGAAATGCTTAATGCTTGAGGGTGAATTCGTTTCATTAGCAAAAATTGTGAGGATTGATGTTATGCCTACTTGTTGAACTTTAGGTTGTACGTTTAAGTTATGGATAATGTTCGAGAAAGATAGTTTTATTAATTTTATGCTAATGATCCCCGTGGTTTGAATTCAAGTGCAAGTTTTTACCTTAAGATGCAACACAAAATTCAATTTCTTTACAAATATCGATAGGACTACAGCAAGCTCTATCCATCAGTGTACATCTCAGTTCAAACTTAAAAAAATAAGCCAAAATATAGTGTGATTTTAATTTTTACCGTAAAAGAGTTAAAGGAATTTTTCAAAAACCAAGAAGAACATTAAGAATAATCATTGGTGACTGCAGTCACCAGTGTTTCCACTCCCAAATTATCCGCCGTATCAAATTTCGTCAAAAAATGTATCAATATTGTTAAGTAGTTAAAATTCTTCGAAGTAGGCTCCTTCTGCGTCAGAGCACCGGCGCTAGCGTTCCTTTCACTCGCGGTACGCCTCCTGAAAGGCGTTGACGGGGACCTCCTTCAATTACCTCGTCGTAATCTTTTGGACCGCTTCTAAAGTCCAAAATGGTGGCCCTTCAGGTGCATCTTGAGCCTTGGGAATAAGAAGAAGTCCGGAGGGGCCACGTCCGGGCTGTAGGGAGGCTGGGGGCAGTGTTGCCACACCGCGTTTGGCTAGGTAGTTGATAATAAGGCCAACGACACACACGGCAGTTCTACCGAAGCGTTTCTCGAGAGGAAAACCGAGTCGGTATAGTCGTGCATTACTTTAGCATTGTGATGACACACACCACGGTTTGGCCGCCTCTTGGTTTTGTAATGCACAACTAAACCGACTCGGATTTTCTCGCTTCGATAGAACCGCCGTGTGTGTCACTGGACTAATGAAGGCCATGTGCGACGGGGCATTGTTATGGTGAGACGTCAGGACTTCGCCATCTCCTTCCTCACACGGTTCAATCTGCTTTACAGCCTTTTAAGGGGTCCAAGTAAAATTTACTGTTCACCGTAAATCGTTAGACAATGAAATAGCCTTGAGGAATGAGTGCTAGCGGAGAGGAATTTATGCATCGCCTGCGGTTTTCTTGACATGATCTATAAATCAGGCTATGTTGCAACGATAAACCAGCCTCTGAATAGACAAGGGTGCAGATCTTAAAGTGAAAACCTCGGAAAGACCTCACTTATGGGACACGGGGAAATCTGTAACTCCCAGCCCGAAGAATGTTGTTGGCTGCTTTTCCAACGCACTGAACTTGGAAGCAGATAATAGGACAACAATGTCAAGTCCTATAGAACACTATTCAGCGAAAATAACGGCATGTGCACTGTGCTAGTCATAGCAGCAGATTAGGCTTCAGCGTCTACAGTAACTGATGGTGATGGTGACGTTAGCTTCTGTTTAGGGGTAGTTACGTTGAAAAGCAGGAGGGAAAGTTGGTGGTTACGCCAGTCACCAGTATATATTGCGACGGACTTTTTGTCGTGTGTTTGACCGCAGTTACAACTCACTCTTAACAAACACTTAAATAAAATTGTAAACAAATGATTTATTTTGTGTTTTCTGGGAAGAACTCGAAACAGCGTTGCATACGCTACTTTTTTTGTGACAAAAATATAACCATACAAATATCAGTCCTGTCTGATTGACCGTATTACCAAGCAAGAGAACAAACAAAAACTTTTTTCCACTTCATTGCCTTGAGAGCACTTACTTATATCACTCTTCCTCCGCTACCAGCCTTCTATTTTCCCCTTCTGGTCTCCTACGCTTTGCGCTTCTTATTTGACATAATATTTTTCCTCTCGAGTCTCAAGGACGTCACCCTTCATACCTTGTCTTGTCTCGAAATACAACTTCTACTTCATCATATCCAATTCTTCTATTTATCGAAACACGTGCTTTGTTACCAACATTGAACCCCATTTCTCAAATCTGTTGTTTTGGCAACATCAAATCTAATTTTTTGTTTCACAGGCCGGTAGCAGCGCAGCCAAGCAGTAGGCCAACTTTTCATAATTCAGATTAGTTGAAAAGTGAATTTCAATTTTCTTTGCCTGTGAAAGTGCTGTAGATTTTTTTTTCGTCCTGTCCCAAATAAAATGAGTATTATTTGCAATACTCTTCAGTGCCGTTCCTTCTCTTTGCAATTTTTTTTCCCTCCAGATAGGTCTGATGGTAGCTGTACGAACTGAATCGATAAAAAATTCGGATCACTTTCACACTGCTATAAGAGTTCACGAGAGATCCTTGCACCAGAAGCCTTCGAGTCATCGGAGAGGACCTGGGGCACCATCTTCGCACTGATCTTGCGCATCTCCAGATCCTCAGTAATAATGCGATGCACCGTACTTTTGGGAACTTAACACTCCTCTGCCAACATTTTAACGCTCATGATCTGAGTTGAGCACGTCCTTCACCGATAAAAATTATAAGGCTAGGTGTGTAGCAGAAATCCGTAAAAACCATAATGCATGAAAATTTCCAATATGAAGCCGAAACTATATTTTCATATGAAGTTGTGTAAACCCCCATATACTTACATAGGAATACGCACAATGTAGATTTTTTAATTGCAACTTATATCCTAGCGAGGATTCTGATTATTGATTATGATTTTGATGTGATTGCTGACTTAACGTCGAGGAAAATGATTAATCGGGCCAGTTTGAAAATGATTTACCGGGCAACTACAGGCAAATTTAACCTTGTCAGCACTCCAGTTCAACGATCTAAATTACTTCAATCAAAAAAAAGTATTTCATAGCAATATCATTTTCAAATAAACTTATAAATTGAAAGAAAACTGATGACAGTTTCAGCGCCATAACTTTTTCAGGAACAGATAATCTTTCTGGTTCATTTATAAAGATATTGCAATTATTCAAATTTTCAAAGTGCATGCTGTACGCAATTTTTAAAATAATTTTACTAAGAGCTTTCTGCATAAGAAAACATTTCGATAATGATCCAGCTGTTCTATGACACAAAAATGTTCGTATCTATTCGTACACGTGAATTTCAAATAATATAATTTTAGACTTTGATCGCTGCGGCACGTAAATGTTATAATAGATCATAGAGAATAAACTATAAATAAAATAGGTTTTGACTGTTGCAAAGTGAATTCGCTGTCCATACACAAAATATTTTTATTATTGAATACCCATTTAAATCTTTTCAACAAATTCGAAAAAATGTATGTGTCAAAATCAAATTTTAAATAAAATTACGCACATCATACGAACACAACGATAAGGACGTACATATTTAAATCTGCCGCACTTTGGCCGATGAGAGATTTTAGCATAGCGCATTATATTTTTAGCTAGTCGAGACGAATTAAGTTCCTGTCTGGCTCTAAATATATCTTGAACCGTTTCAACTCTCAATCTGCTTTCCATGGACACATTTTATGCATTTAATTCGCTACACGTGGTTTTATGAAGTTTGTCGCGATATTTATTTTGTAAATTTTTACATATCTTAGATGAATTATTATTGTGCAGCTAGTGATTAACAAAATATGATTGATTCAGTCATCTTATAAATATAATAAGTTGGAGTGGGGAGGGCATGCACGAGCTTAAGCATGTCCTTTGAACAAGCTTTAAAGTTTTCCCATTATTCAATGCACTGGTTGAATTTTCAATTATTATAAACACAAATATTAAATTGACTTTTGAATTCGTGAAAGAACATATAGTACTAACTTGATTCGTGTTGTTCGTGCACTTTTTGCCTGCTGGTTGTAACTATCTAACTATCGATATCTAACTATCTGACACTATTATGAAGTTTTTTCCATGAGTAACTACTACCCTTACTGACTTACTGGCCAGAGTAAGTAAATTGATCAGTGAACGAATATGCATTCTGCCTTATTTCAATGAGCATTTGGATGACACTTAATTTATTCTGGCTTTATAACACAGTAAAACATGTCTGATGTCGCCAAAAATTCATTCATCTGGTGGATTTTCTTCTAGAATCGATAGTCCTTTTGAGTTATTCCGGCGCTTGAAATCGTTCTTATGTGTGATCCCAAAATCCATAATCATCCTCCACAACCCTATGTGGAGGGCATGTGGAACCCTTCGGTAAATCTCATAGGGTCATTTGAGAAATTCATCACTTCATAATTAAACTACACAAAAGCAATCGATAGCACTTTCAGACTTTTAGTCAGTTTTGCTTCAGTCTTTGTTGAATCTTTGAGCCGAAAGCGCCATTCGAGTGTGCTCCTGTGCAGATAATCATGGAAAATTTTCTCTCGGTTGGCAGAATTTTACCCCGAAAATTTTTATTTAAGCGAAGTATATTGTGAGTAGCGTAGTATTAAGTAGCGTTTGTGTACTTATGTGTCTACAATAAACAATAGTACTGTTAGTTTAAAATATTTTTTTCTATATGGGTGAAGTTTTGTGTGCATCCCACTCTTAATGTACGGAGAGATGCACCACGATTTTTCATAGTCCTTATTTTGTATGAAATTAATTCCATCTATTATTTTAGAACATGGCAAATATTACTCCAAGAGGACTATGGACGGAAGAGGCGCTCAGAGAAGCTACTTCGAAGCTCAACAGCAAATAAATGAGCTGCAATCCAGCATCCAGAGTTTTGGCATTATCCGGCAAAACCACACTGGAATAACCGGTTCTCGTCCGATCACCGAAGTTAAGCAGAGTTGGGCCGATTAGTACTTCGATGGGGGACCACTTGGGAACACCGCGTGTCGTTGGGACGTAAAAAGACTTTGTGTTATCCCTTATACCAACAAACCAGTTGTCTTGGAAGCACAATGAAAAAAAAGACTTTGATTAGGCGGCAGCGTGCGGATGATTACACAAAACATAGCTTGGGGCCTCAACCACCGCTTGGTGTAGAGTGTGGAAAAAAATTAACTGCTCACATCAAATGCCTGGGAGCTGCCGAATTCGCACCTGATCGCACATTGGTACGATCTATGGCCTTTAAATTTGCCGAAAAGATAAAGATACCTCAAAACTTTCTAATAGTCTCTACAGACGATCGAACATGCTCTACAACTTGGTGAGCAAACCAGTGCATTTGTTGTTGTTAAAGTGTAAGTGTTTACTTGCTAACAACAAAAATGCACTGTTTCGCTCGCCAAGTTGTAGAACATGTTCGATCGTCTGTAGCGGCTCTAATGGTGCAAGTACACTCTCCCCGAAACATGGCAAACGTTGACGAGGTGAGAGTGTAAATGGTCTCCTCGTCTTTTTTCGGCTGTTTTTTTCATGGCAAGCACGAGTGAGTAAATGGCTTTCTTGTCGGCTCTTACCTGTTTTATGAAGGGATAATGAGCGTTTTACGCGGTGCTGAGTGTTTATGACCGTCTCGTGCTACCTCGAGGCCACTCGACATGATGTCGGTTTTACGTACCGAGTCAAAGGGATTTGAAAAAAGGTCTGGTGCTGAGCTCCGATGATATTTCCAAAACTATTTGGTTTGCCCATGAAATCATGGGCAAGATTTGTCATATCGGACAAGATGCATACGGTACAAGGTACACTGTTCGAATATTTGTAAACAGATTTTTGAACAGAGAAAATGCTACCTACCTGGACGATATTATCACTTAAATTTCACACCATGCAGAAGGGTGCGAAGTTTAAGTGTACAGATATGCACATCGTGTACGTACGTAGGTATCCTTTCATAAGATCAGCCATGTTCACCCTTGCTGAACGTCTTGTCAATTGCTTTGCCGGACGGCCTCACGCAACGTTCGTCCTATGTGCAATTGCGGCATAAGGAAAATGAAGTGGCAGGCTACGACTGGCTGAAATCATTTTTAAAAAGAAATAAATACTTTAAAATACGCCAAACCGAAGGATTATTCACTGCAAGAGGGCAAGGTCTCAATCGGGAGCACGTCGCAAATTTTTTTGAAGTTTTGAAAACAGAGCTTGAAAATAATGGCCTCATGAACATGCGGAAAAGAATTTATAATATGGATGAAACCGGTATTCGACTTATCGACAAGCCAGGTAAAGTTATAACAGTTGCATTCAAGGTCAGAATATTGTTGTATACATGTTTTTTTTTGTTTGATTTATAACCCACTTTACCTGTGTTTACTAAAGGCTGCAACGATGTACATGTGATTAATCCAAAAGAAAGAGGAGAATACGTTACAGTGATCGCATGCAATAATGCTGAAGGACAATTTTTACCTCCAGAACTTAGCATGGAAGGTAAACATAAGAAGAAAGAATTTGGACAATAAACAGTGAAATGTTCATGCGTTGGCTAAAAGATCATTTTGTTCCTCGAAAATCTGCTGGAAAATGCATTTTACTTCTCGATGGACATGCATCTCACTACAATGACGCTACCATGATCGAGTTTGCTGATGCTAGTGATATTATTATTTTTTTGCCTACCGGGACACACAACAAATGCTCTCCAGCCTTTGGATAGGTATTTCTTCCATGCTTTTAAATCATACTATAATCAAGAGGCTAGATGCAGATTAATCGTGAACGGAATATCCCGAGCTACCAGGTGGGAAAGCTGGTAGCTAAGGTCTGCCAAAATCGGTTGCTGTTGGGAATGGTACAAACGGATTTATTTATCCATTCGATCCAAACGCTATTTCAAATCACCTTTTGAGTGTGTCAGAATCTGCTTTGCCAAATTTGGAAGAATAGAATTCTACTGAAACTGCAGTGATTTCAAACTGCTCTGTAAATTCTCCAGTAAAAATTAACGATGGTTCTTCAAAAAATAATGCAAATATTCCTGATTCGCCTTCGAAATCACTCCATGAAATTGGTCCTGTGCCTTTTATTCCTGTACCTATGTGGTTTCAAAAGAAATAATGCTCAGGTATTGTCTAGCCTTGATAACATTACTGAAAGAAAAATATTGCAAGCAGTTAAGCAAATGAAGTTGGAAAAGATATATAAAAATGAGAGTACTAATGAAAACTAACAAAATCCAAAAAAGAAAATTTCAAATTAAAGCTAAAGAATATCAAAGTGATCCTAGAGAAAGCTGCGATACCTACTTTTTTACAGTTTGAACACAATATATATCAAACATTTCTGACAGTGGTATAGCTCGGCTCTATTTTCTATTACTATGAATTACTACACACTTGTAGATAGAACAATCCAACTTCAACCTTAGCTTCTCCTTCGGCTAGCTGCTAAGTGTGGCACGAGCTTAAGCAGCTAGCACTACAGATACTGTTGGACGTTACGTGGTGGGTTCTTTTTTTGTCTTTTGTTTTTGGCTCTTGAAATATTTTTTATATTGTTTTGAAATTTTAGGTTTCCTATAATCTCAGAAAAAAAGATCCCTGAACAAAATTTGTACTTAATATAGGCCATAGGCATAATATGAGTCATAAATTAATTCTTCGGAAACTGTATATGACAATCATTCCAGTGGGGAAACTTCCGTAATTGACGATATCTAAAGCTCGATCAATCTTGTAAATTTTATTTTAAATATGTGGCTAATTGATTTGTTTTGTTATTATTGTTCACTTCTTGGGGGTTTTTCAATGGAAATGATACAATTTTGGGGATTTTTGAGCCTGATGTGGAGGTTTTTTCAAATCTAGATCTGGCAGCACTGCTCCAAATCCAGTATGCATTGCGGAGCGATGTATTCAACACCCGTTGGAGCGGGAACTCCCTCGGCCAAAATCGTCGCATGACCGAACTCTGTTCTATTCCATACTGAGATACAATTTAGTCTCACAGCAGCAAGATTAGCTTCCTGCGAGATCAGTAGATTGGTTGGCACTCAATGTAGCAGCAAAAAAGTGACTTAGTAGGGATAAAACAGGCAAGAGCTGACAAGAAAGCCATTTACATACTCATGCTTGCCACAAAAAAAAAATAGCCGAGAATAAACGAGGAGACCATTTACACTCTCACCTCGTCTCACCGGGAAGAGTGTAATTGCGGCTTCAGATTTCAAAGACGTGTGCCCGGAAAAACCCGTAACAAAAAACGCTACCTTACGGTGGAATGGCGAACTTACAGAGTCAAGAGATTGCACACGAAGGGTGTTTATCAACGCAAGGCGGTCCGAAAACCTTGAAAACCTTGAATACAAGCAAAAGATCTCCCTCTTCAAAAAGAAGATAAAACGAGCTAAGCGTAACTCATGGAGGGAATTCTGTGAGAACATTGGAGGAAGTACAGCGGCTGCTAGAATCAGGAAGGTCGTAAGCGTAACTCCCGGCATACCTACGTTTCTGCGAAGAGAAAACGAAGATTGGGTGGAGGACCCGAAAGAATGTCTGGACATGCTACTGGAAACTGACTTCCCGAAATCGGTTTACACAGCGTCGAGTGCTGAACAATTTCGGGCAACTTACCGGCCGTTCGAGCATCTGATCAAGGAAGTAGTAGATGAGGTCAAGATTGAATGGGCATAGGCACATTCCCACCTTACAAAGCTACAGGGATTGATGAGATATCGTCAATCATGCTTCAAAAAGCAAACAGGACCATCATCTCCAGCCAGCAGCGTGTTTTTACTGCATGCCTCCGCGGAGTAGTATCGAAGCAATGGGCAAAAACTAGGGTGGTCTTCGTTCCGAAAACTGGTAGATTGAATCATCTTTACGTGAAGGACTTAAGACCAATTAGCTTAACATTGTTTCTACTCAAAACACTAGAGAGGCTTGAGAATCGGGACATCAAGACCTCGGTAGATGTCGCATAAATCTGCGGGCGTATCTAGCACACGAGTATCTAGCGGGCAGATCAGTATAGACGGCACTACACAAAGTTGTCGGTACAATAGAAAAGTCCTTACAGGAAAAGAAATCCACGTTGGCAGCCTTCTTAGAAATTGAGGGGCCTTTAACAATGTCACTGTCGCGAGTATCATCGATGCCTGGGTTCGATATGAAGTGGATAAAACTCTGGCGATCTGGGCATCGGACTTGCTCAAAAACAGGCAAATTGAGGCCACCTTTTTGAAAGCCAAAGCGGAGAGAATAGTTGGAATTGGAACACTAAAAGGGGGGATTACAGCGCCCCTTTTCTGGATCCTGACAGTCAACGAAATGCTGGAGAATTAAAGGGCCAGTGGCTTTGAGGTGGTGGCGTATGCCGATGACATTGTGGTACTTGTGAAGGGTGCTTTCCCACAAACTTTGTCGGATCTTATGCAATCGGCGCTGGATCAAAGCCAAATCTGGGCAATCTAAGGTCAAACCCGACAAAAACTGAACTTGTACTTTTCTGAAGGAAACACAGGGTGCCAGCTATTATTACACCTAGCCTCAACGGAATAATATTGGAACTTGTTGATAGTGTTAAATATTTGGGATAATGTTAAACATTTGGGGCTAATGTCATGCACCGTATAGGTAAGGCTGGCGCAGCATTTTTTGCGTTAAGACTTGGGATCTTAAACCTAGAGCGGCCTACTACATAATCACATGTGTAGTGAGGTAGATTTTGGTGTATCGAGCGGTCGTGTGGTGGAAGGGAGCAGAGAGTAAAACCAACATAAAGGAGCTAACAAGACTGCAAAGATTAGTTTGCACATGTATTACGGGCGCTTTAAGAACCGCCCCAACGGCAACGGACTTATGCCCCTGGATCGATTCATTTTTAGAAGCGCAAGTTTAATACGCGCTAAAAGTTCTGGCATGTTGAACGATTCAAATCAGCGGTATTATTAGAGAATACCGCAGAAGATTTGGGCTCGTTGCGGAAGACACGGACCACATGAGTAAAATAATACATCTTGTCAAGAATTTCCAGCTCAATATAAACACAAGAACAGACTTGAAGAAAAAGGAAGCTACCACTGATGGTGGCATCTGGATTTACACAGACGCGCACAGGAGTTGGCTCGGGAATTTTTTCTACGGATTTGAGCCTTAACCTGTTGTGTAAATTATCTGTCTTTCAGTGTAAACTACTGTCTGTCAGTCTGAAGTATATGCTATGCGCATGTCAGTTGAGTGCAATAGCGGATCATTAACCAAACCAACGACGATTCGCGTCGACAGCATGGCAGCCATTTTCGCTCTTGCGTTTTACACTGCCTTACTAAACATAAACGTTCTATCTACACTTTAGTGCTTTCAAGATATTCAATGATTTGTGTTTTGATTTGTACTGGAGATATATGGAGAGTGCATTTTTCAATATTGATTTTTACATACTTCCACAATTCTTCACAATTCATACTTCCACATACTTCAAATTTTGTAGAAGGATGTAATAGAGTATGTAGTTTTTGAATCCGGTGTTAACTTAAAAATGAGGAAAATGCAGATAGAACGTTTATGCTTAGTAAGGCTGTACAGATGTTCGTCAAAAACTGTTAACAGTTGCAGAGTGGCTCTCAATGAAAAGGCAAGACATATTCCTATCCGGATTATGGGGGTGCCAGAGCATAGTGGGGTCATAGGCATTGAAAAAGTCGATGAATTGGCGAGGGAAGATTCAGGAGCTAGTTATAGCCCCTGCATCAGTGTACCACGATCAATTGCTGACACTACAAGCAAACTAGACGCTGCCATATGGGCCGAAGTAAAGTCCGAATGAAAAAACAGGACGGACTGCAGAGTAGCCAGGACATTATGTTATGGCCATCACCTGATCCAAGCAAAAGCAGGAAACTCGGCAAAAACTGCTTGAGAGCGACTTTTGGCTTACTCACAGGGCACTGCCTTACCGCGTCTCATGCGAAAAAAATGGGACTGACATCCAGAAATTTATGCAAGATGTGCGAAATGGAAGAGAACACCAACGAACACACTCTCTGCGATAAATAATAAATGCCTCAAGATTTTTGGTTCTTACCACTTTCAAGAGTTAGCAGAGGTGCCTAGTACCGTCACCCTGAGTCAGTTGATTCAATTTGGCGAAGCGGTCACTTGGCAACTCTAACAAGCTAGCGGAGGTTGGCTAATGGGTCCAAACTGGCGGCCTAATGTAGCCGCGTAGCCGGCAGTTCGCCTTACAACCTAACTTAAATGCCAATGAAATTCGCTATCCTGAAATGATTTCATGCTTTCGGCTTACAAACGATGAATTTCATTTAGAACTGATCAAAAATGGTTTCATGTAAATTATAATATGCACTATCAATTTCATTTGTGGTGTGTACATATAACAAACAGTAGAAATTTAGAGGTGAGGTGAACGACCTCGTATTTTAGTTGTCCATCTTCGACTTAAGCAAAATTTAAGAGCCAAAGATTTCAAGCTAAAATCTTTTTGTTTTACTTAATAAGACCCACGGTACAACGCTATTCATAAAAAAATGTACGAAATGACAGTGCCACCCTTTAAACAATTCGTATGAAGCTGCCAAGTAATCTTTAGTAAATACCAGGTTCTATTAATGCAATCCCCATTATAAATCAGCATCATCAGCGATTCGTCGGCAACCGACCTCGAAAGCTGTGCAAAAATTTTAAGTTACATAAATCACAAGACGAAAATTTTTTATCTAACATGGGTTATTGAACTTCGTCCGAAACTATTTTACAGACAATGAAAACGAAAAAATTTGAACTTGTGTAATCGAAGACAACGAAGAGAAAATTCAGGTCAAACAAAAATTTGCACTTTTTGAGAGAGAGAGAGAAAGAGAGAGCAAGGCAGAATAGTCCAAAATTTCAAGCGTGAAGTACAATAGGATGGGGGACAGCATATTAGAGTCCAATAGATTTTCGTTGCGAGCTTTCAAATCTCTACTTAGCGAATTGAATCATATGAATAGACCAACTAACAGCGATCTTAAACAAAACGAAAACCAACTACTTTCGACATTCGCCCAGCACAAATCTTGATGAAAAAGCCGACAAAAATCAAAACACATACTATCCAAAACTGATGCCATTTATGTATTTCGCTGAGTACCTGCGCCAACATTTACGGCACGGACGGAATGTGAATGGAATTTCTCACGTTTGGGCTGCAAGAATGCAGGAAAGCGCGGCGGAAGGTACTGTTTTTGGCCATTTGAAATTTCGCAAGTGTCATGTTGCGACAGACACCGACTTCTCGAAATCTGAACTTGGGTTTGTCTATTTTTTGTTGTTTTTTGACGCAGACGCTATTGATCACTGAATCAAACCATTGTGCTGGAAAATTCATTCGTGATTGCGTCTGATAAGCAACGACAGCAAAAAATTAGCACATTATATGCGGCGCTCAACGACGCGAAATCAATTCAGTTCCCACTGTTCGACAGCGAAAGAAGAAGAAGAAAATCATTAATAAGACAGCCTCGAGTTTTACCGAAATTCAAACTAAGAATACCACACCAGACCGTATCCGGGCTCAGCAAGTCAGACGGACAACAGCATTTACCATAGTGACAGTGAATGCGGCCGCCGTGGACCAGATTACGAACTTCAGGTTCAGACTCCCAGTCCCGAAGAGGAATTAGAATCTCTCGACTGAGCTGTTATGGAGATGGTCTTGGAGCTATGGGTCTGGCTGGATTGCCTGGACTGGCTGGATGAAGAAGCTAGTTGAAGACGAAAATCAGCGACGGCATGAAGTCAATACACTCGTTGCCACACACGTTCCAAGAATTCTGGATTCTTGTTTTGCATTGCTGCATGCCCAAGAAACCAAAACTACTTATGAGGCCTCTTGATTGTGCGAGGCCGCCGAACACAGGAAGACAGAAGTTTCGATAATGGTGCACAAAAATATTCATTCTACTCTTGGTATAAATCTGTCTATCTATCTGCTATCTATTTTAGTTCCAGAATATTAAAAAACATCATAGGATATAAATACTAGTTACATAATTAAAGATTAATCGCAAAATTATTGGTGTACTGGTTATAATTTAATCTTTACTAACACAAATATTATTTGGCCAAAAGTTCTATGTATGAAAGTTTGATTAGATACTAATATTTTACTTTCGATCTGGAATACTGTTTTCCTAAAAGGGTTTGAATTTGGAAGTTTAGCTGTTGGAGATGCATAGTCATCAGCTGCAGGTCTTCTTCAACTCTTATTTGACTCGAGTGCTTACTCACAATTTAATGCTTAACACTACAATCTTCTCGCATATCCTTTTGAATAAAAGATCTCTATCTCAGCCGAAGCAGCATATCGCAAGCAACTTCCAACACCAACCAATCTTTCACCAGGCTAGTAGAGGTCTTATTTATGAACCTGATTCTCTTGCGCTTGGATACTTTCAATCGCTACTTCTCTGGACAAAACGTTGAATGACATTTAATGATTTATGCTCGTCAGATTAGCAGGGCATCTCAACTAGACCAGACTCTAGAAGAAACATTGTCAAAAACGAAACGAAGGAATTATCACTCCCCCCTGGAATAGGGTGCCCTTAAAATGGCCGTCTGGACCTTGGTCCGCGTTAACAGACAGAGCACCCTGTAATCCACACCAGACGGATGCTGGAATGCCGCTTTGCTAATTCTACGCGATTGATGTGGTTTGGTGGACAAAAGTTATCCTACGATAACCTTTGTTGGGTCTAGGAGTCGAAGCTGGTAGAGAGCTTCATCACAAATTTATAGTCAATGTGAATACGAGTGTTGAGCGACTAGCTCGAAGACTCAATTTATCAATTATTAACTCAGGTATCTATTCATAGCTATATGAACTCAAAGCTCGGTGCGCGATTCCTAGATTCTGAGTCCCATGGGATTCGAACCAGGGACACTACGCCCAAGAAGAAAAAGAAGTGGGTACGCTAAATATTATTCGTTCGTCGAACTAACACTCAGTAGTCGCAATATCAAAACAAAACGCAGGCGGAAGGGGCGTTTGTCCTTAAGGGAGCACAAGCCTTTCAGGCATGGACTGGCGAGTGAGTCGCACTGAAAAAACACATAGTACCAGACGCCATAATTTATAGACTTCTGGCGCCATGTGCATAGTCGATTTCGGGATTGTGATAATATATAGCGCCACACGCCATAATACATGGCGAAAAGTACATAGGAGCAAGTGCTATGGTTATAGCCCTCCACGCCATGTACTATAGTCCTCCACGCCATGTAACATAGTCATCCACGCCATGCAGATGGCGTGGAGGACCATAATACATGGCGTGGAGGACTATAGTACATGGCGTGGAGGACTATAGTATATGGCGTGGAGGACTATATGGCCTATGTAATATGGCGTGGTGCTATATTTGATCACAAATCGACCGAAATCGACTATTTACATGGCGCCAGAAGTCTGTAAATTATGGCGTCTGGCGCTATGTGTTTTTTCAGAGCAATAACATGCTTTTCGAGCGTAATTATTACGATTGATTTGCAGTTTATTTTTGAATTGAAGTTTTATTCGATTAAAATTCGTTTGCAAAAATTATTTGACACCCGGGTCTCAGTTTTATCGATTGATTATCGAAATTTTCGCAGCGCGAAGATCGCTTGCCAATGTATCACGAAGACTTGATCAATTTTCCTCCCGTTTCTTTGTCCCTTTTTTGGCAGACTAATTGTATTTGGGGTGTTTCTATTAGCTAAACAATCTTATTGCAGATATTTTCAGTCAACTAATCTACTACAATAAAACCTCGCCTATACTCAAGAAGCTTGCTGACATTTATACATCTCCTCACACAGTATGGCTGCGAGTAATAATTGGAGTGGAGTTGTAATATAGCGTGTGGGGCCATAGTTTCTGTGCCATGTAATTATGGCGCTGGGAGCCATACTGCATAGCTCAGGGTACTATGTACATAGCGTGTGGGACCATAAATGCTGCGCCATGTTACATAGGACCACGCGATATGTATATTCTGACATTATGGTGCGGGGAGCCATATTGCATAGCTGAGAGTACTATGTACATAGCGTATGGGGCCATAAATAATGCGCTATGTTACATAGCTCTGGGCGCCATGTGGATTTTTTTCATTGCGGAAACATACACACAACCAGAAATACGAGTGAAAATACCTTCATTTTAGATGCAGACAGCCTTCGGCTCCAGGTGTTATGGGAACCTGCACCACACTTTGACTCCGATTTATGAAAAAAAATTTGGCCGGAAGTCGCTCCCTATGTATACTGGCTAGCCAGAGCAAACGGAAACTGAAGGAAGAATGTCTTCTCAGGGTTGGGCCCAATAATCAAGCCAAAAGCCTGATAATTATTTCTGTTATGTAATGCAGGCTCACTTAATATTCTGTCTAGTCTCTCAAATTCTTCTTTGTAGTTTGACATATAATGCTATTATTAAATTGATTATAAATTGCAATTGTTTACTTATTGTCCTTACAAATCTATTTCAGAAGTTTAAAATATTTGTTTCAACTTATTAGGTTAAGCACATTGAACGCGAAATTTCGACATGGTTGTTAATTTCCGCTAATTTTGCTGTTCTAATACTTGAGCATGAAACTGTTGACAAAGGAATATTTTATACCAACCACGCTTCTTTGTAAAGTTGTAAATGGCAAGCGGAAGAAAATTCTTTTGAAGAAGCGAATGAAGCAACTACACTTCTTGTCCATTGGCTTCGATCGAAGATCAGCTAATACGACCCGGTTTAATTTAGAAATTCCTTCGTGATGTTCGATAAAACTTGTTGTGGCTCTGTTCTAACACACAAAGAAAATTTATTGAAAGCATTTCATGCTTTGTGCGAATTTCTTCCAAACAACGACGACAACGACGTCGAAGATACCGAAAAATCATTTCTCAAAAATCTTTTCCACTGACAATCTACTGGCAGGAATCGACGGTTTCTGGGCCCGAACGGCTGTTAAAACTATTGTTGTGAGTGCTCATTCACCCCAATTAATTTCGAGTGCTAGTAATTTACAAGCCGTAAGTAGCATTGTGCAATGCACGTTATCTCTACTGTGGCCGTGTACTTCTCATAGATTGGATGGATGCTGCAAAAAGCTTTGCGAATTGTTTCATGGGAAGTAGAGATTTTGCATTTAAGAGTATGTGATGTTGTAGTAGTTGTAGTTGCTATGTCGTGTTTGAAGGCTTGTCGATCGGAAAGCGGCGTGAGAAGATGCAATTTCAACACTTTCGCTAATTTGATGATGATGCAAACAAACTGTAGCAATATTTATTTTAATTTTTAAGGGCTGCTTACACATGAGTCCATGTTTCCAAGCATTTTTATTTACACAAGACCAGTTTTTAGAAGGCGAGAATAAAGTGGAAGTACAAACCAATGTATCCGTCTCCTTCCATTTCACTCCCGCTTTCTAAAAACTAGTCTTGTGTAAACAAAAACTTCTTGCACGCATGTCTAAACACCTCTCTAGACATTTTCAAGCCGCGATACATGGAAATGTCAGTGACGAGAGTGATAAAAAGTCTATAAAAATCTGTATATTTTTAAGCTCAACGGTGACATTCAATTTTGCATCTTTCAGCATTTATTAGCCCCATACACGCCATATGCTATATATATATAATATTGTTAACTATTAGCCTTCATCTCAGATTCAATTAGTTTGAATGAGTAAATTCAAACTTAATAGCAATACCATGCTATGCACTAAACAATGTATTTTTATTTTACAAAATAATCTAAAGATCATTGAGAATTTTGTTCAAATTTAACGTATAAAATATATGTGATGTACATATATTTCATACTTACACAAGTTCCCTCAGATCCAATTGCATAGCTAAAGGTGGCACATTCTTTGCCCATATCAATTCATCCCAAAGTGAATCACTCAATTGAAAATAGTACATGTAGAGAAACTTTAACCGTTTTAAGAGTTTGACAGTGCCTTCACTTTCGCATTTGTTTTGCGAAATTCGATAAAAATCACAGCGCCTGGACGAATTTAAAAGTCATCAAACCAAGCCGGCCACAAAAGTAATTGACGTGTAAAATGGCAGACATAAGGAATAATCTTTAACCTGTACGCGGAATATCCTTTTTTTGCAGATGACAGAATTTGGCACTAACAACTGTCAAATACATCAGAAATATAACGGTAAGACACTGGCACACGCGCTGACCTTTTCCTTTGTATCAGCTGTTTTGCAAAACGTAATTGGCGTGGTTTGGATGATTGCCTCAAACACGTAAAAGTGACATTTCAAAATAAAGTGCCAAGGGCCCTGGTTATGCCGTAGCTAAAATAGCGCTGCCAAACTGGCGCTGCTATAGTAGTAGCGTTTACACCGCACAGCTTATTAACCAAAGCAACAATGGCTTAATATCTGAAAGGAGCTCAATATAAGAACAAAAACACCCTTGCACCAAGGCTTCCAGATTGCGAATGTCACTCGAAACTAGAAATCCTATTTATGACTGTTCTAGTGTTTATACCACTGCTACCTTCACACTTATAACCGCGCTAAATTTTAGCAGCGCTAAAGTAGCGTAGCCAAAATAGCAAGCTCTGCTAATTTAAAAGTGGTTTATACCGCTGCTAAATAAGCAGAGCTCACTAATTTAGCTACGGCATAAACGCACTCATAGACTGTTTCAGGATTCTTACCTGTTACCAGAAACACTTACCATTGCTATTTCATAGCACACTAATGCCGGTGTTACACTGCTGTCACGTCACGTGAGCTCATGTGCCTTCACATCAGCTGACATCACGTGACGTAGATCTGCAGTACTATTTTGTGTGCTTAGAAGCACACTGCTGGCACGTCACGTCACGTCACGTCGACTCATGTGCTGTCACGTGAGCTCACGTTCCCGATCATCTGCAAATTTAGAGTTTTGAGCTCACGTGACAGCACGTTTAACATGTAACGTATATTTGTGAATGTCGTATATGGCGAAATAAGTACTGATTAATCAAAATATGCACATTGTGTGACGCAAGTATGTGTTTGTACATGAATTTTCTAATTGAAATCGTAGTTTTAGGCAGTTTTAGTCGATCAACTTAAATTAACTGCAACTCACGTGAGCTGCTATCATGACACAAGTGTTTCCAAGCGTGAGCTCATGCCTCCACACACATGACGTGACAAGGCGTGAGCTCACGTAAAGTGTGCTTCTACCTTAACTCACTTCTGTTTTTCACTGATCAATTTTTACCCATTTTTCATTACTGAACAGTGCTTTGTTACAATTGTTCCAGTTCTGCTGTAATTTGCTGTTTGCATTGCAGTCACAATTGCAATCCCAATAATAAATTGCATTAATTTCATAAAACCTCAAACGACACGCTGCAATACCGTTTTCCGGTTTGGAAAACATGGACACTGTCGATTCTTCGGATAAAATTCGGCGTTGTGCTGGTTCGAGGATATGCTGCGATGTTTTCTTTGCAATCTATTGTGAATGAAATATTTAAATCGCGATGTCCCAAAAAATGGTTCAGACATCTGATGCATTATGGTGAAATTCACGAATAAGTGGTAAAGTTTTTAGGAACGATTCATTGTCGTCCTAGCTTATCCCCGGCACTCTTTTCAGCAAATTTTTATCAGTGGTTCAAGAAATAGACAAAAGCAGTGCTGTCGTTTTAGTTATTATTTGTGCAGTAAATACTCCGAAGTTTGAAAAATACATTTTTGATTTCAGTTTTTCCATATTAAAGAAAATAAATTGCAATATACAGTTATATCTCCAGGATTAAGAATTGGGGAAATTCCTATTCATTCTCAGTTCAAAATGGCTATTGCATATATAACCAAACAGAGCGAAACTAATTTACTAAATATGCTAGCTAGATTAAACAAGTTGCAAATTTTGTAAAATGAAGGACACTCAAACGCTATGTTGCAGTAAACTGCATCAAATTGCAATAGATGTACTGCAATTGCAGTAAAACGATAGCACTGGTCCAGAATAGTGTTTGGCATTTTAAATTCTAAAATTTGCACGCACTATTTTTCACGTTTTCTATTTTCTACGGGTATTATACAATTTTTTATGTATTGATGCAAATCGAAGTTAATGAAATTCATCAAATCAAGAAATTTACAGATAATTTTTGTTGATGCAATCAAATTCTCAATGCACAGAACATCTTAAATCCAAATAAATTTAAGATTAAAGATAAGAGAATGGGCAAAAGAAATTAATGTTAAGATTAATATACGAAAGCATTCATTCGACCCACATAAAAATTGTTCTTTCCATACAATCATAGAGTTCGATTAAAGTTCACGTAATTGATAATCGCTAGCTGATATCTGGATCAGCTGGAAGCTTGGAACCATTTTTCGAGTTTTTCAGAGGTGTTGCGATTCAATAGTTATTTATTTGTATTGCTATAAGAAAAATGAAAATGAATTGGTAACTTAAATTGAACAATTCAAATTACTTAAATATACAATTTTCTGGCAATGTATTTTTCGCAGAGAAGAGAAGCTTTTTCCCCCCTTTTTTCTACTCGGAGTGTTTGCACTACAATTGTTTGAAAAACAACTGGCACTAGCAATTTGATGCTGAAAGGGTGCGAAAATTTCCAAATAATACAATGAATCATTTAGTATGAGAAAGTAAGAAATATTGAATGAAGTAAAATTGAAAGGCAATAAATGCTTCCCATTTGAAATGAAGAATATTCTAATAGTGCATTTCTTCACTGGCTCATTGACTTTAAGATATTTGGACATAGATATAACAGCTAATTAAGATTAAGATACACATGGAGAAAAAACGTTGCATTATTATCTTGAATTATTTTATTCATTATAGCAAACAAGCTACATTTTTTTCCAAAAATAAGAAAAAAATTGAAAATATGCTTTGATTTATACTTTGAGTTAATAATTTCGTATATATTTACAATTATTTACTGAGTTGAAAGAGTGAGCTGATCAGAGAAACCTAAAGCCTACCACCTACCTACCAGTATATTAAATAGCTTCTTACTGAATTTTGACAGAATAATATATAGCCTGGATGAATCAAATTCATAAAACTTGACTTGATGCACCACACAGCCGTTTGTGTTTTCGTAGTTGTGTGTTTGTTTTTGGGTTTTATTTTGTTTTTTTTTGTTTGTTTTTCTTGATTGTTTTGTCTTCTCGAGTGTATTTTTGTTTTTGCATAATTTTGTGTCTTTTTCTTCAATTTTTGACCCCTGCTACCACCTATTCGCCTTGTGGTGGTAGAATTTCCCGACTGTGGTGTATCAAGTTGAGTTTACCCGTCAAATTCGATATTTGAAAAAAAAAATTGAATGCTCATTTGCTGCAGTAGCTTGCGTTTCAGTGGAATTTAACAGGCTCCATATACATACTTTCCATTGCAAAGCGCAACGATGGTTATGCAACCGTTGCATCCGACGGAACGCAGAGGAAGAGTTGAGCAAATTTCAACTTTGGAGGCATCGACGCAAAGAAAGGTGAGTTTAGAATAGGTGGTGAGTGTTTTGCAAGTTATTCTATCAAATCTTTTGTGATGAGTCTGATTTGAAATTGTTTGATGGAAAAGATCATCAATTGCAGTTTTTGTTAATATTACAGTTTTTTATTAATTACAGTAGGAACTCGTTATAAGCAACCCTCGTTAATGGCAACTACTCGATATAAGCAGGACATAGTTTTCAGCATTGATGACTCTATATAGGCAACGGGCAAAACATTTTGACTTGATATAAGCAACTGAATATTGGATTCACTAAGCAAACTACAAAAAGTGATTCCAAATAAGTAGATATGTATTAAAAAAATTAAAAAAAAAGTCCACTGTTCTGTTTGGTGTCATTTGTTTCCTGGAATTACGCATTTTTCTGTTCTTCACTTAAAAGATAGCACGTCTGTTTGCAAGTGTAGGCAGTTTTCGTTAGTTTCGTTGCGGTTCGTGCATGTTTTTGATTCTGCTAAGGTGGAAATAAAGTTATTATTTGAAACCATTTAGCAAGGTATGTATCATGTATCGTTAGATTAAGAATAAATCATAGTGTTATTCTTGATTAAGGTAACTATGGCTCCTAAAAGGCGAAACGTGTTATCTATAAAAACAAAATAGAAATCCTAAATTCCGTTCGTCGATTTGAATCATACGAATCGATTGCCGAAAAATACAATACTCACAAAGCCACAATATCTAAAAATAAAAAAAGTGAAGAAAAGATTCGAGTTTTCGTTGGATCAAATGAATCAAAAATTGAAAATAAACGGAAGATACGTTAACCTGAATATCCTCAAATGGAGGCAAAACTATTTGAGTGGTTCATGAGACAGCGCAAAAACAATCAACCTGTTACCGGTAAAATATTAATGAAAAAAGCTACTCAGATCTACAATTTGAACCCTGAGAAAGAGCGATGGTTTAACGCCAGAAATGGATGGTTAGCGAATTTTAAAAAACGTCGGAAAATACGACCATTAAAAGTGTGCGGAGAAAAGTTGTCCTCCAATACTGATGCCGTGGAACCATTTGTAGAAAAATTTTAAAACTTCATACGCGAATCTACACTTACAGATGACCAAATTTATAACGCTGATGAAAGTAGTCTTTTTCGGAAGATGCTACCAGATAAAACATATGTCATAGCAGGGGAGAAATCAGCATCAGGAAGAAAAATGTCGAAAGAAAGAATAACTTTTCTGGCTGGTGCAAATGCTTCAGGAAATCATAAAATTAAACTTTTAGTGATTGGAAAGTCAGCTAAACATAGAGCATTAAAAAATATATCTAAGATGCCGATTGATTACAAAAGCAATAAGTCAGCATGGAAGACTTCTGTTATATTCGTGCAATGGTTTTATGAAGTGTTTGTTCCGGAAGTTCGAAATTATCTTCGATCGAAAAATCTGCTAATCGACAACGCTCTTTGCCATCCAAAACCAATTAGCAGCGACGATGGTCGCATATCAGTAATGTGTTTTCCACCAAATTGTGCTCCTTTACTTCAGCCAATGGATCAGACCGCCATTCGTTTACAAAGAATATTTACTGACTCATTTGATTAGCAGCGAAACTACCGAAAATGATTTAAAGAAGGTAACGCTGAACACGCAATCTATTTCTTATCCAAAGCGTGGGGTGATTTGGGAACCAACTACATAAAAAAATGTTATAGAAAACTAATAAAAGTGGATGATGAAGCTTGTGATGAGGAACATAATATTCATCTGGCTAACCTTCAACGCGACCTGGATGCAGAAACTCTTCGACTACAAAATTTACTCATACAAGCAACAAATACCGCTTGTGATACAGACGAGATCAACGATTGGCTTTCTGAAAGCAATGCAAATTATTCTAACGAGAATGCTGAAAATGTCGAAATCACTGATTCCGAAAGTACCGAAGGATATGAAAATTCAGATTCGGATCCGATTGTAACCTTCAATCAGAATTTGTGTGCATACTTTCGAAACCACTTTGTCAAATAAAAATTTTCAATATAAATAAAATTTTTTTTCAATTTTATCATCCCGCAAAAACAATTCCAATTCGAAATTTTAATGTTATATTCAATTAAGCATAATGCAATTAAGGGAAATGAGAGAAACAAGTTGAGCCAAACTAAAATAACTTCATATTTTTCAAAAGACTAACTTTATACAATAATATATATCTAGATATCTTAACAATTAAACAAAACTCTTCTCAAATTATATATTTTTTAAATTAATTACTTATATATGCGTTATATGCGTCTCTTAATTGCTAAAAAAACCAAGCATATTTCCACAATTTTCTATACATGATATATGCAAAACCTCGAAATCGGCAGCTTAATTAGTTGCCTATAACGAGTTTCTACTGTAATATAATTTTGAAACACCGACGGGGTGTATTTCGTCACTCAACCTATTTCATGAACATAAATATGACTTATGTAACTATATAAATTGATTAATGAGACATATTTAAACGAAATGCAAAAATGTTTTCAGCCGATTGTCTAGGTGTTTCTTTATTTTCTCAGCCAATTTACTTGAGTTCTTTTCAGATACTGCCTCACAAATTCATATAAAAGAGTTTTCAATAATGACATAGCAATTTTGTATTTATATTATCGTTTCTTGTGAACAAACCAAATGATTTGAAATTTTCAGGATATATTTTTTTTGGATAAATTCATGAAAAGAACAAAGACGATCGCATGACATTTTCTTAGTAGTGACAACCATAAGTGACAATTTTCTGATTTTGAAATAATGATAGTGATTATAAAGTCATATTAAGCAATAATAGGCGCGTTTTATTATACATCCAGAGTAGTGCAGGATATCGATTTGCACAAGAAACAACAACAACATCCAGAGTACAAAGACTTGTGAATTCAGTGGAGTTCGTACTCGTGCTCTCTGTGGAACGTATTTCGAAAAGTCATATCAACTGGAATAGTTGGAATTTTCAAAAATTTCCATGTCACCCTGGCAACCAGGATAAATAGTCATACATTTGAAAACGGCGTTGGTTATATGACAGCTCAAATTTTGAAATGACAACTGTCTGACAGAAAAAAACTCGCGTGCTACTCTGGATCGTTTCATTATGCATGCAGGATAGCTACTACACTCTGGATGAAAATAAAACGCAGCTAATAAAGTATCTCCATAAAAATATTCGACTTTCATAATAACATTGCGCGAGAAATATTTTCCTTGCCCCGGATATTTGAAAATTTGTATTCGCGGCTAGCGTTGCCAGGAAAAAAAAACAAAGTCTTGAGCAGTTTTTTAAGAAAATCTGGAGAAATCTTGGGATTTTAGTTTCAATAAAATAACGTAACTTATTTTCTGTAAAAACGAAATCATTTGAATAAAAACCATTTATTTCAGCAAAAAAAAAAAAAAAAAATCAATGCATGGCAAAAAATAATTCATGACACTTATTATCTTATTATTATATGATTATGTTTTAATATATATTTTTCGAAAATATTTTTGATTTAAGGGCTTCGGTTAGTTCTATACCTGCATAAGTTTTATTTCTGATTTTAAATATACTTTAAATAAAAGTATGCCACTTAGAGTATTTATTTGTAATCGATTGTTTTTTTTTTCGTTTATTGAGATTTTTTTGGGAGAAAGTTCTTTCCACACACGCGGAAGAATTGGGTAAGGATAATGGTGAATAACAAAAGTACTCAAAATTAGAAAAGCAGACTTGGGTTCTTATGATTCAATTGTTGCCACTTGTTTCCAAAATAACTTAGCATAGCCGGTTTTGAAATCGGTGAATTTAATATTTCTCAGTTCCCATCACTGTGAATGAATATTCTGCAATTCTGATATTTTTATTAAGCTTATAACACATTCACAAAGTAAGATAGTTGAAGGTTGTCTTTTCGAAACAACATTTTCAGGATCCATGAAACTGATACTGACATATTTGGTTCACAATATAATTTTGAACAGTTCGTTCTGAATACTAAAATATAATCTAATCAGCCCCAAGTAAAGGTTATCCTATGGTAAAAATTACATATTAATTAAAAATTTAACATGCTCTATTTTGGTTTTCTCCAATATAATTATTAAATATTATTTTCGTTGATTCTGTTGTTTCCAAATTAAGCCAAAATATTTGTGGGGGTTCACTTTGAAAGAGCTTATTTAATTGTATAATTCAACAAAGGGCTAGCCGCAGACTGAGCTTTTCAAACTCTGTACTTTTTTGTTTAACATTTTGATTTGCGGCATATGATTTTTTCAAACGTTTACTTAAACATTTATAATATAAAAGTTTCAGCATTAGTGTAAAAAAAACTCTGGAAGTTTTGAATAAAAACTGGGTATCTGGAAAACGTTGTGAAAGTCTGGCAATTTCCAGACTTTAATCTGGATCTAGTATAACTGTTCGCGCCACACCGTTTGACACTTTTTAGGATTGAACTGAAATCTCATGCTCTTTTATGAAAGAGGGAAAGTTTTCAATGTTCAGTCAAACAGCGTACAAAAAAGATTTCATGGCAAGGCGTACTTCATAGAGTACGCGAACAGACCTAACATTTGATATCATGATGTAATGCTGCCTCATTTCAATAAATATGCGCTTTAGGCTAGAGTATTCTGAAAATTTCAACTGTAAACCTACCCCCAGCGAACGAAACAGTTGTCGATCGATTAATCCCTGCTGCAAACCCACCCGCTACCGATGAATTCACTGCAGACCGATCGTAGCCAAAAGTACATTAGAACTAGTACTACACCTTTGTGCTTTCAAGAGAACAAAGGATATATAGTCGATCCTCTATTCTTTGTCCCAGTGCTAGGGACAAGTGCTATTAACGTTGCAGAAAAAACGAAATATTAATTGAAATAAAATGGAAAGGTAGATATTCCAATATTAAGGCAATTTTGGATTGCGTTAAATCTGGTAAATTTAGATTTCTCGCTCGATTAAATGGAGATGATGCTACAAATTTGTGATGTGATCCCATCCATTTCAAACTTACAATAGCTTTGGTCATCTACAAGTTCAAGTTGACCAAAGTTTGTGCATTCTAGGTTCATATTTTTTCCTAAATAATGTAAATCATTTTTTTTGCTAGGGCTTTAAGTGCAAAAAATCGCAAGGATACCGATGGAGAAAAATCTTCGTCATCCGACACTAATACTTTTCCTTCACTTAAAAATAAATAATTGTTGCTGTTTTGATTGTTAGACTCCAAATTGAAAAAACATTGGTAGAAATGAGCTCTACACAAGAGAAGAAGATTGAGATTTAACTGACATATCTTTAATAGATATAGAATCATCTTGCGATGTAAATTTTAAACTTCTACTTTGTTTTTATTATATAAATATATATTGTTTTCATATCGAACCAAGTTTGTTTTATTAAAATAAGAAAGCACTATTTAGCATTATAATTTTACAGGATCTGGCATTGTTTAGCATTAAATAAAATTGAATCTTGCATTATTTAAAAAAAAACTGATGGCAACACTGATGAGGAATGGGTCTATGTTCTACTTAATGTTAGTTATCTGTAACCATTTGGCGCCAGCGGCCATTTCAGTGGCATTTGAAATACCCTTATAACTAACTATATGAACGAATAAATTTCCAAAAAAGCCAAGTATTCGAAATAAATTTTGACCGAAGGAACTGACCACCTTTGGCTTTGACAGACGAAACGCACGCACGCTATGAGTATAATCATTTTTGCGTTCGGTCATAAAACGCAATGGACGTAACGCAGGCTACATAGCTGCAGTATTTGCTTGTCTCAGCAGTTTTAACGTAAAATAAGAACGATTTGATTAAATTTCTAAATTTTTATCGACATTTCCAAAATGGGTAGCCATTTTGGAAACATTACCTGATTGTTTCTTTCCCCCAAAATGATTCTGTTCTTTTTTAGTCCGTATTAATAATGAGATTATTAATAAACTATTTAATACAGTGTCATAAAGGCTTTACTTCTTGTGAAGTTAAGATGTTAAAGATGCCAGATGCTAAAGTTAAAGGTAAAAAACAGACTATATGTAGCTGCGATCTCAATAACGTGCTCAGAATCAATCGGCGCGCGTCAGAACAGATCGGAAGAGTTGAGTAAATTTCAACTTCGACGGAGAGACGGAATTAAAATGAGCTAAGATTTCGTGTTTTGCGTTTTTAGTGTCATTTTGAGGTGAGCATGAGCATCATTGAAGTTTCGGTGCAAATCATGTACAGCAAGGTGAGGAATTGAAATTGTTAGCTACCTTAGTTGATACTTAAAATATTCTTCTTCTTAGCATGAAAAGATGCTTGAAAGCTGCTTTCGCTTTGAAAATGCAGATAGCGTTGACACATGTCTCCTATCATTTCACGCCAATTTTGTATGTACAGTTCATTCTTTCGAGCTAAAAAATGACATTCGGTGTTTGAATTTGAAATTTGAATTTGAAATTTGAATTGTGCAAATGTCTTTTCAGTAACAAAATCGATAGAAAATTGAAATTCTTGACATTCTATCCGTCAGAAATGAGCAGTGTCTCCGCTTTTCTCCATTGCCAAAATTTTTGATCGAAAGAATGACTAGATAATAAAGACTTGTCAAAATTTTGCTTCACGATTAGCTCAGTACCAGCCTTGAGTCTCAAATTAATTGTCCTGATGGGAATATCTTCGACAAATCGCTAAAATTAAAAGAATTAAACCTTAATCCTTTAGAATACTTCAAGACTTACTATACGAAATATTAATAGAATCACAGCATCAAAAAACGAAAAGTAGTGTTCTGAATTATTAGGTAAAGGCTGGTACTGAGATACTCGTGAAGCTAAATTCTGAAACGTCTCCATTATCTGGTCATTTGTTGGGTGAAAATTTTGACATTGTAGAAAAGCGGAGCCACTGCTCATTTCTGAGCTAAATAGGCAATAACCTGTCTGCCTAATAGACAATATCCACCATAACAGCAGCCATCGCTACGTGGTCGGACCTCCTTTAGATGGCTAATACGATCAATGTCAAAAGTTCTCTCCAATTGTCTAGCAATTGCACAAGAAGGTTCTTCCTCCCAGGACTCCACAGAGTCCTTCAAATATGTTTGCCTTATGGTCAGCTTAACTGAAGCCATCGCTTTAAAGTTTCCCTTAATGTCCGTCCACATGTCCGGGCACCCAATCCACCATCGAATGTCTTGACATATATTTAAGAGACGTACGGAATTTAAAAACCATCTTCAAGGAAGTGCATACTCCAGCAAAGGACTGTATAGCGGCTTTGCTGGCAGCGAAAATGCAAACATTCACTTCGAATAATATGTATGTACATACATACATAAAAGCGAATCAATTGCTTCGAAAATCGCCAACAACGCCGCCTGAAAGACACTGCAGTAATCCGGCAGGTCAAAGGAAAGCTTTAAGTTAAGGTCAGTGGAAAATATACCACACCTCACTCTGTCGTTCAGTTCATATATATATACAGCATCATACAAACCCCCTCGCGTACCGTCTTCGCTTTGAATTAGTGTTTCAAACCTTTGAGAAACATAAGACCAACCAGTATAATCTATGTTCAAGAGAATAAGCGTGTCGTGCACCAAAATTTTAGCATGGCCCAGATCTGCCGTTATCCAATAATCACCATGGTTAAGTCTTACCTCTGCGTACTTCGCTTGATGCGATACAAGCAGATCGGCAGGAAGCTAATGAAACAGCACCAGAAGTATCTTCGTTGCGGTAGTAAGAAGACTGGACACGAAGATACTACCTCGTACAGTGGATATCCATTCCACTATGCTTGTGTAAATCGAGAAATCAATACGACGTTGCAGCTCCTAAGATGCTTTTATGACCTTCTTTTAGCTGTGAAAATCAGATTTTTATCCTGTATTTTCCTTCTATAGAAACTCGGAGTCCAGGATAAGTCTCAGATATTTTAATTTGTTTTTAAGACTTACATAAGTTTCATTAAGCTTTGGGAGGTGGAAGTTTGGAACGCAATACTTTCTTGTGAAGAGTAATAGTTCTGTTTTTTTTCGAATTAGCGCTAAGACCATTGCGAGGAAATATTTACGGAATGATGACGTATGGGAGAAGTCGAGATAAATTTCACTGATATAGTAATAGTGATATTATATGCAAACGCTATTATTTCACATCCAGATTGATTAAGCTTTCTAAGAAGCTCATTTACTGTTGAATTCCAAAGCAACGGAGACAAAACACTGCCATTGAGATGGTTAAGTTACTGAGAGACGAGTGCAATACCCGAATTTTGAGTAGTTGAGTTATAAGTTCGATTAGCTGTTAATTGACATGCAGGCTCCGAAGAGTACTTAAAATCTGTTGAATGGTCCCTCGATGTTCGGAAATGTAGCCAGCGTGTACTCCTTGCAAGCAAGTCATTGCTAGACAACATGCTCTACCAGAGTACAGAGAGCTGTTTTGACAAATTTGCCTCAGGTATAAACATGCTAATACTAGAACTGGAGCATTATATATATCTAAGAATTTACATAAAAACGGTTTAGAAGTATTGTCGCCTAACTTTACCATTTTCTTCAAAACTTTATTAAGCCTGCCTGTCACTATAGCATCAGGTGAACGCAAATTTTATATGCCAAAAATTATTAAAAACGATTTGAAGTAAATGATTCAAGATAAACTTACATCGTTAGCTTAGCAAAAATTCCAATTTAAAAAGAGATTCTAGAAACATTAAACTATGATGTTTTGATGAAATAATTTGCCAAGCTGAAGTTTGGAGACAATTAAAAGGGAAGATTGATTCAAAGGAAATTGATAGCGTAATTTGAGAATGGCATGAAAATGATAAAATAATTTTAGCGAGAATTATATTAATTCAGATCGCTCTAGGATATATCTATGACGCAAAATACATAATGCCTTCACAACGAATGTTTTTTCTCCAGCGAGAATAGTCCGGGAATGATTATTTTCAAGCTATTCTCTACCTCCTCAGACCTCTTCAAAAAATCAGTGCGAATGATTCATCGTTTTGTGCAACGGAGTTTCGCAACAAAGCATCGTTAAAGGCTGCTAATATATTATACGCACCGGGCGCCAAATATTTTAGGGCTGAACCTGTTGGCATAGCTAACTTAGACGTAATAGTTGTTTCTTTTAAAAAACAGTATCTAACCACCAATTACATTGGAGACTAGTTCACTACTTCTTTTTATTATGTTTGATTAATACATTGGATATGATTCAGTTCATGTTGTAGTATTTACTTTTTTAATAATTTCATGAAATGTTTTTATAGAAATCTAAAAAATGCTCTTTTATATAATCCTTGAAAATGTAGACGATAGTAAAATATCGTATAAAATTGACCTTTATCGTCATTTTAAGGCTGGTACTGAGTTAAGCATAGTACTGTCTTCGATTTTTGTATGAAAATTTCACGTGAAATGTGTTTCGGCGAAAGTTTAGCTTGAAAATAAGCAAAATTTGTACTCAGTTCTTGCGTGAAAAATTGCTTAGAAGTTGCTTTCGCTATGAAAATGCAGATGGCATTGACAGATGTCTCCAATCATTTCACACCAATTTAGTATTTCTTTCGAGCTAAATAGTGGCATTTGGTGTTTCAATTTGAAAATTGAATCAGTTGTTTCCATTTTAAAAACCAAAAACACTGATATAGTCATTGTGAAATGTATCTGCTATTCTCTTCATTTAGTAGCAGAAAATGTATTTAAAGTGCAGCAAATTTAGATTTTATAATCAAAGAATACTATAATTGGGTTTCTTCAAACAGCAAAAGATTTATTGAATACAAATACATGTAAGACATAATGAACAATAAAAAGTTCGCATAAAATTTGCAAACTTGCATCCGCGAACATTCAGAAAATTCTCAACAAATGGGAGGTTTGGAAAGTACATTGCGGCAATGCGGCGCAAAATGAAAAATGTTTTATTGTAAATCAGCTATTTTTGATGCTATCTGAATAAGCAAATATTCTCATTATGACATTTTTACACTTTATTTTAAAGAAACTAACCAAAACAAATAATATATTTTGAATAATACAATTCGAAGACGCTGATCCGTTGAAGTTGATGGGGGATCATGAGTACTTAGAAATTTTATTACCTCCAAATGAAAGAGCGAAAGCTGACACAAATATCCTAAATATCCTAAGAAAACGTGATGGATACCGTTCTTATAAATTTTGGGCATTCATTTAATGAGGCTTCAATTGGCTTTGAGGAAAACGAAATCACTACAATACGAACGACATGCAAAGCTTTCATCATAGTACTCTGCAGACAAATTCAGGAACGTTTTGGAAAGATTGTCCTTGTTTGCAACGGTGTTTTTAAAATGTTTTTCAAAATTTGAATTATGCTTGGCGAACAATTTACAAAATTCTAAATACTTTCCGCGGTTATCTCTGGCACCATTTTCATTATTTCCCCTAAAAACAAGTCCTTTAAGACTGAGATACATCGTAAGGTCGATCAACTTTTCTGTTCAAACACAGATTCACTTACAGTTTTCTCGATCCTTTTAGAGGCATTAACTGTGGTTTTTTTGTCAAATTGTCAAATTTTGAAACAACAAATGTCTACCTAGAATATTAGAATCAGGTTAATTTGTTTTTAAAACGTAATCGAAGAATATTCCGACCCATAGGGTGAGAAATCTGTTGTCAGCAGGGAAATTTTGGGGAGTTTATCAGTGCAGCCAACTGTTTCATGAATTATCGATATACGATCCACAGAGTGCTCGAGTACGAATTCAAACTGGTTTGACAATAGTTCGTACTCAGGCTGTTGTTGTTGTTTCGCGTGCATTACCGCTATTCTGCATTAATCTGGATGCAAAAAACGCACCTATTGTATGCCATTTGTTATTGAACGCATCGCGCATAAGTTTTAGATGTTTCGTAATTAAGGAGCACTCCCCCATGTATTTTCAATTAATTGAATCCAACCACAATAACTAAAGAGGCAAAAAGTCAAGAGTCTGCAGTAGGGAAAAAATATTTTCTGGAAGGCTGTTTTTCTGGGAGGGGCCAGCCAGAGGTCTGGGGTTACCGGCTTCTCCCGGTGTGCTTATAGTTATATGTTTTCAACTGGCTTACTTAAGCAAAGCAAGCTGTCTAACTAACAAATGAAATTTGGTAGAAAATTCTTTTGATAGTCAATACGCGAGTGTAAAATGATTAAGGTCACTATTCACACTGCACCCAGTTTTATCTAGGTCTTTAAGTTCACCTAGATGAAACTGAGTGCAGTGTGAATAGTGATCTTAATCATAGCCAATAGTAGAATTCAAGTCAGAAAACTCAGATGCTGGTATCCAAAGCTTTGTTTACTTTTGATTTTATGAGATTGCTGATTTTTTTCAAGTCTTTCAATGTTTGTAATGCCAAAGTTCTGGTGGATACTGAGCTGATAAATTCACTGACCGATAAAGCTGGCTAGGTAGAATAAATCCGGAATTCCTTTGTTGGCTGGAAACTAACATGGGCTTGAACTGAACTACGCACGCTTTCAGAAGCTCTAGAGTATTCTAACCTCACATTGCATATAAACCATAGCTTGAAAATAATTGGTTCATTCGAACTCTCTATCCCCCACTCCACATAAAACCACAAATATTTCATATTCTTCGTACTACTACAAGCACAGTAAACAGTAATACTACAGACGAAGCTGCCTGAAAATCTATAGACACAGGGTAATAATCTTCTATCCAGAGAGTAAATTTCATATATGTATATGTTTCGATTTAGAATGAGTAAGTTTCTAGTTCACACTACTGCATATCCAGAGTATTTGGAGCGCCTCTCAAATGGCGCTTACAACTGCTTACAACTTGAGAATCTGTTAGATCAGATTGGTTTGACAGATATGCTTTAGCGTAAACTGGATAATTTACCACCGCCAACGTACTTTTTGTGTGCTCCTGGACATACTACTTATTTATTTTACCTAAATTTTCGGTATGGGCTTACTGGCATACTTCGTTGTACCCAAAAACAAGAGAGAAATGCTGACAAACACAAGGTTGATGTAATCTTATCGAGGAACTGTAACTGAGGTAATCATAATTTCTAGCAAAGTACAATACCATCAAGTCAGTGTGGGAAAGTCCTTTCCATGAAGGGGAAAAACATCACTCATAGCATTGTTCGCTTACCATATTTTTGCTAACAAAACGAGAGGTACCTTGTAATGCAGGGCGACTTGTGAATGGTCTCTTGTCGAGGAAGGTTGTTTTCTGGATTCTACAAATATTAAATAGTCCCAACAAAAACCGTTGACGAGTATCGACTTGAAGGAACTTATAACTTCTGCCTTTTACTTGAAGTGAGCGTTCACGAATCTATAAAATTTAAACATTAGCTTAATCGTAAATGGTGGCTGATGCCTAATAGCGAAAAGTCGATTCTAGTTCCTTAAAAAAGTGAGTTTTTCTCCTAAAATTATAACATGCAAAATTATTGGATCGATAATCAAAAGTGAAATATCAACAACGAGTTATATATAAAAGGAGGAAAATGTTTCGCGTCGCGTTTTATTAGATTAATGATTTATAAAATGTGCATGGCACCAATTTTTGAAAATTCTTTTGATATATCGCGGCAAATTCACGAAAAAAAATAGTGATGAAAACAAAAAAGAGGTCGTGTAGTAGTCCAATAAAATAATCTAACGAAAACCCTTGGCGGGTCTAGGAGTTGAAGCTGGTAGAGAGATTCACGCAAAAATGCATAACCAATGTACATACGAGTGTAGAGTGATTAACCCACAATTCCCTTTACCCCTAATATGCAGAGCTATTCAGAGCTGGATGAACTCGAAGCTCGATAAATGGACTTGCGCCCGAACCTGGGTTCGAACCAGGGACCCCACGTACTAGCAGCCTGTGCTCTACCCATTGTACTACACGAGCTTCAGTACTGGATAAATTAGTTCCTCAGAGCTACAGCTGCTGAACAAATTAATTGCATGAAAATAAACCAGCTAGCTCCTGCTAAGCAATTTCAAATTGTCCACTATATCGATGTTAGATGAAATGGAACATTCAATGAAATAGTTTTTTCTTGTAATACAAATTGAAATATATTATATCGGAAATTTTGTTTGGCATGAAAAATCGAGATACTTTCGAGTTGACTTTCCTCAGGAGAATTATCGATTTACTTACAAACTGTTTTGCTACTTCATGATTTTCAAAGACTTAGAATGATTTTTCAAATTTTCAATTCAATTCAAAACAATCAAAAGATTTTGTTATAGTGTTTAACATGGCTTCCGTTTTACGAAGCTTTGGAGTAAGGGGCTGATATCCACTAGATGGATCCGATCAGACCTCAATCCTCTATAGATTTAAAAATTTGAAAATCTAAGTGTATACCTCTACAAGAAAACAGAAGAAGTCATTCGACCATGCTGGCGTTCATAAAACACTCTATGCAATTTCATGCGAAATCAATGCGCATCTCTATTGCACATTCTAGTTGACAAACTATCAGCATATGAGCAGTCAGTCTTGATTGATGGCATTTGCAATCATCATTTGAATTTGAGCAGAAATTGATTTCGCCTGGCATTTGGTCCAATAAAAAAACTCCTCGCATCGAAATTCGATCTATGCAATTCAATCAAAAGTCAACGAATTAAGGATATTGTAAAAACCAAAGCATTCATTTAATTTCGTCGAAACATTTCTGCGACGAGAAATTTACAATCACCCCGCCGAATTCGAAAGCAACCCGATTTGTTTAGTATTGCATAATGAAAGAAAGACTCTTACTAGCAATGTATTCGCTTTCACTGAAGTCCATTTCCGCCTATTTATCCGAATATGAATGGATTTTCGTACTTTGCTGTAGCGATTACATAGGCTACGCAAGTCCTACGAATTGTAATCGCGTAGCTGTGTGCGCATAAAATTATCATCGACCGTTGAAAGTAAATCTAAATCTGACCTCGTTCGATAATCACATTGCAAAGCAGGATACCAGCCGAACGTCTTTTTATTTCTAGAACCCTATCAATTTGAATTACGAAAATTTCAATTGAACGACAGTGATAGACGTAATGAAGTAATTATTGTCCAAGGAAAATAATTAATTGCTTAGTTAAACAAAAATTTCGGGAAGGATTTTTGCAAAGCAGCAAAATTAAAAACTTAAAAATAATCTATAATTAATTGATGTATTAGGTAAATTCATATAAATTTTCGAACTTTTGGTGTGAAATGAAAACCTAGAAAATATTCAGACAACATATGTGTTGTCCTAAAGTATATCTTTGTTGATTCTTAATCACATATGCACATCTCTTTAATGCAAAATTTATTTGAGCGTACTTTAGTAAAAATACAAATTTTTCAGCATATTTTCTTTTTTAAAATATAAGGCTAGCTGACTAGCGGCCATATTATTATTTGTTTTTCAAATTTCCATGTCAATATCAGGTCAGTGGTAAAATCACAAGTGTCCGCGAATGAAACAAGTTAAACACACATATGTATTTAGCATTAGAAGGGACGTATTTCTTTTTTGCGCTTATCAAGTAAAAAAAGAGCTTTAGTTTGGCATTGGATCTATTCGTAACGATGCGTCACCGCGCTAAGTATGCATGTGGGTACACGTACATATCAAAAGTTTACACGCGTTGGTTTATGCAAATAGTATGCACTCAAGAACTAAAACCAAAACAATAAGGTAATCTGATCGCGATCAACAAGGTTTAACGCGAGAAAGTAATAAGACGCAATGTGTCGTAAATAACCTTTCGAAGGGCAAGGTTGATTATAACACGGTGTTTATTGTCTTACATACTCAATAGCTGGATAATTTTAAAATGTCCAAACATGTGACTTTTGGGTGAATATACACATAGCTTCATCTTCAAAAGTCACATTTCAGCCACTGCGTCCTCCATTTCCTAAATGCAAATAGCAAATTGTCGACAGTCTTCCTGGGGTTTCTAGATTTCTCTACCTTCTCTCCAAATAAACTTCCGGGTATTCGATTGTCTTCTCTGCTTGGTGATCAGTTCCTTTATTGCAGATTGAAGATCCATATGGCTTTTGATTTTTACAAATAATGTACTTGGTTTTCATAGGCATTTGTTCGGATTGACTGCAGAGGATCATCCATTTGAAGAAGTCAAGTATGCACTCAGAAGTCTGCGTCATCCAACTGCGACAAAAAACCAACTTCGTTTTTGGCTTGTATCTAAGAGAAGCGAACTTTGAGTACCAGCAAAATGAAACCAGGGTATTTATAATCACATTCGTTATCCGTTCTCGGCGGTTTGGTTATTAAATACTTGACTTTTTCGAAGTTGCCCAAGCCATAATTATCAGCTGTTATCACATAAAGCATGATGAACATCGTTTACTTTGTTCACTTTACACTGCATGTTGTTTTCACGAATGCGGAGACCAACATCATTTACTGGTTTTTCAAAGCAAAGACAAGACAAAACTTTTGGAGCAGCTCACTTTGGCTGCCAGTGGCCATAGGCCTAGGATTCTGGCCTGCAATGCAGAGCAACCTGCTACCACAATTCAGCTCAAGTTATTTCTCACACACATAAGTCGAAGTTGCATAACTACACCCACTGCACGCATCACATTATCTGCATTGTGGTAAGTGGGGCAATCTTCACGTCATTTGATGTCGCAGCGTCCCCAGAACAGCTTTCACGCACTATTATTGTGCAAAGAACTTTCCAATGGATACTGGACGAGTTTAGCACTTGCAAACGTATGCAATTTGTGTGACTGTAAGGTCATCTAATGGACCTTCAAAATGATTCAATTTATCACCTCTTTGAGTTTATTTTGCGATTTTTTTCAAAAATAGCTAAATAAGCTCGATTAAAATTATATTATTTTTACGATTTGAGGGGTTCAGCAGTCATTCTAACTTTTCTGTTTTAACTCTTATTTAACATTTAAAAATATTAGGAACCTGAGCCCAGAAGTGAAATCTGGAAATAGATTACAAAATTAAAAAAAAAAAACAAAATTAAAAATCGGATTTGCTAATGAATAGATTTGGCTTAATTAATCATTATAAAATTCCAAAAAACAGCACTACATCCAAAGAGGTAGAAGTAATTTCACTTGGAAAAGAGCTGACAGTACTCATGTAATGAAATATGCAAATTGTCAAGCATTCAAAATATGAATGGCTATGTAAATGCCTTTTTTTAATTTTTATTCGCAGAACTTTGTTGTTCTTTGAAAACTTGTTCACTGCCAGTAGATAGCGATAAGCATAGAGAACGCAAGTTTGGTTTTCAAAATTTTCTCTACATTGATTGCAGGTAATAAAATATATTTCCGATATGTCGAGGACTATATTACCAACTAGAAATTACTCCCAAATAAAACAAATGCTCTCAGAAATGAATCTGCTCTGTAGGAAAGTTATCAGAAATGCGAGCTTCATCTTTTTGTTATACAATAATCTGACCAGAAAAGAGTAAAATCAATCCGCACAAATCTGCCAAATCCAGGACTTTAGGTAAGGTTAGGTTGATGTGGCTATATATCGACAAAGGCCTGCCGACAAACGCACCTAAGCACAAAAGAGACCCGTTGTGATGCCACAATAGTTTTTGACTCTTTTCTATACACTAAAGTCAGGAACCACCTGTTTGCTTTGTTGAACCACACTATCCTTTTTAAATTGACCAGGGACAGTTGAGTCAGATTTGAGAGAAAGTTTGTCCGAGTGCTGCCACCCTTCTCCTCGCCCACGCCGGGCACTGGCACGTGAGATGGAGTACGGATTCCTCCTCGTCCTCAGAACCACAACTCCGACAGAAGTCGTTGGACCCTGCATCTAATCGTTGCGCTGCCGTCCTATAATGCAATGGCCCGTAAGAGCGCGCATAGCACAATGCAGAGCGCATCGAGTTAAGCCTAATAGTTGCATGGTTCGATGCGCATCCATGGAGACCCAGGATGACCTTCCTATCGCACAGGATGATTCATCTGAACAGGATTTCCTAGCGTCCTCAAGGTACTTTTGCTTGTTGGCCAACTTGACCGATGTCATCGGTATTTCTATTGAGAAGGAGCATGAGACCTGTGGAAGCAAGGTACCAAGCCTAGCTAGGTCATCGGCCTCACAGTTTCTCTGAAACCCCCTATGTCCAGGTACGAAAACCAATCGAACAGCCGAATGTCTCGATATCTCTCTAAGAGATGCACGGCATTCAGCAACAATCATGGACACTGTACACGAACCAGCAGCGGACTTAGCCGCTTGGCTGTCTGCGAAAATACCAATATTGACTCCAATTATTCGATTACACAGAAACCAGTCCATTGTCTGAAAAATATCCGCAACCTCCACCTGAAAAACACTATAATGGTCTGGTAGATGGACGGACAGCTTGAGTTTCAGCTTATCAAAAATACACCACTCCCGACTCTATTGTTTAGCTTTGAGCCATCAGTGGTTTGAGTCATCGGATAAGCTCACTTTCGAAGGTGACAACAACACGCCATTCGTCCCTACCAGAAATACGACTTGTGAACTCCCAATCTAGTAGAAAGTGGAGCAGAACTCCCTCAATCTAGATCATCGCATGGCCGAACTCTGTTCTATGCCATGCTGAGATGCAATTCAGTCTCACAACAACCAGATTAGCTTGCTGTAGTACCAGTAGATTGGTTGGTAGCCAGTGAAGCAACACGAAAAGTGCCTTAGTAGGCATGGTGCGGAACGCTCCAGCTACTAGTAGTGTAGCTAACCTTCACCCTGTTTCAAACTGACGTTTGCAGGTAGCTGTAAGAGCAGCCTGCCACCAGAATGCCTCCCCAAAACAATAAAATTGGCTCAACCACGACAGTATAAAGCCAAGTAATGGTACGAGGCTGCCATCCCTTAATTCGCTCCTATGGCTCTTTTGCAGCAGTAAAGTGCATTAAAAACCTTCCGCGCTTTTTCTGCTATATTGTAGCTCCATAGCAACTCCGAGTCAAGGATGAGACCTAAGTATTTGACCCTCCGACTCAATAGAGTGATTTACCCTTTCCAATAGTGTAGATAAATAATTTCCCGACACTGCCCCAACTATGTCGTCCGCCTGAGCAATCACATTGCAGCCGGCAGGGTCCAGCCTCATTAGGAAAGCATTCATCGTGATGTTCCACAGCAGGGGAGAGAGGACGGGCACACTGAGGTGTGCCCGTGCTGACCTCTCGTCGTTCAGGAGCATTCCCCAAGGAAGAGATTACCACTCTATTCTTAAGAACTTGCACGATAAACGCAATCACCCGCGCATCCTCATGCAGCACTGAGAGTGCCTCAACAATTGTGTCGGACTTTACGTTGTTGAAGGCCGGCTCGATGTCCGAGAAGGCGGCAAGCGTATATTCGTTAAGAGCATGAGATTTTTCGATTCGCACAATGAGGACGTGAAGAGCAGTTTCGACAGATTTGCGTTTGGTATAAGCGTGCTGCGACTGCGAGATCAACATAGGATCGATTTATCTTTTAATATGGTAATCAATGATCCTTTCCAGAATCTTAAGTAGGATAGAGTTAAGACATATTGGACGATAGTCCTTTTGCTTAACATGCGAAACTTTTTCTGGTTTAACGATAAACAAAACGCTAAACGCTTCTCTACGAGAAGCATAGGCAAACGTTATAAATTTCTCTGAGCCATGGTAACGATACTTTCATGGACTGCTGGATATCAGCCGCAAGGACGCTATCAGGGCCCGGAGATTTAAACGGCTCAAATAAGTTAATAGCCCACCTCAGTTGAGAATTGGATATCGTAAACGACGGCGTTGAGCTGGCAGTTTGCTCCGTTTGGTACGCTGCTTCTAGAAAACAGTAAGGACTTTCAAACGAGTACATAGCTTCCTTACAAATCTTCCCATCATCTAAATATAAAAAAAAACAACGTGGATTCAACCGACTGTAATATATATATATATATATATATATATATATATATATATATATATATATATATATATATATATATATATAATAAGCACATCATTTTGTATTTTCAAACATGCATACGATAACATTTTTTTAACCCTATTTGCGCGCTAGGTGCCCGCTATGAGTGGTGGAAAATTGGCTCCAAAGCATCCACCGCTGCAAACGTGCTCGCGGTGGACATTTGAACTTCATCCATACTTAAATGTAATATAAGTACTACACTTGGAATAGATTTCAGCCCGATATTTCAATTTTTCTGTGATTTATCTAATTACAAAATTAAAAAACCCTGTCGAATAGCTGAAAAATTGAGATACCTCAATGATCAGCATAATCTTCTGCTTCTGGCTAATTGCCAACCACATCCACTTTCAACTTAGTTTAAAAAGGTGAAGTTTTTGTTTTTTCTCTCAAATTCGACATCTATCATCCAGCTAAGGCCAAACACACACACGGCGGTTCTACCGAAGCGTTTCGAAAGAGGAAAACCGAGTCAGTATAGTCATGCGTTACTTTAGCATTGTGCTAACGACACACACCGCGGTTTGGCCGCCTCTTGGTTTTGTAATGCACAACTAAACCGATTCGCTTTTTCTCTCTGGAAACGCTTCGGTAGAACCGACGTGTGTGTCATTGGTCTAAAGCTCATTCAAAACTTTAAGCTAAAATCAGGTCTGTTCGCGTACCTGAATCTATTATAATATATTAAAATAGATTCGCCGAAAGTCGTTTTTGTACTCTTGCTGCAAGCCAAATTTTGCAGCAAAAAGAAGCCAGCTGCCAAATTCTGTTACTGCTGCAGTTTGCTGAAGTACACGTACATACTAGGGAATCCAATCCCGGGATCCCGGCCAATTTCTGATCCCGAAAATCCCGGGATTGATGGTTTCTAATCCCGGGATTTTCGGGATCAGGAATTGGCTGGGATTCCGGGGCCGGGAGTCAAGCATTATCGGCAATCAAGTTATAGCAAGACCCGAAAAGTGCAAATAGAATCCATATTTATGAAAAAACAATTAGCTCACATCAAAATGCGTAAAGAATAGAGCAAAACAAACCGATGTGACAGTTAACAAGAGAATACAAAGGGGTTTGTAATAAATAGGTATGGACTGTTTCATATTTAGTGTATTCGTTACTTCGAATGATTTGAGGAAATTAATACTAGCGAATGCATACTCGCATTTATCCAAATCCTCAACAAAAATCAAAAATTAGGTTATGAGCTATGCAAGCAGGATAAAGAAAATAATAAAAAATGAGATAAGGCCGGCTAGAATCTCAGGTGAACGGTTTAGTTTGATGTTTGATGAGTGGACCTCGACTGCAAATAGGCGCTATATAAATATTAATATCCACTTAGTAAATTCTTACTGGAGCTTGGTGCAAGTAAGGATATCAATGGCAGCTGCAATTTGTCTAGATATTTTAAAAGAGCGTCTTGCTCAGTTTGTTGTTTCTCTAGGAAAAGACATTGTTACCATCGTAACTGATGGGTCAAACGAAATGCGAAAAGTAGGCAGACTAGTTGATACAGAGCAACTTATATGTTTGGCGCATAGCATCTTCTTGGCAGTTTGCGATGTTCTCTATAATAGAAGATCCATTCCAGATTAAAGAGTTGATGAAGCAGCTGATAGTCTGGAAGACGACCACGAAGATTTGGACGGTCCTGAATCAGCTTACTACGTTGAACCCGGTCGCCTGCAAGACACGCTGGATCTGACGACGGACATCAGCGCATGCATAAAGAAAGTTCGTAAAGTAGTTTTATATTTGAAAAAAGCTCCAACGAAAAATAATAACGATCTTTAAAACTATGTCAAATCCGATCAAGGCATTTAATTGTCTCATTTACTGGATTGTAAAACAAGATGAAATAGTATCTTGACAATGCTCGAACGGTTTTCCATTTTGAAAAATAGTATACAGATGGCATTAACAGACCTGCAATATCCAGAGCGATTAGAAGCAACTGAGTTTGATTCGATTCAGAAAATTATTGAAGTTTTACTCCCTGTAAAATTGACTGTGGAGGCCTTAAGTCGCAGAGATGCAAATTTATGCACTGCTAATACTTCATCAAGATTTTTATTTAGGCTGTTAGGAGAAAAATAATATAATGCAATATTGGACCGAATAAAAGAACGTCAGTGTACTGAGCTATCTGGTATGCTAATCCACATTGTGCCAGCGAAAATTTACCAAGTGAAATATAATCTCTATTTTTGAAACCAAGCAAATATTTAAAAAAAAATTACTTCAATGATCCAGATGCTGAACTCTTTGCTTGGTAGCCAAAGAAATGAGGAGAATCCAGTAGATACCCATTTTGAATCAGGCCAGGGTGGTCGTCATTTGACGCTGCAGGAAGAGCTGCAAAAGAATGAAAAGTATTATCATGAAATGCCGCAAGAAACTAATCTAATTAAAACCATTGCAAAAGAAATGAATCTTTTCGAAAGTGGTGGCACTCGCATAATTTCGAGCAGGCGTACCAAGATTTATCGACCGTCCCACCAATAAGTATCGAGTCAGAACATCGGGAATATATTTAGAAGCAGGCTTGGAGACGATACTTTGGACGCTTTGCTATTGCTTCAATGTTACCTCCGAAAAAACCAATGAACTTTGGTAGAATTTTTTATATGTTTCTTTATTATGTATCGCAATTTTAAGAACTGTGATTTGTTGTTGTGATTTTTCGTCATGATTTGTTGTTGTAATTTGTAATAGTTGTAATTTCAAATATCTGTCTTCATACTGTCAACGTCTTGGGTAATTAAAATTATTGTTTTTATTTGCATCAATTATATAAATTAGTAATTATGCAGTAACATATTTTTTCATACAGTTTTGAGCTCGCTTATTGTTGTAGTTTTGAAACCATAGCTCATAATATAATCTGTTCATTAAAAACTTGACTTATTGTGTTGTGTTATATTTTGAATCTCGAATCCCGAGATCCTGGGATTTGAGATTTTTATTCCCGTAATCCCGGGATTGAAAAAAATGGTCCGGGATTGGAATCCCTAGTACAGACCTATACTGTGCATACTGAGAAAAGGAATCAGCTGGTGGCGACTGAGAGATAAATAAATTGACGCTGTTTTGATGGTTTCAAAAGCTTGAAATAATGTCGAGAAAAATTGCATTGTCAATTGGATTGGAACGTAATTTGTTTGAAACAGGAAACTCCTTTAGCAGTTACAGACAAAGACGGAAATGATCACTTACAAGCGGAAGTTCTTTCAACAGTTGTAGAATACCTTTACAACACATTTCCATTTACCTAGAACTAGTCTAGAAGTTAACGCAAACGAATAGTTAGCCATAGTAATTAGTTTATGAACAAATTCTTCCGCAAATAGTTGAGATTAAAATGACGAGAGCTATGAATATGAGGTTTTAATGAAACTAAAGCGAGTACTCATAACAGCAAGAGAAAAAGTTCAATTTTTGGAGCTGGTTATGTCTTGCTGTTTGCAATAATTTAATCGGCGATTTGAGGACATCAATGTTTCAAGGTTAGACTAGATTTTAAGAAACGCAATTTGCTTCTTATTCGCACTCTATTGTGAACCTATGAGCTTATACTGAAACTGTTATGCCGCACAGATAAACCAATCCAATCAAACCACTGGCTCAAGATTCTGTTATTTTGCTGTTCAATAACATCTCGTGTACTGTCTAGTGAATTCTTGCACCGTAGCAAGTCTGATCAGATCAATCTTGAGGTCATTCTGCGTCACTAAAAAAATACTACTTCCTGATCCACCTGTTTGGTGGATAATATATTTGAAAGCAGACTGATTGCTGAGTTATTTGAAAGAATTAATTTCCATAATTAAATAATTATTCTCATAAAGAATTGATTCCTATTGAAATCTTTTCAACATTTTATTTTTTTGTGGCGTTGTTCGATCAGGTTTCTACTTTTTTATTTTCTCTTATTCATCTTGTAACACAGTATAATCAGTAAAAAGTAGTCAAACTACTGAGAATTGTTTTCAGTATTTTTTCTGTTGTTGATATGGTGAAAGCAAATAGAACTACCTAGACACTCGGCCTGTAATATATACCAAATTTTCAAATTAGGTCAGTATTTTATCGACTTGTCACAAAACACACCAATTCCTTGCGGTTATTTGTTGGTTTCGAGCTTATTAACCACACGAAGCATTTCAAACAATTCTTGATATGAAATAAAATTAAGAGAGAGTTGAATACGCAACCAATTTGTGCGTTTGCGGCGGGTTTAATTTTACTACTAACTTTAATCCTGACTCCTGACTTTGCTCTTACTCAGAGCAAAGTCAACTCAAAGCCCGGTGCGTAGTTATTCGGATCGAATTCGAACGAAGTACTACACAACCTAGCAGCTTGGTTATCTACCCACTTGACTACATTGGCTTCAACAGTTATAGTTTATCGAATTTCTAATAAACTTGCAACGCCACTATCTTCTTCACTTTGTGTGCCTCTTTCCATTATCTCGGCCTGTCAACTTTCGTTCTTCTTTCTTTATGGAAAATTCCAATATTCTCCCTATGCTTAAAGCAGGTGATCCTTTTTGCATCTCCAATTACCGCGCAAACTCGTTTCTATCTTGCTGCAGCAAGTTATGTGGTTGATTTGTCTAGAATCTATCCTATATTCGAGCCATTCCTCGCCAACGAGCAACATGGATTTGTCAAAGGCAAATCTACTGTTGATCTTGGTATCGATCAGCAAAGACAGGTGTATGTACTCTACAGTGATTTTTCTAAAGTGATTGACTCTGTCAACCATCAACTTCTTCTTTCGAAATTGGACACCTATGGTTTTTATCGTACGATGGTCTCTTGGTGTTCTTCCTACATTTATGAACGTACTTGTGTTGCAACTGTGAGATTTTGTTCCTTTGCTCGCTTCTATCCCAATTCAAGTGTTCCGCAAGGATCGATCCTTGGCCCCTGGTTGTTCCTAATTTTCATAAATGATCTCCCGTATCTTCTAAGATCCTACATGCCGAGTATACAAACTAATCGGTTTTTTTCTGATACCCTATTGGACAATAAAACTCTGTGGATTGAAAACGGATATCATACTGTCGCGATTTTGGGTGATTGCTGCATGGAGTTCACCTTTTGATTGGGGCTCATTGCATCCAAACTATATATGTATAATATTTGTCTAAGACAGCGCCGGGGCGAGTTTTTTTTTCCGCCCGATGGCAGATACCAGATTTCGCGCCATTTTTGAATATCTATATGGATTTTTGAATTTCTTTATGGATTATGAATATTTTTGTAAGCCCACATTGGGCGCAACATTTTCCTTGATTTTTATAAGAGGTAATGTTTTTGGCTATGAGCGTAGGGGGAATAGCGTACGGCTAGGAACAGAGGGGTAATATTTTAGGATAGGAGCGTAGGAGTAATATTTCCGGCTAGGAGCGTAGGGGTAATATTTTCGGCTAGGTGCGTAGGGGTGATGTTTTCGACTAGGAGCGTAGGAGTAATATTTTCGCCTAGGATCGTAGGGGTAATGTTTTCGGCGAAGAGCATGGGGTATTGTTTTCGGCGGAGAGCATAGGGGTAATGCTTTCGGCTAGGAGGGTGGGGACAATGTTGTCGGGTAGGAGCGTAGGGGAAATGTTTTCGGCTAGGATCGTAGGGGCTATGTCTTTGGAAAGAAGCGTAGGGGTTAAGTTTTTGACTAGGAACGTAGGGGTAATGTTTTCGACTAGGAGCGTAGGAGTAATATTCCCGGCTAGGAGCGTAGGGGTAATATTTTCGGCTAGGTGCGTAGGGGTGATGTTTTCGACTAGGAGCGTAGAGATAATGTTTTCGGCTGGGAGTGTACTGCCCTACTAGGCATAAAGGTCCTACCAACATTTTAGTACTATCGAGATATTCAATGATTTGTGTTTTGATTTGTACTGGAAGTATATAAAGAGTGCATTTTTCAATATTGATTTTAACATACTTCCACAAAAGAAAGGTTTTTTAAATTTTGTAGAATGATGCAGTAGAGTATGTCGTTTTCGAATCCAGTGTTAACTCAAAAATGAGAAAAATGCAGCTAGAACATTTATGCTTAGTACGGCAGTGGAGGGGTTATATTTTCGGCTAGGATTGTACGGTTAATGTTTTCGGCTAGGAACGTAAGGGTAACAACAGTCGGCTAGGAACGTAACCGTAATAGCATTCGACTGAAAGCGTAGGGGTACTGTTTTCGACTAGGAGCGTTGGGATAATGTTTTAGGCTAGGAACGTAGGAGTAATAACATATGTCTAGGAGAGTAGGGATAGTGGACCGCGGTAGTACAAATAGCCATGGCGACAGCCTGTACGGGACCGAAATGGTCGATGGCCAGCTCTTGGAGCCCGTAATCAGCCCGTGCCGCGATTGTCAATGGCCTGTTCTCCGAGCTTGAGCAGTCGCCAGCAGCACTGTTGATGGTGGATGTGAGTTGTGTTATGTTGTAGTGAAAAAAAATTTTTGGGGGTGTTCCCCATATGTTTTTTATTTATATACATTTTTTAAATAACCTATCACAACATATATTTCAATGTATAGTTCTGTAAGTAAAGTATAGTTATGCGATTCCAGGAATATGCGCTGGAGCTTGTGCTTTTTACCGTCAGCACACAAACAACGCCTCAAAAGACATTCTTGCCGTTGTTTTTGCCGCTGCTGTTGCTGCAATTGTTGCTGTTTCTGTTGCTGGTGTTGGTGTTGCTGCTGCTGTTGCACCTAATGTTGCAAGGCTGCTGCTGTTGCGTTGTAGCTGGTTAATGATGTTATTGCTGTTGTTGCGCTCGCTGTTGAGCTTGTTGTTTGACTTGCTGTTGAGCCTATTGCTGTGCATGCAGCTGTGTCTGTTGCTGTGCTTGCTACTGTTCTTGATGCTGCGCTTTTTGTTGCGCTTGGGTTCCTTTTCTAGTCCTCTCATGTGCCGAATTGTCGGTTCAATTTTGCTGTTTCCTAGCACTACCATTTGACTAGCATAAAACCGACCAGTCCCCAGTTTGGCTGCATGGTCTATTTGGATTATTTCGCCTGTAAGAGGCGACACTTTTTCGTTGAAATGCCGAGTGTTCGCTAGTCGCACAAGATGGCCACGAGTTCGGAGCATTTTGTCAAACGTCTATCTCCAAATTGAATTTCACAACTTTTTGCCGTATGTAAAACTGCAATAATTGATAATTAATAATTGTTCATAATAATTTCTTCGACGGTATTAGGTTGCGCCTGTCGGAGTTATCAGCTTGGAAGTCTGAGCTCCCAAAACAATTTAATATTATATTCTAATAATTTATTTTCTACAAAACTTCCATTTACACTTTTCTTAGCCTACTGTGTTTATGAATTTTGGTGTGTTGTATGTTGTATGTGTGTTATGAATTTTGGTGTTTATGAATTTTGGTGTATTGTATACCATATGTGGACATGTTAGAGCCGTTTCACACGAGACACTCGGTGTTCGGCCACTGAATCCTCAGCCACTGTTTTTGTATAGAATAGTGGCCCGGACACTGTGGCTCTGTGTGTATGCTCTCATTTATTTCTATGCCCCGGCAGTGGCTAGAGACACAGTGGCCGGACACCGAGTGTCTCGTGTGAAACGGGCCTAAATGTGGATTGTGTGATAATGTGTTCCCACAATTGTTACAAAAACCTTATGCGAATGGTATAAAATATTCTAAAAGTCATCGTTTGTAATTACTGGTTTGTGTCCATATATGGAAGCAAAATATCGCAAGGAAAAACCAGTACTACGAATTTAAATTTTGATACAGCAAAAATTATGAAAATATACACGAACATGAATTTTAAGCCGAAATATGCTCTTAAGTCCGAAACATGTAAAATATGCAAAATATGCATGCAACATCCACGTGCATATCTATTCGAGCAGTAGACATAACTAAACCAATGATAAGCGAAAAGCTTTGTTAATTTTTGCTTGCTAAAATTTACAAGCATTGCTTTCGTCTTTGCAAATCGATCTATAATTTCATCAAAGTTTAGTTCTAACAATCAATCTCTTTTTATGGCTTTTGTGCTTGGCCTACTTAGTCCGGGAAAATCTAACATGGTGCTTCGGAAAAATCAGGGGAAAGCTGAGTTTTAGTGTGAACCTTGGTACTGGCGTGTTGAACAAAATGTCAAAAGTCCCCATCGATCCGAGTGCTGCGTCACTTTTTATACGGGACTTTTGATTTGAAAAAAGAACTACGCTTGCCAGATGCGAATATAGGAGGAATGTTATACAAACAACTGATCATGCTCAATTTTTCGGTCTTATTATAAATTTTTATTTAATATATTATAATATGAATCCATTTTGAGCTCTTTTGAGGATTCATTTTTCACTTTGATATTAATAGAAGAGGGATTCGAAATGTACAATAAAATATCTAAGTCATGCGTAATGGTATTTGCCTTACCTACAAACTCTATGAACTTGTTGTCTGTCTCGTTTTCGATTATTCTAAGCACAAATTTGTAGAACACAATATCAAAATTGCTGGCTCCAAGGAAATTTTAAGATTCTATTTGTAATACATATTTTTATAAAAGTATCATATCAGGTCAAAATACAACACAAAAATTAAATATCCGCCATTGAATCAACATCTTGTGAAAGTTCGACAGACGTCTCATAAACCTCACCTAAATTATGAGTCTAAGGTTAATACGCATCTACCTTACTTTCCCACATCGGTTTAATTACTTGACATAGCAGTTTTTCCCTATGCAAACTGCCCAACAAATTTCTGTTATCAGCGGTACATTATATAATATAAATAAATGGTTCCAAACCACAACTACATACAACTCTTGGCATTGGAAATATCTTTATTAAATATCAAGAAACTAAAAATCAAATTTTTACTCCAATAATGTTTTAAGGAGAAATTGGTCTTTTGAAAAAGTATGAAAAAGTAAGACAACTTCGAGAGGAAAATTATGCGAAGAGTCGTTGGCCCCGTAAGTAAAGAAGGACTATTCCGGATACGTTGCAGCCATCAGTTGTATGCTGCCTACCTAGAAGCAAGTATAGTCACAATGATGGAGTGCGATAGACTCCGGTGGGCTGGGCACCTAGCTCGTATGAACGAAAGAGGAGACTGCTCGGAAAATCTTTTGCGGTACATTTTATTGCAGAAGACAGCGACGAAGGCCTTATTTGCGCTGGAGAATCCAGACGCTTGGCGCTTCGAAGTACTTATTTGAATGACATCGGTACGCGATCGGAATAGGTAGAACTTGTTGAAGGGGGCCAGGCCCATACTTAGTAAAAATAGAAGTGTTAAATTGAATGTTCGTCAAACAAACAGGGAGTGTAATTTAAATTTATTTAACCCTAAAATTTGCTTTCACATTCATGAAATGTTAACTAAAACTATTAAAAATTAGTATTTATAACAAAAATTCATAAAAGGCTACGAGCACAGGGAATAATTTAATGAATCATATTTCCTGTAATGATAAGCAATGATTTCATGAATTTGAGTCTTTTGCATCGCTCTCATAGCATATTCCCACATGAGTCGAAGACAAAAAACGCAACGCAATAAACAGAACACTGATCAGTTTCTTTAAATGAATGTTTCATGAGTAATCTTAAAACTCATGCAACATTCATTTTAAAACATTAAACTGTAAGCGAAAAAACTTAAGGCTTAAGCTGTAACCAGGTCAGTTGGATATCCTGTATTTGGTTTTGATTTTTTGGAAACATAGACTACGTGAGTGTGGGCCTCCATAAATTGGAACCGTAATAATGCATTCTTTTAGTCAAAGTTATCTCGACCAGGGACTCGTCAAAATAACACAACTCGATTATAACGAACGACCCTGGCATGAAATATTAATCGACTCGAAACGTGCTAAAAACAAATGTGGGCAAATAAACATATGCAGCACTCATCGGCATACCTTCAAGACTCTAACAGCTTGACTGCTCCAAGTTTAGACATTATTGATACAATTTGACTGCATCAATATTTAGCATTTGAATAATTCGAACAATTCAATTTGAATAATTCGAACAATTCTAACAAAATCACAGTATCGCGATTTGCAATGGTGATCTTAAGTATCAAATGTCAAACCAAGATCGTAAGCCCAACACCTGAAATACACTTTATTGGGAATTCACGTGCAGGTGCTGTAAATTACAGCCTCAGCAAGCAAATTGGTTTGCGATAGGTCTGTAAGGCGTATTCTTGATGGAATATGTACGCGATCGATTGTGTTTCGTTATTCAAATAATACGCAAGCGGAATAAACGGATTCAATGCATTTTTAGTTACCAATCTAGTTTGAATGCGGTCTTGAATACCGAGCTTTTATCTTTGTGCGGCTGCCTCTTGTCTGTTTCTATGCAATCTGCTTCTTGTCTGTTTCTATGCAATCTGCTTCTGGAAAAGTAGCTCATGAAACTGTACTAGTTGCATTTGTATGCAAACCGTTTTCCTTCTTTGCATAATTGGCTTTGACGACAAAGTTTTCGATTTTATTTGAAGCTATGACGGAGCTGTTGAAGGTTATGAAGCTGTCGATAAGAGATAATTTGAATGTATAAAATGATAGAAGTACCTACAATACTAAAAATAACATCACTTTAATATTCACTGATTTTTTAAAATCACTGATAAGGTGGTAAAATTTTCTAAATGAAAAGTATACACAAGGACATAAGGATATATGAGTATTATATCCAGTCTCCAGGAAGACTATTTATCCGAAGACAAGCATTCAAAACGTGAGCTCATTAGCAGCAGTGAATGCAACTGATTCGGTGATGATTTATAGGAACGGATCATTTGTTTACAATATACGAAATATGAGTTAAATGCCCTGCAAGATATAAGGAGTACGATTTGCAGAATGGAGCTTTCATACTTTTTAATGCGTTCACTCCAACTTCCACAATATTTTTGGTATTGTTCGTAGCACTTCTAGCTGCAAGGAGGATTAACAGTCATCTCAACTGGACCGAAATCCAGAAGAGGGCCTGCCACAGGGGGATGGTAATCCATCAAAGAGGCAAAACTAAATAGAAGCTGTGCCACTGAAGCAGGGCACCCTGGAAACGACCGTGAAGCCACAACCGGCAGACGCTGGTGGTCGTTTTGCTAGCCCACTTACCTCCACGTATTGTATTCACTTGGCGGTTAACGCGCTGATAGAACTCAAAGAAGAGGATTAAAATGTGATTTATTTGACAATGCATGCAATGAAATACATAGGTACAGAACAAGGACATAGGAAAAAAAATGCGAACTGCCTATTGAAACAAAACTATTTAGCCAGTCGGCAAGCCTAGCAAGAATCCAACGAAATTAGCAGCCCTTGGCTTGAAACGGTCCGACTTCTTCTAAACGTTGAAACTTTGCCGCATACACTCTGTTTACTTGTTTTACTTGTTTATGTTTTGAAAATATCTAATATCCCATAAGCCAAAAACATATATTTTTCTATGTTCGACTACGAATTAGTAGTCATAGTTGGGTTAAGTGCGGAAAACTATTGTCTTCGTGTTATAGTCCAGTGAAATTCGACATAAAAAAGGCGAAACTTCGGAAAAATTAGGGGAAAGCTGAATTTTGGTGTGAATCTTGATACTGGCGTGCTGAACAAAATGTGAAAAGTCCCCATCGATCCGAGTGCTGCGTACTTTTTATACGGGATCAAAGGTCACCAAAAGTGACCTTTCCTAAATATCTCAGTAACGGTCACGTCTTCAGGAACACAATGTATGAGCTTAGAAAATTTCCCACAAAAATGTTGCATTACTTGTTCTAGTAACCATAACCGTTTTTGAGATATATCGATCTAAACATTTGTAACTAACAATATCGACTTTCTCAGCGGCATGTTTATATTATCCGAATTTGATTTCGACTTGGAATATTTGTGATTTTGTTTTTCTATGTTTAAGAGACCCCTAAAATAAACCAAGTAAATAAACTTATCTACCACACTTTAGGATAGGTGGAAAAGTGTGTTCCGAAAAGTCAATCCCCCCCTTTGCCATAAAACTTGCAAGGGCATCTGCTGGTTACCCTCTTCTTGGATATCAACTGCATTGCTGCAACATGTATGGGATATTCAACGAAGTAGCAGGACAAGACAACAACATTGCAGGTGAAAATAGGTTTTGTAACGTACCATGGCCCTGTGACGTCATGCACAGGATAGGAGTATGAAATAGCAAGATAATATCATAGCATAATTCTGTCAACGCTCATTCTTGACATTATAATAGCTCAACCCGCTGCAGACTATCCCCGAATAATCAGTTTTTTTTTTACCAATCCTGTGATGACTGCATAGCATCAAAAGGACATGACACGTCTTGAAACCAATTTTCACCTGAAATTACCTGACCTTGTCCTGACCGTTCAAAGGATAAAACGGTATGGAAAAAAACTACAAAACCGGCTATTTCGGGGTGGTTCGTTTGCGGGGGTGAGTAGGGTGTGGTCCTGCGATGTCAAGAATAGACAATTGACAGGATAATCTAGTGATGTTATCTTGTTTAACCGTGGGTAACAAGTAGGCAACGAGCTCATTCCTGATGATTGGAGATGGAAGTTTAGGGATACCATTTTATGGCAAAAGGAGGGGGGGGGGGGAACTCTTCGGAGTACACTTTTTCATCTATCTTGGAGTGTGGTAGATAAGTTTGTTTACGTTTTTTTGTGGGCCTCTTAAACATAGAAAAACAAACTCACAAATATCCCAAGTCGTAATCAAAATCGGATAATATAAATATGCCGTTGAGAAAGTCGATACTGTTATTTACAAATGTTTAGATCAATATATCTCAACAACGGTTATGGTTACAAAGAAAGTGATAAAATCTTTTTTGTAGGATATTATCTAAGCTACAAATTTGTCGTACATTGTTTTTCTGAAAACGTGACTATTACTCAGATATTTAGGAAAGGTCACTTTTAGTGACCTTTGACCCCGTATAACAAGTAACGCAGCACTCAGATCGATGGGGACTTTTGACATTTTGTTCAGCACGCCAGTACCAAGGTTCACACCAAAATCCATCTTTCCCTTAATTTTTCGGAAGCACCATGTTAAATTTCCCTGGATTATTATATGGACTAACAAGAATATACGATACACTTCATCTAATCAAGTTTATTTGTGCATTCCTCACAGTTCATATCCTATCACATTTATTTATTCACAAATATTTTCCACCTTCAAAGCTTTCAATTATATATAAAATAAACGTATCTTTAACAGTGATGTTACAAAATCACAAACCTACGCATTCAATGACCACATGATTCGATTCGCTTGCATGAATCACACACAATTCTGCACGAGGGGCAAAGGAGATTCGCAGTACATTAACAGCTTATAATTGCGCATTCGTACTAACGTTCATATGTGCTGTGTGTACATCATTCAAGCAAGCAACACTGTCCGACTCAACGAATCGAGTCGAACAAGGCCGAGTAGAATCACTTCGGGAATCACTGTCCGCTGATTCAGAGCTCGCCGACGAAAGCCCAAGAGGGAGTCATCACAGTAGTAGAGGCCACGGCAAGTTGGAAATCAAGGCGACAATCGGGGAATCATCGACATTCAGATAAAAGATGGACGTACTGAAATTCATAAAAAGTGTTCAACAGCGTGAATGTATTTACAATAAAAATTGTCCAGATTATCGACTTCGTGATATTGTGTTTGATTCGTGGCGTGCTATTGCTCGAGAAATGAATATCAGTGGTAAGTTTCACGTAATGCTTTGATTAGTCACTTGATGCGATACCTTGCTTAGCCGCGGCGAATACATACATATACCCGACACGATTCTAATTCGGGTCCAACCGCAGAATTCATGAATCAAAAGCTTTTCATGATTTGATACGGGGATTCGCGATAAAACTTTGTAACTACCCCTCGAGTACATATCGAACACTGTTGTCTCCATTAGCATTCTGCAATCTATACGTAAGTAGGTGAATGCGGTGACGAATTGTAACATTCTCAGCGGAACGGATGTGGATCGATTTGTTAGTTTTTTAATTTAAAAAAAAACTGAAAATGAATAATAGTGGAAGAACTAAATCTTGGCTTACAATTAGCGTTAAATAAGTTTTATATGTATTTAATATCTGTTGTTCAATATCAACGGTTATTTTATATATTAAATGATTTTTTGCTGTCTTAAGACATTTAATGTTTGTCTATATCGTTTTTGTATAGCTTTGAACAAACCCCAAAATACAGGATGTAACATTTTTAACCATATTATTATAAATAGTCTTAATCATAAATAGTCTTAATCAATCAGTCATATTTCGTTTATTACAGTCATCGAGTGCAAGGAAAAATGGCACAATCTTCGGAGCAACTATATGCGTGAGCGCAAGAAAATTATCAGTCCTGGCGTAAAAAAATGGCACTTGTTAGATGCGTTGCAATTTCTAGAGCCACACCATTGTTCTCGCAATGGCCAACGAAAACGTTGCAAAAGGCAATCACATATCGCCTACCAATCCGACACAATTCATGAAATCGATGATTTCGAATCGACTCCACAAAACGTTACGTCCACAGAACAATTCAGTTTCAAAAATGTTGATGAAACTACGCAAAACACTGGTGAGGGGATCGAGTCACTTTTAAAAACTTACAGGGGCTCCGAGGATGTGGTTAATGAGAGCAATGATAAAATAATTAACGATCGTATTGATAATACTGAGAGAAGCGAAAGATTTGATAGTGCATCGGAACAAGGGGAAGGAGCTCCATGTGACGTTGAAATTCGTTCACTTAAACCTACTGAAATCACACATAGAAGAAGGCGTAGGGATACAAAGCGCCCGAAGTGGAATACCATCGATTACGAGTATTTGAAACAAGTACGTAAATTATCCAGGTACTTGGACCACACAACAGAAGATCCGGATCGAATGTTTTTACTAAGCTTGTTGCCGCTCGTCAAGCAATTATCACCTAAAGATAGTATAGATTTTCGCGTAGAAATACAACAAATATTACAACAGAAACTAAATAAATGAGACATTGAAAATTACGCTGATTACATAGAAAGACTACCAGATAATAGTTTGCTGATAATCGTTCAAATGGGTATCAAACTCGCAAATGAATGATAGCTCCACAAATAAAATCTTTAAAAATATGTTCATTTATTCGAAGCGGCATTGCACTAATAATTAAAAAAAAAACGTATATTTTCAAATTTTAGTCTATTCACTGTCCAAACTTGAACAATGACATTGCTTTCCTCATCATGCCCGGCCCGTTCCAGTAGCCATTGAGCATGATATGCCAATAGAGAGGCGGCATGAAATCTTTCTTCATAATGAACATCGAGTAGCGTTCTTTATCCTGTCGAAATGGGAACGTCTCGAGCGGTTGAAGATTATAGTCGAATTCAGCTAAAATACACTTACTGTATCCTGTCACCAATGGACAAGACGCGTAGCCATCATAGACTTCTCCAAGTTTACTATCATTTAGAGTAGCCAAGATATGCTTGTAGACAACTGGACTCTGTGCAGCTGACACGATATGAATATGAAAATTTTAGCTAAGATAAATAAATGGAGGATTTCTTACCTGCTGCTGCGGCAGTTTTAGAATTTGGAGACGAAGCGCAGTCGCCAATAGCAAAAACATTTTTATATTTGACATGCTGCATTGTATCCTTATTCACATCGACATATCCAAGTTCATTGACCAATTTTTTGCAGCGAGAAATCTCATCGGGTGCTGACATCGGCGGTACAGCATGCAACATTGAGTACTGTGGCAAAACGAAAATATCAATCTATTGTTTCTTCTGACTTGAAAATGCATGCATCTCACCTCTATCTCGAATTTCTCATTTGGGTTTTCGACATTTGCAAACACAGCGACGTTTTCTCTTGGTTTTACTTCAACCAGATCTGTTTTGACGTTGACCTTGATGTCTCGCTCCTTTACAAGTTTCCACAAAGCATCAGCATAGCGTTTCACACCAAATATGTTCGCAATAGATGTATTGTAAATTACATTCACATTCTTCCTTTTATTATTCTATATGAAAATAGAATAATCAAATATATCTATACAGCTATGAATATTCTCCACTTACTCTTCGCAAAAAATCTTCAGTTATATAAACTGCTTTTTGTGGTGCTCCAGGACACTTAATCGACCCTGTTGGCATTGTGAACACTGCATTTCCCTTGTCCAAGCGTTTCAGAGCCGAATAAGTTTTATTCACATGGTCTGGTGAATAATTTGAGCAGACATTTCCATTTTGGATTGAAAGTGCCTCAACCAGTCCTGGGATCTGTAGAATGTTTGTGTTTCGATTGAGATTAAGCTTCGAACTAAAAGTCATTGAATTACCTTCTCGTACCGGAGTTGCATGCCCATTGCAATTAACAAAATGTCATAGTTTATCTCTTGGCCTGATGATGTAATGACTGTATTTTTGTCTGGTTGGAATTCCTTAGCCTCTTCGCGTATCCACTTGGCTTTTTTCGGTAGAACATTTTTCATGAGTCGATATGACGCTTCCAACGATTTCATACCTCCGCCAATAAGCGTAAACATTGGCTGATAGTAATGTTTCTGGGAGACAAATTAATACAATTTGTATACAGATTGTTTAATAATGGGTACACATTTTTACCTCGGCTGGGTCCAGAACGATAACATTTCCTTTTCCGAATTTGGCAGAAAGTTTTGCAGCTACCGAACATCCTCCTGTACCGCCGCCGACAACTAGAACTTTGCAACTGAAAAAAAAGTTTTTTACATTATGAATTAGCCTCTATTTTAAGATCTAACTGCAGTTCGTATGTAAAGTTATGGATACTTATGTTCCCAGAGACAATTAGCATATTATTTATTGGTAGTGCAAGTAAGTTTTGAAGGTTTGTTTTGGCGAAATTACGGCTTTATATAGAAAATCTGGTCCATTATATTTTATTCAAAGTATTGGGAGCTATACAAAGTAGTTCAAAGTACTGGAAGCTATAAAACTTTCCCATATTCCTGATAAATTGTGAATTCCGTTTCAAAGAAATGTTAATTATTTGCTTTTTTTTTTAAGAAAATCGTTTTTTTGTCTCCTTTAATTGCAGTGAAGTGCATTTCGGTCAGATTAGTTTTCATTGATCGAAATAAATGGTAGTCAGAAGAGGCAATGCTTATTCTATTATCCAGCGACTAAACGATGCAAGAACTATTTCTGTTTGTAGCGTTGAAGCAGCATTTTAAATATGATGTAGTGGCTGTTTTTGAATATCCGAAAGTACACCTAAACGATACTGTTGCCATCTACCGGCAAGAAAGAGTAGGTTAAGTTGAAATGTCATTTTTTTGAAGTACGCATGTTAAGTTAAGAGAAGTTCTATTTTTGTATTCACGGAAGGCGGTTGGTTTTGAATAAAGCTCCTACAGCTTAAAAATATCAGAAGTGGGATAAAGGGATACTGAGGAAAAAGTCTAATTGTGGTCGAACGAGGGTTTAGTTTGCAAGATGAGCACGGACGAAACCGAATCGATTGCTGCACGAACGAGGGCAAAGCAAGCAACGCCAGATACCCAACGTTTGGATGAGGCGCATCATCATGGGAACGAAGGCACGTGCACGGAAAGTGAAATCCTGAGGCTGGAAAACGAAGCGGGTCAAATGAGACGCAATAGCCAGCGGAATGTGATTTTGAGCAGTGGCGGCTCTTTTCGGATAGCTGATATTGCCGAATTATTGCCTACGTTCGATCCACAAGACGAAACAGGCTTAACCTCAATCCAATTTGTAAAACGAGTCAAACGACTGACAACGTTGTATGCGTGGAACACAGAAGTGGTTCTTTTTGCGACGCAAATGAAACTGCGTGGGTTTGCGAAAACGTGGTTCGATGCCCAAGCGGATGGTTTCACGAACTTTGAAGAGTTTGCGGACGAATTGTGCGAAGCCTTTCCTGATAGCACCGAGCAAGCAGATGTTTATATTAAGCTGTCAGCTACAAAGCGAGCACCGCACGAAGACGTAATTGAGTTTTACCATAGAGTGGTAGCGATTGGAAGACGAGGAAGTCTGGAAGATAGTTCCATCGTTCAGTTTATTCGGCGAGGATTGCAGGACGAAACGCTTCAAAATAATATAGCAGCGTTGAAATTCGACAAATGTAGCGATCTGTTACGTGCATTGCAACGATATTCGAATAACCGAATGCAGTGTATTGGTGAACAATTTGTTGGTCGAGCGAAACGAGCCGGTGATTCAACCGTGACATCTACATTGTCATCTCGAGCACCTCATATGCAACAACCGAGGAAAACGCAAATAATCTGTTACAACTGCAACGAGAGTGGACACGTTTCGGCTAGATGTCCTAAGCCAGCGAGAAGAGAACGATGTCGCATTTGCAACCGAACGACTCACCAGACGAATGACTGTCCGGATAATTTATCCAAATCAACAAACGCGATTAGTAGCTATAACAGTTTCATTATTTCAATTAGTGTTAAGTTTGATAAATGGCGATCCGTTAGTTTAAATGCGTTAATTGATACTGGTTCACCAGAGAATTTTATACGATTATCAAATGTTTACTGTAATATTGAGCCTTATGTAGGAAAAAACTCCTTTACTGGAATTAACGGAACACCATTGGATGTATTGGGAAGTATTGAAGTGAATGTAGAAGTAAAATCTTATCTTTGCAGGCTACAGTTTTTGGTGGTTGCTGACAAAGCCATGTCTCATGAAGTGTTGTTGGGACGTTCATTTTTTTGTGCTTCCGGTTTGCGTATGGTCGTAGAAGGTACCAGGGTTGAATTAATAAATAGCGAACCGACTGTTGAAGCTGAAAACATATTTAGCATCAATACGGAACATGAACAATGCGAATACGATATTGGAGAATCCGACACGTCCGTGAGTAAGAAAAACCAAATTTTAAAAATTTTAAACGATTACGAATGCCTAAACGATTCGATTAACGTTCCGCCTTATAATATAAATATCGAGCTAACACGCGAAGAGTTTTTCAAATGCGCTCCAACTCGTCAATCTTTTACTGATCGTGATACGACTAAAATTCTTGTTAACGACTTGCTTGAGAAAAATATTATTCGCCCTTCGAATTCACCAATCTGTTCTCGTGTGATTCTTGTAAAGAAACGAAACGGAACTTCACGACTCTGTGTAGACTATAGACGTCTCAATGAAATTACGAAAAAGGATTGTTTTCCGTTACCGATTATAGAGGATCATATTGTTCATCTTCGAAACAAATTTTATTTTTCATTGATCGACCTGAAAAGTGGGTTCTATCATATTCACGTAGAAGAATCGTCGCGTTTTTTAACATCTTTTGTAACGCATGATGGTCAGTACGAGTTTAATAGAATGCCATTCGGATTGTCGAATGCTCCTGGTATATTTTCTCGATATATACAACATATTTTAAAAGACGTCATTTCAACGGGAAATGTGATCGTTTATATAGACGATATTTTGGTTGCGACGTGTACCATTGAAGAGCATCTGGAATATCTTGAAAAGACGTTTTGTGTACTAAAACTAAACGCGATTGAAATACAACCTTGGAAATGTCAGTTCCTAAAAACGAAAATTGAGTATCTAGGATATATTCTGTCAGGAAATGAAATAACGTTGAGTGATCGTCACATACGTTCAATCCGAGATTACCCTATTCCAACGAGCAAAAAACAGCTGCATAGATTTATTGGGCTTATTAGCTACTTTAGACGTTTTATCAAGGATTGTGCACGTTTAACGAAGCCTCTTTACGAGTTAATGAAGGCAAATGTAGAATTTAATATTTCAAACGAACACCGTTCAATAATAAGCAACCTCAAAAATATTTTGTGTGAACCTCCTATCCTATCAATATACGATAGAACTGCATCTCTCGAACTACATACTGATGCATCTTCTTCCGGTTTCGGCGCCATACTATTACAGAAATCGACAGCTGATAACAAACTACCGAATGTCGTTCAGTATTTTAGTCAGAGAACTACTGACGCTGAGAGCAAGTACACATCTTACGAGCTAGAAACACTAGCTATTGTTTATGCAATTAAACGTTTCCATATTTACCTGCATGGTCGTCCTTTTGATATATTTACGGACTGCCAAGCGTTGAGGCAAACGCTTGAGAAACAACATGTGAATGCTCGAATTGCCAGATGGGTATTATTTTTTCAGTCCTATAATTTTAACATTTATCATAGAAACGGAGACAGAATGAAACACGTAGACGCGCTAAGCCGTATATTTGATGTTTCCACGATTGAGACTGTTGACGTCCAAGGAAATCAATTACGAGATCCTTTTATAAGTAGTATTAGACAAGGACTTGAGCGGAATGACGATTCTGTTACTAATTTTGTGTTGCGTGATAATCTTGTTTATAAGCAGGAGGATGAGGGAAGATTGTTGTTATACGTACCCCGTACTATGGAACGTGCTGTTATTCAGGCTAGTCATGTTGCTACTGGGCACGGAGGTCTGACTCGAACTTTATATCATATGCGGAAAACCTACTATATGGTTAACGCTAAAGACAAGATCAGAACACATATACGAAATTGTTTGACTTGTATTAAATATTCGCCACCGTCGGGAAAAGGTGAAGGATACTTGCATCTTCCGAATATTGTTACTCTACCTTTCGAAACGCTCCATATAGACCATTTCGGACCTTTAGAATCTAGTCCTAGAGGACATAAACATATTTTACTTGTTGTAGACGCTTTTACCAAGTTCACTAAATTGTACCCAACGAAAACAACAAACTCAGCTGAAGCAATAAAGTGCTTACGATCATTTTTTAGAAGTTACAGTGTACCTATGCGTTTGATTTCCGATCGAGGCACGTCCTTTACGTCACTACAGTTTTCAAAATTTATAGCTTCACATTCTATTAACCACGTATTAAACGCAACCTCCTCTCCACGATCCAATGGACAGTGTGAACGCATGAACCGTACTATGAAAGCGATACTTTCTAAATTGTGTGAAGACCCTAATAAATGGGATAAACATATTTCTGAATGCGAATTTATTATGAACAATTCATACCATAGAGGAATTGATACTACTCCTAGTTTAGTGCTTTTTGGTGTTGAGCAGCGTAATTGTTTAACAGACGAACTACGAGAGTACATAAACTCATTTAATAATACTAATCGAGATCTGAAAACTATTCGTGAACACGCTTCTAAAGTTAACTTTAAAACCAAAGTATATAACAAAAGTCAATTTGATCGGAAACGAAAACCACACAAATCATTCGAAGAGGGTGATTATATTATGATACGTAATCGGGTGACCGCGCCGGGTATTAATCAAAAACTGCTAAAAAAGTATAAAGGACCCTACATGATACATCGAGTGCTTCCGCATGATAGATATTTGGTAACTGACGTTCCGGGACTCCAATTATCGGCTAAACCATTTGAAGGTGTTTACGCTCCTGAGTTTTTGCGTAAATATGCAGACCTGGAAGACGAACCGTACGAGAATGAATCAGCAGCACTCGAGACGAGCGCTTAGTCAGGAATGGCCGAGCTGTAGTGGCTGTTTTTGAATATCCGAAAGTACACCTAAACGATACTGTTGCCATCTACCGGCAAGAAAGAGTAGGTTAAGTTGAAATGTCATTTTTTTGAAGTACGCATGTTAAGTTAAGAGAAGTTCTATTTTTGTATTCACGGAAGGCGGTTGGTTTTGAATAAAGCTCCTACAATGATAAATATGAAAAATCAATATCTCTCAATTTCAATTCATGTGGCAACCAATTTTCTTGCTTATGAATCATCAACACCTTAAGGAATGTTTTGACGAATCACTTCCAAAGATTCAGCAGGTTCCTCTTGAATCTGAAACGGATCCTGGTCTAATAACGCCTCCAATTCAACGACTTCAAATGTTCCTGGCCTTCCCTAATAATAATACTCTGACACTTGTGTCTCGAAGCCACCACTTTTGAACCGTCTAAATCAGTACTCATATGTCTAAATTAATAGATGACCATCTGCTGCTCTTTTCTTTAGATAGAAGCAAAAAAGCAAGGCTTCCCGAAAATAAGGCTTTGTAATTGCAAAAATTGACATATTCGGAGCACAAAAATTGCTGAAAACAGTTGCCAAATTACGACGCGTTAACAGAAAGATAGTCTATTGACTATTAATTATAAGTTTTATTGCATTTGCTGTTTAGAATAGTGGAATGTAGTTTGTAAGTAGCTTTGGAGTTTACTTCTACACCTGTAACGAAAGTTTAATTCTATAACCTTTCGACGACTGGTCTATCTTGTAAATTGTGTTGATAGAAAGCGAACACCCCAAATATTAATTAAGAATATATTATGATTTAAGCCAAATTTAAGATTATGCATGTAGAATATTGTTATACAATCTTATCGTCGAGTGCAAATCATACGAGCTTATTCGTAATATTATCGAAAAAATCTGAACTATCTAAAATCTGATAAATCAGAATTATCTAACTGCTTATTAAACTGATAAAAGATTGCCAGATGCTAGCTGTGTTTAGTTGCTGTTTGATACCAAGCTCAATAATTGATTAGACTTCTAGGAATCGACTACGAATATCTAAGTTGTAAATTAAATTGCTCAAACAGTGGTCTTACTTTAATATACATATTCAAATTAGGCTGAAAGGTTCGCAGTTATAGAAATATTTAATGAAGCAAATATAGGAATATCTGGCTACATTCTTCACGTTGATTGTAATTTTGGGAAAGAAGCTCTTTACCAGCTTGAACCCTCCAAGACTCGACACGGATTGTTGTGCAATTAATTTATCTTAGTAGCTAGAAATGCAGAACTGGATGAGGAAATTATTTTTACAGTGAACTAAAGACACCCAATGTCATAACATCATTTAATCAACCAACAGAGAAGTCGAAGCAAAAATTTATTGCTTCAAAATCACTTCCTAAATTTAGACCGCGTAACCAGAACGTGACCGATCTCATGTACAATAAATTACTTGAACACAAACTAAATACTAGCTGGACCCCGATAAATTCATCAAAAGATTTTGCATTCTGAAATACACTAGAGATATAGATGTAGGTTCAACCAGTAGCCATTGGTGTTATGAAGCTGATTGTAGCGACTTTGTACACTTTCCTACTCACTGTTCTTTTTGCCGGTTAATGCTCGAAATTGACAAGGACCGAATGCTGAATTGAAAAACATTTGTCGAAACTTTGAATACTTGGCCGGTGGAACACATGACGTTAAATTAAACAGAACTATATCAGAATTTTCTCGGCATTGAACTTGTTCGATGACCAAACGCAACTGACTTGTCCGTGGCCCAAATTACGCCGCAGCGACCGACGAATTAACATTTCATGACCTTGGCGAACGCACACGCCTTATCAGACTTAAAATTTCATAATGCGCGGCGACACCCCCTCAGAGTTAACTAGTCACAAGGTCGTTCATTCTGTCAGATTTAAAGATGCAACTTCCTACCTGAAAGCTTACGTGCATTTTCGCAGAATTTTTCTTGCCGGCCTTCCATCAATAATCAGCTGATGGGATGGATGACATGTAATGCTTTCGAGTGGAAGTGTACATGACGTTTCTTACCGTATCTGGCCAGCATAGTACGATTTTGGTTGAATTGGATTAGTCGATTTTAATATTTTAGCATTTTTTCATCCTCGGTTAAATTATTTGCGGGAACGGTTGTAAAATTTGAGCCGTATCTGAAAGGCACACTTGCAGTATCAATCGCAATTCACGCCGTTTTTCACAGTTCACGCTGGAATTTTCCTGAATCATGTGGGGGAAATTCATGAAAAGTACGAAAACGCTCTCATTCCATTTCCTGAAAATTGATAACCAGAAGTGTCATTTGTCGGTTTTCGGGAGAACAATAGTGATTATAAAGTCATCGCAAGCGGTGATAAATTATCGCCACAAAAATATTCGTCCTTCATAATAGGTCTGTTCGCGTACTTCAGCAAACTGCAGCAGTAACAGAATTTGGCAGCTGGCTTCTTTTTGCTGCAAAATTTGGCCTGCAGCAAAAGTACAAAAACGACTTTCTGCGAATCTATTTTAATATATTATAATAGATTCAGGTACGCGAACAGACCTATTAACATTACGCCAAATACCGTTTGACAGTTTTCAGTATTTTTCAGTAGCTCAGACCCTACTGGTTGGTAATTGAATTTGGCCATAGAAAATCTACTGCGGTATATTTTTCTCTTAGACTATTTGAAGAGAAAAAAGTACTTTATAGATTCGTGGTGATCAGGACCACTAATTTCAGTTTTTATATAAAAATAATTCTCCCAATTTGAAATATCTTGCATTGTAATTTGTAATCTTGCACCATTTAAACATTAATGAGATTGATGGTGATCATAGTAAGTAGAAAAGTCACTGCATCAAAAAATTGTAAATTGAATGCAACTTTTGATATATTTGCTGCGCTGAAATTCCTACTTGTTTATCCTGGAAAAATATGCAAAAATATATATGCTTCCCCAAGTTTTAAAGACACGAGCCGCCACTGAGCTGTTGTTAGTTCATTTGGGCTAAACTCGATTTAATGCCCCCATAACCGTTAGACGGTTTTATCGATCATTTTTTCTTGTGTTTTTGTGGTTGTCTGTTTGTTTTTATGGTGTTTTTTGCTTGTTTGCTTATCAATCATCATCGTGTTGTCTTCTCGTTTAGGCTCTGTATGTTCTTAAGTATTCTCCTTCAAATTTTCGCCTCCGCTACCACCAGAGGACGAGCAGGGATCAAAAATTGAAGAATAACTAACAAAAACGTACAAAATATACACGAGAAGACAACACACTGAAGATAAACAAACAGGCAAAACTACCCCCGAAACAAACACACAACCGCAAAAAACACAAAAAAATCCAATCGCTAAAATTGTCTAACGGCTATTTTGTGCAAGTAGTCGAGTTTTACCGTTTGAAAACAAAAAATGTGTGAACCTAATCATGTAATCGTTTCATTTAAATAAGACTAACCGTTATATCATGTTCACTTACATAATCCATTTCACTTACCTACATTTAAGACAATTGATCAAGAGTTTGGTTTTAATCAGTCACCTTATATTAACCTAGATGTGCCAAGAAAAATCATGAGTTAATTTAGGTCATGAATAAATCAACATGAATCATCAATAAATTTGGGTCCTTTATGGGTCAGAGCCTCTTTCTGTGTTTTTTTTTTCTTTCATGTTACGGCTACTGACATGACATATTAGAACATGTAGCGTCTCTTTTTATTTTCTTGGAGCAAGTCCATTCATTTTTTTTACTGGTCCACCCCGGCGAATGATACTATTTGCGTGGACTTGAACAGTAGTGTGCCTGTTTTATCAGCTGGTATTTTTCTGATGAGCTGCATGCAATTGGCACAGCGGCACACCAGCATCCGTTGGGTGCAGATTATCTAATAATTTTCAATCCGCTAATGTAGATTAGGGGCTTTTTCCGCCGGTTTTAAGGCACTTTACTCCAGAGGAAAACTTCTTACTCGTTCTATGGCAGTCCATCATACTTTTAGCAGACTCTCTTCTGGATTTTGGTTCGGTTGAGATACTCTGCCATCCCCGTCAACTTTCAAATCACTATATAGCGGATCTAGCACTTACTTTTCAAAATTACTTGAGAAGTTTTACAAAACAAATTAACGAAAATGCTAACTTTGAGCAGCTGTATCAAGTTCACTAACTTTTACCGTTAGAATAATGCTCGTATATGGTGGTTGGTTAAATAACTGCTGATGATCTTGTATTGAAATATGTGAATTCTCAGTTGACGCCAATTTCATGCTTCTTAGGATTTATTTTAAAAGCTTTCAGCAATTTTCGTTGTTCAATTCCGTATTGAAGAAAGATTTGATAAATCGAGGCTACTTGTGACACACATTTGATGGACAAATCGTTGGCAATTTTATAATTCACTTTGTTTGTACCAACTTTTCCCGCTACATAATTAATTGTTCTTCTCCCACATGTAGAAAAACAATACTTCCCACGTGATAATCGTCTATTTACATCAATTTTCCCTAAATTAATTTATCCCATTCAAATAAAATGCTGCCAATTATATTAGCGCGTTATATTTCTGGTTGCAGCGTTCAAACGCATTGTATACTTCAATTCAATTTTTCTTCTTCTTTTCGACCTTCTCTGCAGCCTTTGTTGTTTTTATTTTCTCCTCCCTCTATTTCTGTCACCAATCTCAATATGGCTTCCCCGAAGCAGACTGCAAACGAACATAGAATATCTTTCGGAAAAACAATTTTCTGCCGCCATTGACTGCGGGTGACGATAAACTTAGCTTGACTTAATAGAATTCAGAGCAATACTAACGAGCTCCACATACGCATATCGTCAATATAATTGACCGTAAGGATGCCTCGTTGCGAGGATGACGAAAAAATATTGTAATAATAATCAGAAGAAAATCTATCTAATAATTTTCAATTTAACAACAAGGCAACTGGAATCGAAAACAAAGTGGAAAGGGATATCTGAATGAAGCATAATACACCAACACTGCACTGTGCTCAATGGACTGATGACTACGATAATTTGCGAATGCGAAGCCAATTACAGATATCCTGCTATTTTATCATCCGACTATATTAAGGAAGCCTTGCATGTTTCGTGTTGTGATCTAGGGTTAGTGTGCTAGCTATTTTGTCATTGTAATCCATTTCATGTTTTTTTTTAATGCTGTGGGATGTTCCTCTTCGATGCAAGTATTTTTTAAATTGTTAATATGATGACCTTTTTATATTCATATATCCTTTTTCCTATTTAACTAAGCCACCCATCAGCGATTCAGTTAAAATCAAATATTTCCTCGCAGTATGAATATGCACAATAAATGAGGCCAACATCAAGTTAACTTTCATTCTAACTGAAATAGTAACACCAAACTCTTTTTGGTGTCTGGGGGTTGCAGTTGGTAGATTCTGCATTTCCCTCTCTCCTCTGCTGTTTCTGTAAAATCCTTGAACGTCTTGTCTACAATAGAATTTATCCTTCTCTACAGCCCTTACTTGCTCCTGAGCTGCACCGTTTCATCAAGGGTCGCTCTACATCCACCAACCTTATGGAGTTCACTAATTTTGTAGCCTTTGCCTTCGATTGTCAACGTCAAGTTGATGTAATTTACACAGACTTTTCGAAGGCTTTTGATTCTATGAACCATAACCCGCTACTCTTTAAACTTAATGGTTTCGGTGTTTTTGGTCCCCTCCTCTCCTGGTTTTCCTCTTATCTTCACATTCGTTCCTGCAGAATTACTTTTAATGGCTCCATTTCCTTTCCTATATTTCCCACATCCAGAGTTCCTCAAGGTTCTATCCTAGGTCCCTTACTTTTTGTCTTCTTTATCAATGACCTGCGTCTACCCAGAACGTATAATGCCCTTAAGCTTGGTCCTCTCCCGCAATCTTTTTTACAATTCAAGCATGTGTTGAAAATGTTACCTTGAATTGCATTTACCTTAGTCCTAATCTTAGTTTTCAAATTATTCAATTATTTTTGTTATTTCTTTTCCATTTTTATGTTCATTTCTTTCTTTTTTTTGCTTTCTTGACGCTGTAATTGGAATTGTATCTGGAGCGCAAGGGATTAATAAATAAATAAATATACCTATCGTAGTTACCTATAGTAGTCATAGCTACATAGGATCATTCAAAGCCTGCCGTGTAATATGTAAATTATCATAGCTGGATTTGAACCGAGCTCCACTATTGCTAGCAGCCGGTGTTCTACCCAAACGGCTGTTCAGGCTTCATTCGCTTAAAAATCTACATGCTTATGGGCCGAATTATGTTGGCTTCAGGGTTTTTTTGAAGCACAATTACTTAATCGAGCTGAAGCAAAGCAAAAAAAATTAAATTTTCTGACATAGCACTCCTTCAGCTATTTCCTCCATTTAGCCTCTTCGAATTTTTTCTCAATAATTTTTTCCGTTTAAAAATGATAGATTCTAATGCTATTGAATTAATGAAGCATAAGAAAATCAAAACACGTGCATGTGCGTTTTGATTTTTCGGCTGTTTTTTTGCTTTCGACCGACATTCCGCTAAAGCAACTTAAGAAGATCAAACACCAGTAGCATCCATCACTTTCGAATTTATTTCTCGTGGATCATGAGACCCGAGCGAGGTACATACAAATTCGCTGAAATACATGTGACTTGATTTGCTAGCATGCTTTGTAAGTTTGATTTGATATGAATCTTATGCAAACACGTGATATTAATGGATCAGTGAAAATTATTGTGTTACCAGCTTTTAGTGGCTTAGCCTGGTTGCATAGTACATATATTGAATTTGTATGTAACTTACATACAGGGTGGTTAATTATGAAGTTTTGATATTCAATAGGCCTTTTTTGACAGATCACGCGTGGCTCCTGTCAAACTGAAATGTAATTTTTATCCAGTATTATTTGATAAATCATCATAGAAAGACTTACACCGCAACAACGTATCCAAATTTTTGGTGAATGGGTTCTGAATCAGTTCAATGAAAATCCGCTGTTTTATCGCGAAATTTTGTTCAGTGATGAGGCGCATTTTTGGCTCAATGGATACGTCAATAAGCGCAATTGTCGTATTTGGGCTGGTGAATAACCTGAAGAGCTTCAACAGCTACCACTACAGCCACAGAAATGCACAGTTTGGTGTGGTTTATGAGCCGGTGGAATCATTGGTCCATATTTCTTTCAAAATGAGTCCGGTCAGAACGTAACCGTCAATGGCGACCGCTATCGCACCATGATAACGGATTTTTTGGTACTTGAAATTGAAGCCCGTGGTATCGGTGAACTTTGGCATACAGCGAGAGAAACAAAGGACATATTGAGAATTAATTTTGGTGAGAACCTGATTTCACGTTTTGGACAAGTAAATTGGCCGCCTAGATCGTGTGATATCACACCTTAAGATAATTTTTTTTGGGGTTACACGAAGTCTCTGGTCTTCAGGGATAAGCCAGCTTCAATCGACGCTTTGGAAGCCAACATTACTCGTGTCATTCGCTATGCTGGAACGCGTCGTCCAAAATTGGAACCTCAGGATGGATCATTTACGGCGTAGTCGCGGTCAACATTTAAATAAGATAATTTTTAAAAAGTAAATGTCATAGATTGTTCTTTCGACTCAAAATAAAATTTTTACTATAGATTTCAACTTTATGCCTTTTATTTGAGATAAAAACCAAACCTCATAACTAATCACACTGTACATTGTTCAGATTTTGACTGACCGTAATCGCTTTTAACGATTAAGTTGGCACATTTTTATTGATATTCGAAGAAAATTTGTGTTAGAATCAATTTCCGAAAATTCAAATTTTATTTATTTATATAAATTTTAGGAAAATATATTATATAAAATTATTAGATAAAATTAGGATATATTTAACTCTTTTGTGGTTATTTTAGTGAATAATAATATTGATTGAATCCTAACATTGACTGGAAATAGTTATGTGTGATTTTTAATGAACGCATGGGCAATTCAAATCTAACCAAAACGGCAGCCCTTCACCGATTTATCTATGTTTGGAGCACTAAATAAAACTCACGCCCGGATCATCAGATCAATATGAGATTCACATGATATATTCTTTTTGTGCAAGAGTAGGTCCGATAAAAGTTGTGTGAAAGTGTGAACAGCCCTGTGACTGTGACGCAATCTTGAAATATAAATAAAAATTTATATAAAAAAACAGTAGGGGGCTTCGCCCCTTGCTCGCTTCGCTCACCAACCCCCAGACCATTTACGATTTTAAATTGTACATTTTACTGGACGTATGTACTAAAGCCGTGCGAAAATCAATAAAAGTTCACAGTCGCAGTACATATATGTACATATATATATATATATATATATATATATATATATATATATATATATATATATATATATATATATATATATATATATATATATATATATATATAAATATATATATATATATATATATATATATATATATATATATATATATATATATATATATATATATATATATATACACGTCGGATTTCGTACGTTTATGTGTCTACTATAAGAGAAAAATAAAAATAAAATCCGACCAAATTTCCAAAACTTTTTTTTATTAATAGAGAGATTACTTCCCCCTTTTACTTCCGATTCTATGAACAGATTCAAAAGAAGTTCAAACTGTAAGTTGATCTTAATTCAAGCCAAGTTTGATAGATTTTTGGTTTGCAATACTAGAATGGATTTGCCAGCTACGATGATTTTAGTAATTTTCGAACTAAAAAATGCTTCCAATAAATTTTCCAATAGTAATCACCTTGCAATGAACATTAGTTGAAAATGTTTCAACTTTGTGAGTTATGAATTTTTTGCGATCGGCAACTCTAAATTTTTTTCACCCAGTGATCCAGCACAGTTGAAAGTTGGCCAACTCGTCCTTTCCATTCCAGCCTTATGTCACAGCGTAAGAAGTTAGCTCCTAACCAGCGTACCAACTTATTTCATTTTCCTAAAAAACACTTTGACCTTGAAATTTCGCCTCCATTTACGCAATGCATTATTTGTCAAAGCAACCTGTAAGTGTGCTGGTATTTTTGCGAGAGCGAACCGTATTTGAGCAGCGAAAAATCTAGCCTGAGTATGTAGTTGTCGAATCGTATATTGCATTTCTTTCTGTTCCATGCGATTTCTTCCAACTTTCCAGGCTGATCAACAGGTTAGATCACTGGATTTTTGGTCCGTATACATATACGGAGTTGGTACGCTGGTTAGGAACTAACTTCTTACGCTGTGTCCGGCGCTCGCATCGGATTGAAACGAAATTCACAGAATGAGTTGATCTGAACATACTACCAAAGGGTTGCCAGCACGAGGAATTTTTGTCATTTTTATCAAGAAATTTAACCGTCAAATTTTCATATAATGAGCGCCTTACAATAGAAACAATTAACAAACATTCAGTTTTTCTTAAATTTCGAAACTTTTTGCGGCGACAGACCGCAAAATCTATTCATGCATATAACTTCCAATCCAGACATCGGATCAAAACCAAATTCACAGAGTCAGTAGGTCTCTACAAGGAGCAGATGTTAGTAAATGGCTGCTAGAATCGGTCATTTTGTCGTTGTTTTGCAAAGAAATGCAACCATAAAATTTTAATATAATAATGTAGTATGATAAAAACAGAATTGTTTGAATTTCCAAAGTATTGCCATTTTTACTCTCAAAGTCTTTCCGTCCCTACAGCTGCCGATGTAGTCAGCGTCGCCTAAGCTTTTGCCACTTATATACTGAGAAATGAAAGTTTCATATAGGGTGAATGCTCGTAATGCTCTAAAAGTCGACCACCCAACCTGTATTTGTCTCATTACAAGAATCAGACTCAATAAAACGGGCTCTAACGTGCAATAATTGGAACAATACCTATTGTACTTACTTTCGATGCCATTTTAACGAATTCGATCCGTGTCGTGAGACGAGAAAGGGTTGACATTGACAAAAAAGATTTGTCGACTTTAGGAGCAAGGTAGTCAGCTTTTGGAACAATCACCCTACTATATATCTGGTGTGATGATCCGTTTTATGAATTTATATGAAAATTATATGAAAATAGTCCGATGAATTATTCTGTTAGATTTTCATGTTTTCTCCACTGAATTTTGTTTTTTCTGGCTCCTTATTTTTTTCTTCCTCAGGTTCTAATTTAAAATTGGTATATTTATCGCTTAAATGGATTCCTAAATAAATAAAGCATGTCCGCCAACAATACAAACGATTTTCTTTCCACCACATGTTAGACTACCTCTGCAGATTTTTTCCCCATTTATTATTCACCTATTTGTGACAAATCTTTTTATTTTCATGTGTTCTCACTGACAGAATTTTCTTTAATCATGCGAGTGAGAGAAAATCGGAAGCCACGTTTGTGTAAACATGTGAATCAAATATGCTTAGGTGCTTTTTAAAAATGCTGCTGGAAAGGATCATTGTAAATACGTGCACCAGTCAAGGGTTGATGACACACGCAGGAAGGATTTTTCTCAAGAGAAAATGAAGCGATTCGTAGAATAAAATCTGTCACTATGCCGCTCCCGATGGATTCGTATTTCTGATATAGAAAAGCTATTTTTCAGAGATCTTTTGATCACGAATGCATTCTAAAAATATTATAACAGGCGGGTACTTGGAAAATTTCAGAGAGCATTAAATTGAAGAAGTATGACATATTGTGTTAACGTGCCTAAAGCACAAAACCAAAATAGAAAAATTAAGTATCGGATGTCTAACGAGAGCATCAGCATTATAACTAATATCACAATTATCTCAATAATAGTGTATGCATGAAATTGATACGAACGGATGAAGATGCTGGATTACGATTCAAATATCTCTAGATATCTTTCAAAAAATTTAAATATATCTATCTTCTGAAAGCAAATTTTGAATCAACCTTTGAGTTTTATTTGTATTTTGTTCCATTTTTCAAGAGCAGGAAAACATTTCGGCTTACCAAGAAGAAGAAATACGTTCTAACTTTCCCCGAGGAGAATCAACTTAACATTACAATAAAATGCATATACTCGAATCTTTCTTCATAAATTTACAATTTTCGTGCGGAATTATGACATCGATTGAATTTTTTTTCGCGTTTGACGATCACGAGCATAAGTACATTTTTGTTTGTTACTAGAAGATACATTTGTAGGCGTCAGAAGTCAGAAAAATACATGAACTATGCAGCAACTCAGAAACTTAAATGATAACGACCGTAGCAAAAGTGAAAAGTTTTTCAATAATGCAGAAGTTTTCCAAATGAACCTAATTATTGTTTTTGTTGAAATATTTTTTACTACTCACTACTGAAAAATGTAAACTTGATACGAGATAATTTAGCTTATTATGTGTGCTGATTAATAGTTAAAACGAATTAATTTAATATTTAAAGAAACCTGAAAACTATTTTGTAGCTATCTGTCCATTAACTAATTCAAAACATCAATTTATAAGCTAATTTGATTTATTATTGTTGAAAATAAAGTGCTGATATCTTTGGGTGATCGGAAGCTCTACACTTTTCTTCAAATTTTTTGTTTAGGATATCACAATAATCTGCGAACATAAGTTTTTTATGCAAACTACAGGTGGAGTAAGTATCTAGGGGGATCAGAAATCTTCTTGAGCGCTCTGTTTTGCTGTATTTCAACTTTTTAATGTGACAAGTGGTAGATCAGACTGGAGCTCTGTAGGCTATAAATGGTAGGAACATAATTTTGCAAATAAGGAAATATTTTCTATTGATTAATGGATATAACATCTTATTGAGATTTTGGTATTTAAATATTTTATTTTGAATGTGATTTTTTATGTCAGGGCACTATTTGCCACAAATAGGGCACCATTGTACCTCTTGAATTTCAAGTCTCATGTTTTTTGTGGTAGGTTTCTGGGTCATATTTTTCTAATAAAGAACATGCGTTATGTTTTCTCAGCATCAACTCTGATTTGCCATTTTGTGAAGTACAGAGACATTTCAAGTAGGTAATTTTCAATAGCAGACATCAATTCAGATGCGTTAGCATCAGCAGAATGCAAGAGAGTATCGTCGGCAAAAAGACCTAAATTTATTTCGGGACATTTGGAAATATCGCTAGTAAAGATAATATATAATAGAGGACCAAGTACTGATCTTTAGGGAGCACCGGCCACAACACGGTAAGTTTCATACTTAGTGCGACCAAGATGAACATATAAAGTCCTATCTAGAAAGAAAAGTCCTATCTAGAACTAAGTTGTGGTGAACATAGTTGGCAAATCTTTAAACTTGATACATACATTGTGTTTTCCACGGAATCCAAATTGTTCATTAGGTATAAATGAGTGAGTTTCTAAAAATTCTAATCTTTGGATTTTATTAATTTTTCCAATAATTTGATCATGGTGCTCAAGAAGCTAAGAGGTCTGTAACTTTCAGCAAAATTATTATCAATGCCAGGTTTTAAGGTAGGGACAATTTTTGCTATTTTCCATTCTTTCGGGAAGTAAGAGAAAACCAATCAATTATTAAATATTATCAGTAAGTAATTTACTGCTTTACTTGGTAAGTTTTTCAATTGAGAGTTGCTTATTTGATCAGCACCCGGTGATTTCTTATTTTGTAGTGAATGAATAAAGTGCAATAAGTCTTTTCATTTAAACGGTGAAGATGTGAAGCTGGTTTCGTTAGCCAGCTGATTTAAGCTATTGGAAACCACAGTTTCAATATGAACATGCTTTGTGTTTAAAGTAGATTCTCTAAAATTCTGTGCAAGAATGTCAGCTTTTTCAGATTCCGAAAAAAAACAGACGCCTCTCGCGTTTAAGAGGTAATATTAGGTCTGTTCGCGTACTAATTAATTGCAATGAAGCCATTTTTGTACTCCGTTTTACTGAAAACTGAAAATTTCCCCTCTTTCAGTAAATTTCAGTAGGATCTGAGCTACTGAAAAATACTGAAAACTGTTAAACGGTTTTTGGCGTAATGTTATTATGAAGAACGAATATTTTTGTGGCGATAATTTATCACCGCTTAGGATGACTTTATAGCCACTATTGTTCTCCCGAAAACCGACAGCTGACACTTTTGTTTGTCAATTTTCAGGAAATCCAATGAGGGCGTTTCCGTACTTTTCCTGAATTTACAGCTTTTCTTTTTTCTATCAACACATTCTATAGTTCAGCACGTGAACTACCTATGAGGAATAGAATTTCTGTACTAGTGAGTTCACTGGTACAGGAGTATTAGGTGTGTTTTTTGCTCCTCTATCCAGCAGAGAATAGAGTATATGCATTGGAAACAACAACACTCCTGTACCAGTGAATTCACTAGTACAGAAATTCTATTCCTCAAAGGCAGTTCACGTGCTGATAGAAAAAATAGAATGTGCTGGTAGAAAAAAGAAAAGCTCATGAGAAGTTTTCTTTTTTGCTGTGAGGTGGCTTTGGGTTTTTCATGGTTATGCTGAATGTTTTGGTAGTTGGGAAATTAGAAAAAGCTCTCATAATGTGTAGAAAGTTAAAAGAAGTAGTTTTCTGTTAGTTCCTTTTCTATTTTCTATCGATTGTGGTAGTGTATATTCGTTATTTTTTCCCTCTATTTTGAGCTGTTGTGTGCTACTACAGCAAATACATTAACCTATGTCAGTCTTAGCGAATGCACTGCTGTTTTATACTAGATCGTTGTTTTTGCGGCATAGTTATATTCTGTTCGGTATCGGAGCAAAAAAACACGCCTATTGTTGTTTTCAATGCGTTTGTTCTGTTCTGTGCTGGATAGAGGAGCAAAAAACGCGACTACTGTTTGCTTTTTTTAAGTCAACTTCCAAAACGGCTTAGAGCTTTTGCCAAAAGTACTCAGCATACAGTTGCATTTAATATTTATTAAAATAGAGTATTCGTTACATATTAATTTGCTGATGTCACTGAACCTGGTTAGAAAGGAAGGAATTCGTGTTCTCTGACAGAGATGTTTGCCAGAGATGTCTGATACGTCGCCTCTTAGAAATCAAAAGTCTGAGTGACGCGGAAATGTCTGACGAGCTTTTGTCAATATTAGTAGAAGCCTCGAACGCAGATAAAATGAGTCAGAGAACTTTGGAATGCATTTGTCAATACTGGAGGTCGTATAAATGTTGAATATATTCAGCTCACAGTGCATACTTGACTTAAGTGACCACTTGCAGTTGAAAATCATTAATTTTTATTTACGCTAGTTGTGACAAATTTTAACACATCCGACTTATATCCATCGATATAATTTACTTGCAAAGGTTATTGAATTGTGATCATGGTTTCCTTCTTGTCTATAAATCAGCATAGACACCGTATATCGTCTCTAAAGCTTATCAAACCAGAGAATAATTGATACGGGAAACCCGATCGTTTTGCGGAATAAGTCTCCGAAAGTAGAATCAAATTGGAATTGTTTTTGCGAACCTTCGAATAAATAAAGCTCCTGGAATAGATGGAAAACCTTCCGAATTACTCAGATATGGTGGAACTCTTCTTTGCAACATTCTCCACCAATTAATACTAAAAATTTGGGCAGCAGAAGAGTTGCCAAATGATTGGCGAAAAAGTATTATATGTCCCATTTACAAAAAAGGAGACAAATTACGTCGCAAAAACTACAGAGGCATCGCTTTATTATGCTCGTCCTATAAAGTGTTGTCCAAAATTATTGAACGCAAAATGAAGCCCTTCTATGATAACATCGTAGGAGAGTATCAAGGTGGCTTCAGGTCCAGACGATCTACGATAGATCAAATATTCTCAGTCAAACAGGTGCTTAAAAAATACTGGGAGTATAATATCGACGTGCACCAGGTCTCGTAGATTTCAAGCGAAAATATGATAGTGTAGACAGAAATACACTTTACTGAATCATGCTTGACTTGGGAATTCCAACAAAACTCGCCCGCACGACCAAGGTGACAATGATGAACGCCGAATCTCAGGTCGAAGTCAACAGTGACCTAACCAACAGCTTCCACACTAACTCAGGCTTAAAGCAAGGAGATGGACATGCCCCGATGCTGTTCAACCTCGCTCTGGAACACGCCATCAGAAAAATACCAGCTGATACAACAGGCACACTACTATTCAAATCCACGCAAATAGTAGCATTTGCCGATGACGTCAACATTATGGCACGGACCATACTAGAAGCAAAGGAAGCTTTTCTAAGTTTGGAGTGAGAAGCTAAGAAAATAAATCTACGGGTCAACGAAGATAAAACCAAACTAATAACCCAAACAAGAAAAATGGCGCCAATCAGACAAAACTTGACCTTAGGAGACTACAACATCGAGAATGTAGATAACTTCATCTGTAGATAACTTCATCACTTTGATAAATCAGGCAGTGAAAAGGGCAAAATTTTACGGCGAATAAATGCAGCAAACAAGACGTCCTATTCCATACTCCCCATAATCAAGTATACGAACGTGCAAAGGAATAATAAGCTTCGCATATACAAAACACTCATTAAACCTGTGATTCTCTATGGAAGCGAAGCCTGGACTTTGACTACGGACTCCGAATAGGCTCTGGACGTATTCGAGCGCAAAGTGCTACGACGAATTTTCGGCATACAAGAAGGGACAGAGTGGAGAATGCGATACAACAATAAGTTGTACCATATATATGACCACCCACCTGTATCCACATGCATTAAATTACGAAAATTACAATGGGCCGGCCACGTCGAAAGAATGGAGGCCAATATACTACCTAAAATAACGTTGAAAGGTAGAGCACAAGGGAAGCGTCCAGTTGGTAAGCCGAGGAAACGTTGGGAAGACACGATAGACGCAGACAGCAGGTCAATACTGGGGTTCAATAATTGGAGAACCAGGTCAAAGGATCGAGACGATTGGAGGCGGACGTTACTGGAAGCCAAGGTCCGATTTGGGCTATCGCGCCATCGATGATGATGACATTTCAGTGCTTTCGAGATATTCAATGATTTGTGTTTTGATTTATACTGAGATATATGGAGAGTGCGTTTTTCAATATTTATTTTAACATACTTTCACAAAAGAACGGTTTTTCAAATTTCGCAGAATGATGTAATAGAGTATTAAGTTTTTGAATCCGTTGTTAACTCAAAAATGACAAAAATGTAGATAGAGCGTTTATGCGAATCAGGGCAGTATGGGGCTTTCATGCAAACCGGTCAATACAAATTTTATCGGAAGTTCTGATTTGTTAGTGAATGAACAGAACTTGTTTTTCAATTTTGAAAGTAGCAGAACTGGTTTTTCGTAACTTTGTTTTGAGCGAATGAATATTTTGATGACCATAGACACTGGTGTCAGTTAGTTCAAAATTTCTTATATAATTTTTCTTTAAAGTAGAAAGAATATAATCACGTTTAACCGCTATTGGGGGAATTTTGATGTTTTCTTCTTTGTTAGGTGGTTCACTGGCAAGATTAACATTAATGTCACCTGCATCATCTAAAGGCGGGATACTGAATGGGATTTCACCGGCTGCATCCATTTTTTGCTTCTTGACTGAAGCGTAAAAATCGGCGCGAATTTGAATTAGATCACGGCTTTGATTCGAGAATTCATCCGCATTTGACGAAAGCACGTTACGGGGCCTTTTTTGGGCAGGAATCACTATGGATTTTACGAAACAAAACGATATGCCACAGAGATTACATGTTAGTCACCAAACCATTTCTGATCATCGCATGTCATGGAAAAAGTCCAGAGAATAAAAAATGTATACCCCATCATTTGAACCACAAGGATATATTTCGAAAGCTCAAAACACAAAAAGTTATGGGCTCACGCGGACTAGACATCGACTAGAAAGGCGAACCACTTGGGAAGGAAAATAATACTATGCATTAAATGGAATCAGAAAGGTTTACCATGAGTTTCTGAAACCCGTTGAAACAGTTAGTTCCAATCGCTCCCGGCAAAAAATGATCAATTGAAATCATGCATTGATCTAGAAGAGTCTAGATAGGGCTACAAGCCCTATCTAGATTGATTTTAAAACACAACATCGCTCTATCACATGTACCAAAAAATGTTCAAGTGAGAGCTTTTGTTCCATTGGCGCTAGTCATCCCACTTAGCTCTTTCTGATTACCACTTGTTTTCATCGATGTCTTTCACACTTTTGCAGAAACACTACAGCAATTAGGAAGATGTCAACAAATGGTTTCATAGCCGGATCGGCTCAAAATGCGAAAGATTTTTGTGAGACGGCATTGACATTTTACTGTACAAGTGGAAAAAAAATGTATAGGTAGTGATGGTGCACACTATGAATAAAGCATTTTTACCTTTCTTTCGAATTAAAATTGTTTTATTTAAGAAAATATTAAGAATGGTTAACCAGCCAACCTGCGAAAGCCTGCATTATTTGGCGAAGCATATAGTTATATTATTTGCGCTTCAAAACTACTTTGATATGATTCATATTTATTTACAATGGGTTTACTTTTTCCCACATTTTTCCTGCATTATCTTATCTTTTCAAGCATATTGATTTTTATAGAAATTTTTAAAAAGTTAACAATTGAAAGCAAATTCAAGCCAGCGTTGGGCAAACAAATTGCTTTACTATAGAGCATTAGCCAGGCAAAGCCGAAAACTGTCTACGATTCGTAATTTTGTTGCTAAAAAGAGCAAAGTTGTCCCACTACAAAAATAATAAAACAAACTGTCTCAGCTTGTTGCGTTTGAGCTTGGCTACAGGTTAGACAAAGACCAGACAAAAGCTATCAAGAGTACTTGATGGGCCTTTGTCATCTCAATAGAGTTTTTCTATGGATTTAATTTGAAAAATCTTGGGCATCTAAGCTCCAGAAATTTAATTTATTCTAAACATCAAGATTCGGCGTCGCGTTACAGAACGAAATTTTGCAGAAGAGCTCTGAAGTGCTCTAATTTAAAATTTCAAACGTTCACTACATGTATTATAGATATGGTGGATCAGAAAAGTAACCGAGCAAACAACATTTCTAAATGCCTTAGTAGTCGCTTAGATTACCAGATCGTAGTGCGTAAATCCACATACCGTAAGTGCACTCTTGGCAGGTTCCTTAAATGTATAACCTTTAGAAGGCTAAGAGAATTATGATTTTTCGTTAACATCGAACAAAAAATCCTTTCATTTCCTTGTGGTTTTTTTTCATCTTTCCACCTCACATCGAATCGTCGTTCGGTAAAACTTCAGTTTCTATTGCGATAAGTCTGGGTAAGTTAAAAATTAAAATTTTGGGTAGATTAAATTTATTTAACCTAATATTGTTTGAAATCAGGTGTACCAAGCCAGATGACGATGCAATCACGATGCTCTACATTGAATTTCAATTCAGGGAAATTCAAGCTTGAAGCAGAACTTTACTGCTTCATGTGTATTGACAAGGCATTTTTATTACTGCCTCCGAACCTTTTGAAACTAGTCAATGTGAGATCGGTCTGGAAAAATCAGTTTTAATATATTTTAAATATTAAAATGTAAAAATTTTGAAATTTATTCGCTGTTTAAGTATGTATACTTTCTTTGAAATGCAATGTCGTCACAGCTAAATATGTATTTCGTACACATTAACCTAAACTGCGATTAAATCATCGCAATATCATTTCCACCAAACCCATGCATTATTCCAAACCTCTTATCGATTCAGCGAGTCGCAAAAGATCCTGAGCGTTAAATTCTTATGAACTCTATGAACTACGCCACTTTACTAGTCGTTGATTGTGCATCGATGGAGATTCCGGATGAAGATGCGGGATTGGCGTCTCCAAGTCTATAACCTTGACATGTTACAGCGTAAAAACCTCTACCTGACGATTTTTCGTTTCGAAAGTCTTAAAAAAGTCAAATCGAATGTGATTTGGAAATGTAAAACATCCATCCATACGCATTCAAATTGCCATGCGTTCTCCTTAGCGAGCCTTCTTTGAAATGTGAAATGTGTGAAATTTCATTGAAATTCGACTGTTTCTTATTAATGTTTCATGTTCCGACTGATGATGTCTTCTTCTACGCGCTCTGTATCTACGTTTGACCCAGTATGACCGATCGTTACTGTGGAATTGTATAACACTTGATTAACACAAATTTGCTTCGAAGGTTTGCTTATGTGGGAAATACATATTGGCCGAGACCAGGCGAGCCGAAGTCAGACGAGACCGCGAACATGTGGACGGCATTTGACAGCTCGCCCGAAATCGCTTTGGCTCGTGCTCAACATCCATTCCGATCGGAAAGCGGACGAGCGCCTCTGACACCTGTCAAAGTCGCTTGTCTGGACCGTCCACACACTCGGCTCGCCTGGGCTCGGCCAATATCTATTTGGCACATTAGAGTCTATGCTTAGAGTCGACAGTGTAAGGTGAAATAGATGATTCGCAGAAGAGCTTTCCTGGCGCCTTTGAGTCATTCAAATTGTCTATGATTTGTTCAAATCAGATTCCTATCTGCATCATATGCATGTGATGTTTTAAAACTGATTAAACTGCAACCAATCAATCCAAAGATCATGGATATGGCGTCTGCTAGTGTGCACAGTCTTGTCAAATTGGCGATTCGAAAGCTATTCAACGCCTAATGCCACCCACTGTGCAGTAGAAATTTGAATTCTACTTTCTGTAGGTGGTCAAGCTATCCATGATAGGGATCTCTTTCATACGACGAATCTATGGCATCTATGTTTAAAGATGTATTATATTAACCATCCCTTTGACGCTTATCACCAAAGAAGCAGATTGAATAAATTTCAATTGATTCGGCTTGGTTCCTGTTCAATCTGAAATTCTAATTTGTAACTTTCTTAGACTAAAGCACTTAAAGCACTTGGATTTCTGACGTCTGAAACAACTTTGAAAGCAGATAAATGTATGTATGGGTGTACATGAAACCGGCACGTTTTCAGAATTTCGCTGATTTTGCATGTAACAGCGGAAGATAACACGATGCTTCAAATATGATCGGTCTTCATAGTATCTTAAGTTAAAAAAAAATCACATTTCGTTCAATTTCTCACGCTATGCGAATGTATGAGTGTACGATCATACCAACGAACGATACCTGTAACGAGCTCCATCGATTTACATCGCCTCCCGAACTCGGTTCTGTTCGGATTCTGAAATATGAATGAAGATGGATGTGCTTATTCATGAACTTGAGATGTAGGTACATATACTTATGTGCGTAATCTGCAACATAAGCGACTGCTGTCAATCAGATATGAAATGATTTTTTTTCGCAAGAGTTATTATAACGTAATTATTTCTATGAGCTCAACGGAAGCAGTTCACATGCCGAAGTCAAAACGCCATAAGTTCGAGGAAATCCAATAAATTTTGATTCTATCATTTTGCTTATTTTAAAGATCAGTCACTTTGAAAAATATCCAGAATCATACAATTTACGTCATATAAAAATAGCTAGCAGCGGGTTTTTTGCAAGAGGGGTCGTTCTTAACCGCCCGATTTCTACTGCCATTCGAAATTCTTTTGAAGTGAAATGATCACCCTTAAATCATTGCAAACGCAGAGTCACGCATTGCTCTCATACAAACTATACCTAGAATAGCAATGACAGTATCTTTTTGGCGAATTAGACAAGTTACATGTATTTTACAATACGAACAGAAGAATGGTCCGTGCGAACGAAAGAGTTTCAATCAAACCACGACAATACATTAAAACTGTCTTACACTCGCTTGATCTTATCGGAATCGATTTGAATTATTGTGGACACCGAAGCAGCTAGCATACGCCGAAAATATAAAAGCAAAAAACAAAATAACAAAATAATAAGAAATAAGCTTCACTGGAAGCCAATTGGCTTTTTATTAGCCTAATACCAATGGTGGGGAAGATGAGAGCGGAAAGATGTGCGTGGGGAGTAGCTGTAGCACCACGACCAGGATATCGAAATATTCTTCTGTGGATAATATAAAAGCCGCTCCGCGAAGCTTTCAGTTATCATTACGTTCCGACAGGATTCAAAATAACATTAGAAATTGTGAAGTACCACTTTGTAGTACACTTTGTTTGAAGGTTGTTCGTTTCGAATAAGATAAAGTCGTTAACGGTTATTTTTCATTTCGCAATTCTGTGTAAAGTGCGATTTTACTGATAGTGTCCAGCTAAGATAACTTACGGGGTTTGCGATGTTGGTTTTCGAAATTAAGGTATGTGATAGTGTTGATTATGTTTGCAATGGATAAGAGTTGGACACGTTTCCCGGAAGTGTGAGCAAGTTTAGTAGTTTAGTTATATCTATCAAACGTAACTATTCAAAGAGTTCTTTTGTAGTGACGGCAGGTTCCTTAAATTCGTCTGAGTGGCGAAGAGACACATTTTCGTGAATTGTTTCCAGTTAAGTGCAGTTTTTCAAAATTGAAGTAGCTTAATAGGTGTGAGAAATACGGGATTAAGTAAACTTGCGGTTCAGTTATAACTGATTAGTGACCACTTTTTTTTCGGAACAATCTTCATACATCCAGCAGTGACTATCAATTACAAATATCAGACCTTTTTGATTTTGTGATGCAGTACAAATGTATTTCCCAAAACGAGTTATTTTCCACAACTTTAATATTTGTGAAGATGAATGCAAGTTACAAATGCATTCATTTTTGTTAGAATCATGAAATTTAAAATAGGAAGTCGGTTTTAATTTCGAAATCTTTTTATAATTAAATAAATGGATGATTTAGTACAATGTAATGTATCTTGCTAAGAAATTTATTGAAAGTAACAAAATTTAAAGACAGGAAAAAATTAGTTTAAAGCCTGTAGAGAAAGTTTTCAAGACAAATACTTCTAAAAGCATGTTATCATCTTTGAACTGCGTTTTAAGAGCTTTAAAAAATTTTATTTAAAAAAAAAAGCCAGATAAACAGCAATTCAAAGTAAATTACTTTCACTACATAATTACTAAAATTACTAAATCGTGAGTGGATTCGAACCAGAAACCACACGCGTTAACAA